>OZ005741.1:250378451-250558738 GCA_963930735.1 Dioctria linearis
GACCCTTTGCTGAATTCTTAGTGTTTCTGGTTGACATGTTCACGTATAAAAAACAAAATTTCAATAATAAAGTAAAATCGTGAAACTTTCGCAAGATATTTGATATTAATCACAATAAATAGACTTCACTGAATATTTCAAAGAGACTCCAGTATATTTCGGGACCGTTTTACTGGCAAAAACTGCAAAGTACAAATTCAAAGTAAAAGAAAAAATAAAAACTTTCGATTAAGTAAAATGATACTTATGATTGCAGTTCAAGCATAACTCAACATCGCATTTAATGCACACAATTTTCACAATGGAATTGCTGTTTTGACCAGAATTTCGCCGTCTTTTATCGTTAGGTATTTTCACAAGATATTGTCCAATATTGTCATAGCGGCTTATATACTCTTCTGATTATGATTGCACTCCCTCCCTTCCGATGCAATATCTACGCATTCTAAATCGACACGTCGACAAGCCAAGTGAAGATGGAATACCACCATTTCTTGCCTCTGGCACCTATTCGATATGGGTTAGCATTTTGGTCCATTCGATCTGTTCCCCCACATTTATTTACTGTATTGTGTGATTGAAGTAAAGAGAGAAACCTGGATGCATTTCTGATCCTTTCAGGAATATCTGTCCATTTTACCAACAGGTAACTTTCCATAAAAAGTTGATGCTACACTAATGACCGCATTATCTACCCACTTCGTTATGTTAATATCAATTTCATCCATTTTATATTTTATATTTTCTCTGATGGTCCATCTCCATGTTGTCTTAAATCAATCAAAGCAGCTAGTGATGTGAAAAGGTTGTCGAAGTAAAAACAGAACGTCAGTGGCTTGAAACTTTCATTATATTCATCGAGCAAGTTGAACAAAGGTGCGATGTTTTTCCCATATTTCGGGGGATACTCAGGATTGACTCGTGAATTAATTCCTTGATGCATATCAAAATTCACCAAATAACACAACGGAGTATTCAGGCACCACATTTTATATCCAAAACGTTACGGTTTTAATTTGATAAACTCTTTACTGTTTACACGGCCGAAATACTGAATCTAGATTCATCATGAGACAAGTGTCGCTCTGGGTGCAAATGTTTTGCGGATCGTTTCATCTATCTGCTGTTTACTGTTGCCTATAAAATGAACATGACGAACAAATTGTATCAAATCTATTTCGTCGCATGGCATCTGAGACTAGATGACTCCTTCCGTAATTCCGTTTCATTTGACCAATAATCTCTTTTAGAAGGATTATTTAAGTAAACAGTAACGAACAAAATACCTAGAGATACCGTCATCTCGATAAGAGTAACAATAGGATTTTGCTGTCCAGAATGAATAGCATACTTATTTGTTTCGTCACATGACAACTGGACTAATTCATTGTCAAAATTTTTTTCGATTTGCTGGAACGGCTCTCTTCCAGTACAGTCAGGATAATCATTTTCAGGAAACATAGATTTGCTAGCAATAACATCATCTTCAAGCCACTTGATTTGTTCTTTACTAGCTCTAAAGTATTTGGCACGCTTAGTTTGTTCTTGTTGAGTTTTACTAGGAGCTCGACGGCGCAGAGCTGATTTTACTGGTGTTTTTTCTTGTGAAGATGTTCCGAATGTAGCTGTTTCTGTTGAAGTTGCTCTTGGTTGGTGGTCTTTTTTGCAGGACATGTAGACGTACTTGGATGTGGTTCTGGTGGTGATCTATATTACAGATGAAGAGGAATGACAGTTATTTCTATTGGTGAACCAAACACAGAAGTCGCGGGAGTTCGAGCTGTTGAACGTAATAAGTAAATGTCTAAATTGACAGAAGAATTTCCCATTACATCTTCTAAAGCTGCTTTGAGCTGATCATCTCCCTCGTCATCCTCAAAACTATTTAATGGATCAGACGGAATGCGTCTTAAAACCACCTGACATGAACTTATCAACTGACACTTCGTTAAATCATCTAATAAAGTATTTTCACCCCCTGGTGGCTCCAAATAGGCAGCATCTATGACAGCCTCATCATCATCATCCGAATCCACCTCCAATATATAAGCTAAGCTTTTTCTACTGTCATTCGATACCTTAACAGCAAAAGGAATTTAAGAAAAAAATCATATAAATAATTGTGTGTACCGAAAATACAAAAAAAAAATCTGAAGGGAGTCCACGGTTACATATATCTAATGGCCTTAAGAAACGTGACCAGGCCGGGGAGGATTTGTTAAAAAAATGTATTTTTTTCTTGGAATATATTCTGCACATATTACTCAATATCAGGTCAGAAAACATTTCCACGAATTATCACAAGAATTGTAAAAAAAAAGAAAAAATTTTACCTTCTACGTGTCGCCATATTCAATTTTAATTTATATTCAAAAATCACGTTCGCACTAAAATGTCCGTTTTCTTCAAGGCAATAATGCTATAAATATAGACTTTTCTATGTTTGTTATGCACAACTTTTCATAATATAATCATAAGCACAGGGACCTTAACGCGAGCATTCTATTAAATGCGCATAAATAGAGGGGTTGCCAGCGTTACATATTTGCAACAGTGGGCAGTAATGGCTTTTAAACAATTTGCAAAGAATATTTAAAAAAAAAAAAAAAAAAGTTCTAAAATGAAGTATCCAAGAAGGAAAATTTAAATGTATAAAATTGCACTAAAAGAAAACAAACAAGATTGGAAAAATATTTATAAATATTGGATAATTAAACCTAAGGTTATTATTAAAAAGGAAACAAAGTTTAGGTAAAAATAAAAAATGTTAAGCGAGGAGCCTTCCAACACAGTCATGAAATACCAAGTTATCGACGCTAGTACTAAGATTATCATGTGTGACAATTATTTCAATATTTCTGCAGAAGTCGTGTGCATTATTGGTGGCTGTAGACGGTCTGTCTCGCATCGTATTGCAGGATGAGTTGATTGTGAGGGCGGCGGTAGGTGGGTGGTAAACATTTTGATAAAAAGTATTTATAGGGGCAATTGGGTGACCATATCATCGAAATTCTATGGTAGGCGATCAGAGATAACCATACTGAGAGATCTCTCTGATCGCTGGATCGAAAAGTTCGATCTTTCTGCAAATGCATTTTAGAATTCATTGAAAATGTTTTCAATGAATTTAAGTCTGCTGTAGACGAGAAATAATCCACCGGTAAACATTAATGCAAGACTTACCTCTTTTAATAGTTGGATAAGCAAACAAAATTACAAACTTTACCGCAATTTATTTGCGTGGGTACAATCCCACATTTAGGGTAATAACGCCTAAGCGGCTATCACTAATCGCCACAACAAAATTAGATTTTGCAATTTTTGGTTTCCGTATTTAAGAAAATCGCCAATTTTAACAAAAATGGGATCGAAAGATATTGTTTCGCACAGCAGAAATGTTTTAAATACATATGAGGTAAATATTGAGGTAAAAATTTCATTGAAATTGAATTAAAATTACAAGCTGGGAAAATGTACGACATACCAGTAGGAAGATTATATTGTATATTTTTTTGTAAGTTTTAGACGTAGCGAGATCTATAAATACTTGTTTGGGGAAAGGAAAGTCTAGAAACAGGAAGCAGTACATCCACAAATTCGTTGGAGTGGTATTTTTCGAAATTTCGACTTACTCCAATAAATTCAGTTCGTGGAGTGCAAAGAGTGACAGTGCGTATGTACTTAAGTACAGCCAAAGAACGAAAATTGTAAAAACTCTAACGGTTTCGGCTTCCTTACATGCCTAGTCGTGAAATATGAAAATAAATATCCGGATTTAAACTTAGAGAAAAAATTTGTTGTATGGTATATAGTGCAATTTATTGAAAACGTTAATTTATTTACCCCTCCCCCCCTCTCAGAACCAAACAATCCTGCAAGACTGCAGACAGAATTTGTTCGGACCGTCTACAGCCACCAATAACAAATATTCTCGATTTAAATTATAAGAAAAATGCTTATACTGAAAAAAATGCTTGGTTCGTACCAATGATATATTTAACCGAGATCAGTGAGTTATTGAGGCTTGCGATGAGCTCTTCTCATACATCACCGTTTTGCTACATTTTGCGTAAATTGAAGAAATTATGCTAATATAGAAACGCCTCCTAATTGTAACCAAAATAGGTTTTAATATTAAGAGCCCGATTAAAATACGAATTTTATTATGGAGTATGCTGACTTTGCAAAGAAAAGGTGGAAAAGCCCGAATTTGCAATAAACTGACACGGAAAACGCTTTTTCTGCACAAATGCTTTCATTAGCTCCGGATATTTCCGTTTTACATCAATGCCGGTAATTGCTCTGACGGAATAGAGATGAGGGAAGTGCTCTCGATTTTATTCTTCGCCTAAATTATCATTGAAAAGAAATTTTTGTTATGATGAACAGTACCTAAAGGAAATTGTTGAAGCTCAATAAACCATACTTTCAGAAAACTCGATGCTATTTAGAATAAATTCCTTGTGTCTGACCTGAAGGATGGATTTATTCCGTTGATTCATTTCGACGAAGTATTTAAATTCTTGAAAATCTCTCCATTTTTTTTTTTTTTACTTCATTGGACCGCCCAACTGAAATTTTAGCGGACAAAACTATGTTATGTTCATGTTTGGTTTCGTCACTTGCTTCCCAACACGGAAAATTGACTAATATGATGTCTCTCCCCTAACTAAAATGCCTCTGTTCCTTGTTCGGGTTAAAACAAATCGGAGGCTTCAATATACGACTCGATTCCTTTGGCCAATCGAGAATATAACAAACTTGATCTCCAAGTTGAATTCCTTTAACATATTTCATAATTTTTTTTCCAATCTGTGCAAATACCCAGTGGAATGATACATAAGTGAATATATATTTATACGCGCAGACAAAAAAGGTATGTCAAAAATTTTCGTATCAATGTCAAGAAAACAGACTTATGTGAAATTTTATTTATGTAGAGTTCCTGAAGAAGGGCCGCACCTGGACCCGAAACATCGAGCAAATGAAATAAAAAATGTATCTTCAAAACAAAAACGTTCGATGTTTTCCTGAAAAAAATACCTAAAAGTCCGTCATCTATATCACCAAGATCATTAATAAAGTGGCTAAACAGGAGAGGTCCTAAAATTGATCCTTCGGGTATACCACAGGACAAAGGCAAGAGCGAAGGTGTTAAACCATCAATAATCATCTATTGTGACCTATTTGGGAGGAAATGAGATATAAACTAGACAATAGACGGGGAAAGGTGTAACTCCATCCAAACTTCGAGGAGTTCCATTTTCTCCTTGCTACAGTTTCTTCAGAACCTATTAAGGATTAAAATAAAATTTTATAAAAAAAACAATCGCGTGCATTTTGAGATATTCAAGGATAACGGACATATTCCGGACATTATCCTTGAAAACAAATTTTCCGCAAAGGGACCTCAACTAATTTTTTTTTTCAGGAAAATCAAAGGTTCTTTAAATAAATGGCGTTTGTTTTATTGGCTTATGATATCCTGAGATATAAATTTTTGAAGTTACGCCAACCAAGCAAAATTTGCCACTTTTTCAAAATACCATATCTCCATCAAAAATGGACAGAAATGAAATATATTTCAGCAAAACACTACTACTAACAATAAGGCTAACTTACTTGTAAAATTTTTGTCAAAATCGGAGATGGTCGATGTACAAATTTACACAATATTTGTCTATTTTCTGTAGAATGCCCACTTTCTTTTGTTGCATAGGTTAAGCCTTCACTCTGATGGCAGTAACTTTCAATCACTTATTGTTAACAGTAACTACTAACAGACGACACGGTGCAAATTTGAAAAAAAAAATCAAAAGTATTTTGATTCCTGCTAGGTAGAATTTTACTTCTATTCCCGGTGCGGACAGTATTACCGTATTGTGTTAGTAACACTGGAAGTTTGTCATAAGCATACAGTCAACCTATTAACCTGATCATATATATGTCGTAGACACTTCATGAAATATAGGCAGATAGTATAACAGTGACTTTTTACATGATGTATCTGAAAGTTTTAGCCACTTCATGTAATGCTACAAGCCTTTACGCCGATAGTGTAATACCATCAGACATAACCGAATGCTAGGAAAGGGAGATGAGTCACTTACACACACACACACGACACGCACGCGACCCAGTCACACAGGCACACACCATGGTACCATTCGATTTCTTCTAGGATATAAAACGAAAAAGGAAGCTTAATTAGGTTGCAAATAATATTATAGACAAATGTAATTTTCTAAACCTAATATTGCCAATAATCCAATAATATATGCACGAAATTATAGCTAACTCAATGCTTTAAAAAATGCTACGTTTACATATGATCTTATATTGGAGAGCTTTCAACGATGTCGGATCTACATCATATACATACCAAATAATAAATGAAGATTGTGCAACAGCCCAGAACAGAAGGTCTTCAATAAGCACTTATACCTCGTATGCTGAGTACAATACTACTAGATTCGAAAATTGAATTCAAAAACCAAATAAGTAAATAAGATTACGATTGCTCGCATGCAATCAAGTCAGAAAAATAATGGTGTCAAGTTAAATGCTGCAAACAAATACAAAAAAGAGGAATTCTTGCAGCAAACTTATTCATGGATAAATAAAAAATGAGGAAGGAAATCTCCCGTAAATTATAGTGTATCCAGGTACGTACTGAAGAACAAGAAATTCCAGAACAACCACACAACCTTCCCTCCGGGGAGCATATTTTGGGCTCTCAGGTAAAGTGATTTTAAATAAATTGCGGGTATAAAACGTGACGAGCTACGCTTTCTATGTAGTTGAGGTCGAGAAAGCAAATTGAAATGCCAGAGGAAACAAAGGATTATTCACGATTGGTCTCAGGCGACATTTTCCACCAACACAAATATAAAACAAAGTGTCGCTAGCATAAAAATATTTTTTTGTGTACTGAACATTAAGGGTTTCTTTTGCACCATTCCTTGGATGCAATATTTTTGGGGATCAAACAATTTTTAAGTAAATGGGGGTCGCTATTATATACATATATATATATATATATATATATTATATATATATATATATATATATATATATGAATATGTATATGAAGTGGCTTTGGTGCGTTTACTGGTAATTTTAATGCTTTCAGGACACATTGACTTCATGAAATATATAACTGGTAGAGGTAATCATTGTAATACTATCATGGGTTTTCTTAACGCAGTGTGCAGAAAACCATAAAGCAGATTTTAATTCGAAAAAATTTCATTTCAACTGAATTTAGGTATTTACAAATACCTGCAGAGTATGTATGTATAATTCAGAACTATTCTTGCTAGGCTTATTAGAAAGTTAAAAAGGATTCAAAAGTTTCGAAATAAAGCTATGCTCATAATACTGAGGCCTTAAAATGGATGAGTTGCAGCTAAAGAATACTTCTTAGTGTACTAGATGATGAAATCATATGTTATACTTAGTTTGTCATTCCACTTGTCATTTACCTTCTCTCTGATGTTAGTCACTTCAATAAGTATCAATATAGCACATTTTACATCCGACTGCTGGACTAATTCACGTAGACATATTAGACAACTGGAAAAAAACTATATCTATGAATGAAGCATCGATAGCACGACGTTTGCCTGTAGAGATAAAAACAACATTCATACAATCTCAGAGAACAAAGGATGAAAATATTTATAGTGATGTACGCAAACGAATGCAACAAAAATATGAGCGGGTAAAAATTATATGCAATTTCGAGAAATTAACAAATCTCATACAAAGAAGATTGGTGCAACAACCTATCGGGCAGAAGCATTCCAACTGATATTATAAAACTCATGAGCTTAGGCCCCCGCTTCGTTTTACCACCCCAACTAAAGTAATTAATGAAATTTATTAGATACTTTACTCAATATACAATACTTGTTTTTAAGAAGGAATTTCTCCCGCCCCTGTGGATGCTCCCCTGAGTAGATTATTGATGAACAAAATAAATACAAGTGGACCAAATATAGATCCCTGCGACAAGCCATATGTCACACTTACTTTGGAGGAGAAGCGATTGGCGACCTTAACCCGCTGGCAACGATTTATGAAAAAGATATTAAAAAGCTTGGAAGCAGAAGAACTAAAATCCAGTTTTGCACGTGGTTTGGAATGGTCCATGGTGTCGAAGGTTTTGATAAAATCCAAAATAATTAAGATCACGATATGATCATTATAAAGAACTGTTCTAATGTCAGTCGAGGCTGTCTCACAGCTGTATTTAGAGTGGAAACCAGACTGCCTTTGTCTGAGAACATTATTTTGCGGAAGATGATGTTGTATCTTTTTGAAGACGCCTTTTTCCAGTACATTTTCTAGGAAGCATACTATCCATGATAATTGATCTGAACTCTGAAGTCACCTGGATTTCTTGTGGAGGAGTCTTCAGCAATTGGAGCCACTACAACTTCCTTTTAAACTGAGGGAACGTACTGTATGTTAAATAGTTATGGTATTAATATTATTACTATTTTTTAAGGTCATCATGATCAAGATTCCTGTACAAAAATTTACTGTTGGTCTCTCAAAAACTTCAAAAAGTATACCAAAGTTTCTTCGAAGATATAGTGGTGTTTAATTTCTTAGTATAGTTCCTATTAATTGTGTTTTGGCCGCTTATACAAGTGGTGCAGGAAATCGGGCTTTATAATTAAATTTTGGAGGAAAAACACAGACAACAACTGCAACAAGTCTTCTCCAGTGAAGATGAGCATAACTATCAAGCATATACAGAATTTTTGTGTTAAGCACATGAACTTGCAGATCCAGAAGAGAAAGCAAGGAGGACTGATTACTGTACTGTACTGCGATACTATAGTATCATCACACTTAAGACTAATGTTTCATTCAATACCTCTACAGTCTTCGTATAGCAGTTCGAGGTTAATATTTTTGTAGTCACATAAACCAAATGACATTGTACAGAGTTACAGAGCTAGCGAGGAGAATGTCATACTTTACAAATATAAATCGATGCGGGAGTAGGCTGACCGCTTGACGCGACACAGGTTTGGGTAAGATAAAAGTAGCCACGAAAACTAGAAGGATAAGACATCTCTCAAGATAAACTATGAAAGAGGAAGCCAAATTTGTTTAGTAGGCACTAAGCAGCCCATTACAATGAACGGTTAGATTGGCAAGGTGGAGATTTACCTAGAGGCAACTAGTTTCTTATCTTCTTCTACTACTCCTTAACTATTATCAATATTTATCTGCTGGGGCAGAGCTTGGGAGCGGCGCCTTTATCACCTTTATTACCTTAACGCTTTCAAGTATTTACTCCAGTATGGAACTTGCTCGTGGTATCATCAATGAGATTCATCTGTGTGTTGTTACGGACTAAGAAGAATCTTATCGCCATTTGTGTCAAAGGTGCTGTCTTCCTCCTATATTCTGTGTCGGTACTGGCATTATTATACGTACCAACGGAATGCAGCGACGATTGGCCTTTTATTTGTCCAGTTCCCCAGGAAGGGTTGCCTGATTATTAACAAGTTGTCCAAGCACCACACGATATTAGAAAGAAGGGAGAGTTAAGAAAATTCCGAAATGAGTCTGTTCCAGTTAAAAGCAACAAAACGGAGCATACAGTATTTCGAGCTTTATCACCAGATAGTCAGAGAAATGTTTCAGCTGCTAATTCATTCCAGCTATTAATAATTAAAACAAAACCGTGAGAGGAGATAAAAACAAAAGTCTTTGTGATGGAATTAATTGTATGAATTCGTAAACTAACGGGAGGCGTCACGTAATGTAGTAATAGAAGTGAATTTATAAGGAAATTTTGTAAAATAGTTAAGCAATCTCAATACTTGTAATATTACGATTCAGTCTTGCGAAGCCAATTAGCCACTCCTTTAAGGTTTGCTAAAGCATATTAGAGTCTCGACGCTCTTCACTGCTCTATATCCTGTCGAAGAGTAGATATTTCGAAATTTATCATACAAGAGAGGATCCAGGGTCCCTTAGTACGATATGGGGAAAAAGGAGGTAGAAAATATATACAGACATCTATTAAGTTTATAGAACTATGCCTGTATAAAATATAAATATACAAATGTGAAAACCTATTACAAAACTGTGTATACATATAAAATATAATAATAATAAATATAATAAAATTATACAGAAAATTATATATAAAGCCAAAAATGTTAATATAATGAAACTAGACACATATAAAGCCTAAAATATAAGATATAATATAAAGTACACATATATAAAATACGAACTATATATGTACATATCCAAGTGTAAGCCGTCAAAGAGGCGTTAAGAAAAAATGCCTAAAATATAAAATGTAATACAAACTACACGTACATATATAAAATATGAACTAAAAGTGATGTGTAAGCCATGCAAATATGCGTTTATTTGTCTAAACGATATAAAAGAAAATAAAAAAGAATCATGAATACAAATTTAATAAACTGAATAAAAAGAAAAGAGTGTGCATAATAAATTCGATACAACGAATTAACGTGATAAAGACTTGAAAACCCATAAGATAATAAAAAGGTTTTA
This sequence comes from Dioctria linearis, assembly GCA_963930735.1. NCBI lineage: Eukaryota > Metazoa > Arthropoda > Insecta > Diptera > Asilidae > Dioctria > Dioctria linearis. Next base: position 250,389,009 of record OZ005741.1, read on the forward strand.
AATTTAATGCTAATGAATCCTGCCCTATGGTTCCAAATGTACTAAATGCGCTTCGGCCCAAAAGTTCAAAATAAAAATAAAAAAATGTGCGCCTCTTTCGTTTGATACCGTCCTGCTGGACAGAAGAAAAAAAATTAAGCTAACAAAAGGCTAAAGTGAAATATTAACGGAAAGCGCATAGTAAGGAAAAATTAAAGAAGAGAATGAGTAATAAAATAATAAAGGAGAAGGAATTAAAGCAAAAAGGAACCCTACACTTTAGCGGGGTTGATTTACCAGAACCTAGAATCAAGATTCCAGGATAGAGAGCGAAGATGAGTAAATTTTTGCTTTTATTATTAAATTGAATTTCGTACGAGTTGGTACATACATATTTGTAATAGTTTTCAATGTGGCGAGCTGGCGAGGCAAAATTTATTCCTTTTTGGTTTTAATGAGAATTGAACTCCATACAAATTATGTACTTCGGTTTGCTCCAGTAGTTTATCGAGGCCAAACCTTAAATATTTTCCTATAACATCTTGTGTCGTAGTTTTCTGTATCTCGTTCACCAACATGATGATGATATGATTTTTTAAACCTTATTAATAAAATTGTGAAGTTTATTTAGTTGGCTTATTATATGTTTTTCTTTTTTTTATGCAAATCATATAGGTACACATACTAGTAAATCGGTTTCGTGATTTATCCGTCGACTGGTAAAAAAATCACGTGGCGCACAGCGCTTAAGTAAGTACGCTTGAATGCGTTTCCTATCGAACCATCCCGTCTCCTGAGCGCGCATATAATGTACCGTGAGGGTGTACGTAACAATGTCTTGATCATAACAAAAGCAGTTATCTGAATACAGAAAATTTTTAACTTTGTTAATTTCTAAAAAGGAATTATTTCGCTATCATATAACATTTGGTTCGTTTAAAAAATGTAATTAGTATATAGTAGTAAGAAATTAATAATATCTATGAAATTGGCAGTATAGGTCGTAATTTCATAGATATCATTAATTTCAAGAGATTAAATATGTTAGAAATTGCAGTTTTTTTGATATTTTGCCATTATCCCAAATTTTTAAAAGTGCTTATTGTGACTTGGATTTTAATGAAGTAAAAGACGAGATTTAATAAAATTACAAAAAATAATATAAATAAAATTCTGAACAATTTCGAATTTAAAATGAAAAAGAATAATATCTGAAAAAAAGATGGTCAGTAATAAAAGTAAACCGTTAAGCTCGTACGTTCGTTCACAGTCTGCAATCCAGAATGCTATTAACTTGGAACAAATCAAAAATAGCCATTTCCTAATAAAATTCAAATTATGACAAATTACAGCAAACTCATTACAATATTCAAATGAGTTATATACGAGCATATCCTGTATCCATGTCTAAATTTGATTAGTAGCAGGAAGCATTTCATGTATGGTGATTCGCATGTTTACAATAATAAGTCATGTTAGTCCCAAAATATGTAGATACGTACAGACATAAATGTATGACTCCTCGAGCAACATAAGTGGCAACATTCAATTTACAATGCAACAGGTGCATACCATTTACACAAAATCTCGTTCATTTAGCCCCATTCATACGTCAGCAAGTGATTGATGTGCTTTCCGAATGTCGAATTTTCACAATGGATTCTCTAAAAAAATATATTTCCGCCAATAATTCATGTAAAAAAATTCAAAAATCTAAAGTTTTTCACTAGTACTTCTATACATGTGCCTTAGCGGGATCCATATTTCTGCGTACGGATTAATGGTTTTTTGTTGTTGTTATGAATGCTATTCTCGAGCACTTTAGAGAACGCTCAGAAATTTAAGAGCTTTAAAAAACAGTTTTTAGTTAGATTCTGCTCTGTTTTAATATTCATGTAATCTAAATTTTACTTTATCTGGCAGGTACTTGCGGTTTTAATAGGTTTTTAATCACAAAAATTTTCCAAAATAAATTACGTGGTCACCTTCCTAATTAAAATTGTCGCATTATCTAGTGGTACAACATGTAATTGAAAATCGATCAACTCCGAGTCGGACTCGCGCAAGAAGGGTTCCGTACCATCGTACAAAATTTAACACTATGTACTTTTTATTTATTTTGTCAAATGATAGGCGTCATGTGAAAAAGTAATGCCGTCATTTGAAAGAAGAAAAAAATGCCTACTTACGATAATAATAATGAATGAGAATAAAACGAGGAAAAGAACGTCGAAAAAATCACGTTTCTTGTATGTGGGCCCCTTTAATTTTTATTTTTATCATTTGTTGTTATATCGCCAATAGAAATACACAGTCTGTGAAAATTCCTACTGTCTACGTATTACGATTCATGAGAGGTGACGGACAGACGGACGGACATAGGAGGCTTAGTAATAGGGTTCCCGTTTTTACCCTTTGGGTACGGAGCCCTAAGGAGGATAACTAATGTGATTATTTTTTAACTATTTAAGTAATTTGGTTTTTTTCTCAAAATATACCCTTAATTCAGATTTAACAGGATTAAAAAATGAGGTATCAAATTTCTAGGAAAAATATCACCATAAATGGTAGCTGGGATAAAGTGAGATGCTTAATGCAAGATTGATTAATAGTTGACAACTTATAAAAGAAATAAAAGAAAAAAGTTTAGGTTAAAAAGCTGTTAAGGAACTACCATGCACAGACACTGATTTTGAAAAAAAACTAAGAATGTAAAATTCCCCAAAACTAAACCAAAATTCAGTAAATTCTATATATGATTTTCGAATGTTATTTGAGCCGTTACAATTAAGTGTGAAAGATAAAGTTCGTCAAATGTCCGCCACGGCTCTGGCGGCACACGTTGATTCGCATATCATAATGTTTTATAACATCTCAGCATAATTGCTCTTCAATCTCATCAATGCACCGTGAAATCACGTCTTTGAGTTGCTGAAAGGATGGCTGATTGGGACATTTCTCTTGAATATTCTTTCTCTTCATGAATCAAATCACTTATTTCCTCAGATTTATCATTCTGAAATATATCGGTGATTGTCAGCGAATAAAATCTGAGTCCACCTCTGTGTGTGAAGAAAAGTTTATTTTCTACTTTTTCATGCGGCTTGGCCTCAGTTTTGTTTGAAAACTCGTTTTTTACTTATTTTATTTTCTGCCTTTTTCACGTTAACTAAATTGTTATTACGTGCTGCATGGAGATATTTTAAAACAATTTTTAAGTCTTGTTTGGTGCCGATCCAAAAACAAAAATTTTTCGAGTATCAAATCGTTGAAGTAGGTACTGCAACGGTTTTCTGAAATTCAAATTATGTTTTAAACAGCGCTTTTTAGCTGTATTCCAACATGATCCCATATAACATGAATTTTCCCGATTTTACATGTTTTACACAGACTTTTCTTATTACTACGAAATTTTTTTAAAAATTTACATGAATTTTCCTCGATTTTTCATGCAAGGTTTCATGATTGTTGAAGAGAAAGTATTGATGCCAGTAGGACGGAAAAAAATGATTCCGCATAGCTTATAAAACTTGTTTGTCGGAAAATTTTCCGGAAAAGTCGGAAAATTGGAAATTATCGGAAAATTTTCCAGAAAAATTGCAAAATTCTGCATTTTTCCTGAAACAGATTTATCACTAATAATATCGATGAAAAGTTGTCCGATAATTTTCTCGCTTTTCCGGGTTTTTCACGGAGTTTTCCACAAAAGGAACTTTATGCAAATCATTTCGCTCTACAACTTTATCTTACGTTGCAAAACGCTCAAACGCTTCCTTGGTCTGAAAAACTCCGGAAAAGCGTTTTACATGAATTTTCCTCGATTTTTCTGCAAGTTTTCACCATTGTCGAAGAGAAAGTAATGAAGCCAGTTGATAGGGTACTTGATCCTGCATAATTTAGAAAACTTTTTTACCGGAAAATTTTCCGAAAAAGTCGGAAAATTCCGGAAATTTTTTTCGGAAAAATCGGAAAACTCTACATTTTTCCTGAAACAGATTTATCACTAATCAAATTTGTACCAAATTTTCAAATGATTTTTCCCGATTTTCCGGGTTTATCGAAATTTCCGGTTCAAATTTTGATATATTCAATTCTCACGCGACATGAACCTGTGTGCCAAATTTCAGCTCGCTGTGATGACGAAAAGTGGGTCTACGAGAGTGTCGAAAATAGTAAAAGAGAAATATATAGACAGACAAATTCGTGTAAGAGTTAAAGGGAATGGCCTCAAAAAAAAACTCAACATCTTTTCGACAATCCAAGCAAGCATGAAAGAGTTTCTAATATTTTGCTGAAGGCTACGAGTCAATATTAATATACTCAGCCTTAATGAAAGAATCATTTTATTTTTGTACTACATTTTTTCAATCAATTCAAAACTTGGATCAAGGACGCAACAAGAAAAGGTCGTTACAAGATTTCATTGTATCCAATATCGGAATCATTTTGTGTGTGCAATCATCATTACGAAGTTCTTCGAAATCTCCCAATTGCCAAAGTTCAGATGCTCTATAGATCAAATATAAAATATACGACTCGATCAGATTAGCAAGTGGCTACCACTCGCAATGAAGAAAGTTGGTCAACGTTCCTTGCCACTCCCTTAAGTCAAAGGAGATGTTAGATTATTCATTTTGTTTTGGTTTGTAAATGGTGGATGTGTAAAACTTCCGAATCATCCAGTTCAGTTAGTAAAACTAGGGAAATGTATTTTATTCAAATTCACGAATAATCATAAATTGTATCTTTGTAAAATACTGGAATTAAAAATTCACGTTTATTTAAAATAACAGTCACAAAATATACCTTCTACGTATACATATAACTTTGTCGGCAAGTTAAGATAGTGTGACTTACTTTGTTTCTTATATTATTAAGCCATGCTCAGGAGATATCCTATGAACTATGATGCAAAGCACAGCAATGCAAGAAGGTGATAAAGAATGGAATTAGGGAACGTGAGGAGGGTGGCGAAAGTGCTTATGTTTGTCACCCTTAAACTTTCGCAGATTGCATGCCGGAGGAAAGACTGAAAATGGTAGTCTGATCCACGTTCGGGCATTTCTGGATAAAAAATCATCACGGAATTTTACTCTACGACTGAAAGTATTTAGACTGGTAAAAGGATGTGCGTGGCTTGCAGTGTGAGTATTACATGTAGGAAACAGAGACCAGAGAAAATATTTCATGAGAACAGTAGCCATTGACCAAAATAGGAGCGAAACGCAACCAACATTGCGACGAGTCCATATGACAAGTTTTTGCCACATCGCCAATGATCTGAAGGCACTCTTTTGGATAATATCAAATGAAGCTATGGCTCTGCGACCATCCTTGGCCTACATATGGAAATTGTATTTCATACTATGTCTGATGTAAGACTTGTAGAGGAGCGCTAGATTCGATGGGCTGAAATATTTCTTAAACCTTTCAGAAATCCAAGATATATCGATGCTTATTTGGCAACAGAAAACTTGCGATCTGGTCAGCTTAACTTGCTCCCAATATTAATGTCAAGAATGCATAAAGACGGTGTATCGTCAAGAAGTGCTCCATCAAAAGAAACGGGAGTGGAAAAATTATGATCTTGTTTTAAAGAGATGGGATAGCTTTGGAACTTAGATGTATTGAACTCGATACGATTCGGTTTGCTCCAAGGAGGATATTATCAAGGTGGTTATTCAAGAATTTAATCATGCAGTCTGGTTTGACAGATGTGAGATTTCCTCTGTAGTCCGCAAGAGTGTCAACGGAGTAAGTGAAACCAAGCGTACTGTCATCGGCAAAACAATGGATGGGATTAAGGGTAGGGCAAAGCAAATCATTAATGAAAATTGAGAAGAGAGATGGAGAGATAGCAGAGCCCTGAGGCACCCCGGGCATTTATTGGCTGAGATTTGGATGTAACGCTATCTAATATAATCCGTATTAAGCGACCAGATAAAACAATTTACATCCATAATAGAAGGGGACAGGAGAGGCCAAGTGCTTTAAGTTTGGTTAAAGGAGCTGATGCCAGACACTACCAAATAACTTTGAAATATCTAGAGCAACTATTTTGGACTCACCAAATTGAGAAGACTACGGCTTCGACGTTCCATAAAAAAAGTCAGAAAAAGAAAATCCAATCTACACATCTACCAGAGATATGTAAAGTGGGTGGAAAAGGAGAATTTGAAGTGAATCTAACAGTCTAAGTATTAGTTTTATTCAGGGAGTCAACAATCACTTCATTGTAAAGTAGTGAAGGAATAGAGGAACTGCTGAAGTTGCACCTGATAGTTTTGACCTGGGACCAGAAACCTTTGCTGCCTTTTCATCTTTCCAAAATTCTAACATTCTGGTTAAAAAGAAATTTTTTTCTTTGGATAGTGTTTCAGTTCAAGACATGGAACGACCGGCCAATCAAATTCTCTAGGACTCATTGAGGCTTTCTCAATCTGCAAGTTCTTTTGTTTTTATTTAACGTTTGAGCTAATTATTCTATAAAAACTATGACATCTTACGAAATAATAAAAAACAATTATTTAAAAATTAATCCCATGCTTTAGGTGTAATAACACTCACTTCGCCGTTGCGTAGTTTCGCTTAATTTGACTAATTACGAGCTACAATTGTTTCTTTAAATGTTTGTTTTGCCACGCCACGCCGATAATATTCTAAGAAGCCGTCTTTACATGGAAGGCTTATCAAAGAAAGACCCTTTGGCAGCTGTTTTCAATTAAAACAAACTTTCCATCGCGTTAACATGAATAGGCTCTGTCCTGCTTCAAACACCCTGACAAAAGCGACGCTCATGTACAGGTATCCGCGCTTCCTGTTTTCTCTATAGGCTTCAACAACCATGACCGAAATGCTAGCTAGGACATGCAGTCCTAATTGTATCATATTGAACTCTCCCAGAAATTGTTACGTTTTTTCAAAAGGTGCAGTAGAATAGATGTGAATCATTTTGTTAGGAAAAATTCAGAAGATCTACTGAAATTTTTTTCAGCGGTCTTCCGAGGGAGGTGGGCACACCCGCCCCCTTACCTGGATCCGCCTCTGGTCTTTAGTAAAACTCTGATGTCGTGGAATCACAATAGACCATAGATGCTCTAAGTGTGGCTGATCGTACGCCTTCTCATGATGCCGCTACTCTAACCTGACCTTAACTTGATATCGGTTAATTGTATTGATAGTAAGCTAAGTAATTTTGGAGTAATAAGTTATGAAATAAATAATTCCTAGTTATATGCAGTGTTGGATTATTATATTCGAATATATAATATAAAACTCAAGTGATTTTGGAAATTTAACCTGTAAAGGCAAAAATTCTATTAGTTTTTATTCATGTAAGGTTAAATAATTAATAGGCCTCACTGCTGCCTATATGAGTATTTAGCCAGAATTCAAAAGATCTCCTGGTATAAAATAAGCTGAAACACAAAATTTAATTAATATATCCAGAGTAAGTCAGACTCACGGATCCGTCTTCGAAAACTGCACAAATCGCAATGATTTTCAGCTCGAGCCCCTGATCTATTTATACAAATGTACAGAGAAAATGGCGGCTATGAAAAAAGTTGCATCGCGTTTACATGTTATGAGCATATTACAGCTGGGAATGAAGTGTGAAGTCCAAACATCTGACAGTGTTGCCGTACGTCAGATGTTATATCGGCAGTTGTGATGTCAATATGGCTAAGTTTATCCTTTTTTCATTTGCTTGAAGAAAGAATAAAATAAAATAATAAAGATGGTGTATTATACCAAATTAACCAGGTTCCTTTAGTATGTATTAATGGACTTAATGAATTTACTCCACTTGCAATTATCATGAGTGATCTGTCGATTAACATTAGAAAGGAAACCAGTAAAAATAAAATTCATCGACAATTCTCAACATATTGAAAATATGAATAAAACTAAAGATTTCCTAAAGAATTGTCTTAAGTCTACCTGGCTCGTTCTTCTTCTTGAGCTTTGTAAGACTAAATAGTTTTAACGAAAACCATGAAAGAAGGCACAAAGAAAACCCAACACGAACCCTTGCGAGCAAAGAGCGACTCCTTTCAAAGAAAAGATTATGTTTTGTTCTCATGCATATATATTACAAAAAAGAAAAAAAAAGTTTTTTAATTAAAATCTTCAAAGTAGGAAAGTTTCATGAACTCCTCACAGTAATTAAAGCCATTCACGATATGGAAAAAAGGAGCTGAAGCATTGCTGCCTTGTCTGCCAAAGATACTCTTTTGTCGGGCGGTGAATTGAAGAGGATTAATCTTTGTTGATGTTCAAAGGACGAGGGCAGTAAGCTTTCAACTTTCATAATTTTGAACTTTGAGCTAAATTAGTTTTGGTTTTCTGTCGCAATTAACACTAAAATCGTTTGGTATTGTGAAGAATTTGTAATTTCATTCATAGTCCTGGAAACCCTCTCGCTAAGGAGTCTACATCAATTTCTGACCTTTTTATACATATACAAAATCACTGCTTATTTCGATTGTAATTTCCACAAGTTAACTTAATTCCCTCGGTTAGAGAGCATTAAAACATCCTCGGTTTATGTTATACCTACATATAACGTAATGAGGACCAGGTCCATTATTAGGTTACGATCATTGTGTTATTATTGCACGTATTACGGTATCACTTTGCCCTTACTTTTATGACTATGTCATGGGCGACAGTATATGTAGGATGAATTTTAATTTTGAAATATGCTTCTTAGGCTGGCTGACGGTTTGAGAAAATGTGAGTAAAAGGATTTGTTTGGCTTTAAGAGTGTTTTATTTGGAAACATCGAGGTAATCCGGAAATTATACGATAATAACAGGTTTATCTACATGGAACAGATACCAGAAGACGGAAAGTAATGCGTTTAATAGCAGAATTGTGCTTTAGAATGTCTTATATTGTGTGGATGTGCGACGTTTATTATGATTGTGTCACCTTAGGAATAATCTCTGGACTGTCTTAGAATTTGCTCCGTAATACAGTTGTTTGTTTTGTAAATTAAATCGAAGGATATGATTACAATGTGTCGAAATGAGTTTACGTAGTTACTGAATATAATTACACTACAATATTCTTATTTTTCAAAATTTTATATTATATGGACCTAAAATTTCCGGAAATATCTTAGAAAATCTTCCATTGAAATGACAATGGTTAAGTTTTATAAGGGTGCTAGCAGTTATACCTGCAAAATACGGAGCAATTTTTTTGTGATTAAGTGTAGGGAATAATTATTCTTTATTTTTAGTGCAGATTTTCAAAAAAAAAACGTTTTTTGTTTAAATTAGCAAACTGGAAAAAACAAAACAACAAACTTCGGTATCTGGATTTTAATGCATATATAAAATATTAAGTCCGCTCTATCGAATGAACTTAGTATCATTTGTTTTTTCGCTGCCTATCCGAGGCGTTGGGGCTGTAGCTCTCGAAAATCCAAAACAAACTTGCTTTCGTGATCTCGATATATGTAAGTATATGTCAAATGTGAAGTTGGCTATATCCAATGAAACTGCATCGTGCCTTGATTCCCGGTCTATTCAGGGCTTCCAAGATGCTTTTATCGAAAACTGGAACGAAAAGATTTAGATTTAGGCATATGGTTTGCGTAAGGCTACCAACATTTCAATATGTTTTCTCATACGGCAACACCGCGAACATTAGTTCTTGTATTAGCATACGTTTACTTGTTAAATATTTCTTTATTTACACTGCATTCCTCTCTACTTAAATTTCCTTTATTCATTCAGATCGTACTAATTTTTCTCATTTATTTGAAATACACATTTTATACCAGTGTGATCGTTCGATATATATTTTGGATTTGATTTTTGTAATAGTTTAATAATACTTAAAATTCTCATGCAAAGTAACTAACCCAGGCTAATATAATAGAAGAAAACGAATATGGTTCCACAATTTACTGCTAGTGTGTTTCAAATTCATAAACGGTTTATAATTGGCATTATCATTTCTTTCCGAAGAGGCCTTGTTTTAGGACTATCATTGAATGAGTTACAACCCTCTGTATGTCATTACGTCATTACGTTCCTCCCAATAGTCTGTGTAGATAGTGATTTCTCACGATCCTGCGGAGTTTCTACAAGTAAAGCTCTAGCGTTCTTATCTCCCTCTTCTCTCCTCCTATCATACATTTTTGGCCTAGACATGAGACATATTTTAAACGATGCATTATAATCCTCTGAACATATTTTATAAACAAAGTTTATTTCAATTAACCTGGGAAGGCTTGGGGCGAAGGGGTTAAAAGTTTTATCAAGTATATGTTGGAAAATCTAGTACAGAATCGAATTCCTTAGGTCCTGAGAAGAAGTTTGAGTACCCACACTCCGAGGCTTAAATAGATTTTTATAGCCATCCCCATACTCACTTTTTTTTATTCGAACTGAGGTACTAGATTTTTCGCACTTTAAATCGGCTCTAACCCGGTAGGGTTATGTCTGATCGGAAAACGAAATGCGCTATTCGGCTCGGCTCATTACCAGCTACAGTTCGTGGAAGAAATTTTTTCTCTACATACTTTTAGTGTGGTGGTGGGAAACTGCGGCGAGAGGGGGGAGTGGTTCCCATAACATATATTGCAAATTAAATTAAAGCTCTCAGCGAATACTATGGGATGGCGTACTTTTTTCCCGTTCAAAAGACTTTCTCATGATGTTTTTGCAGCCGGAAACCCCATTTTCATCCAATTGGGTCACATAGACCCAAATTACCACATTTCGCAATTATTTTTTGCCGTTCATTCTTTCATTTCTATCAGTTTACTGTTGTTAAAAATTTGTCTCACAGAAAGTCATTTTCCACGATGCACCAAGAGCTTTAGTAATGTAAACATCATCTAGTTCTTTTGTCTAGCGCTTTACAAAGCTTAACATTAAGTTCGCCCTATCAACAATGTGATAAACGTGGAAGATAAAAGTGAGTTTAGAGTCAAACAATACCCCAGGAAAGTCGCTCAAGCTATATCCGATCACCAAAGCTTTCCCCGCTGATTTCAAATAAAATTTATTAATAAAATATTCTCAGAGTATCATAATGCATTGTTTAAAACATCTCTCATGTCTCGAGGTGTCGGGCGTAAAGTTGTATGAAAAGTGAGCATTCCCCTTTGTTTCGATTGCTCGATGTCTTAATTGATCGAAATGTATTTGCAATATTAAGTCAGTGTTAATAACTTCAATTATATACATTCGTTGTCCTGTAATTTGTGCCAATACTCCGGCTACCCATGAATGCTTATTGCTTTCATAGTTCTTAGACTACACTCTATTACACACTTCGCAATACTTTTCTCCTTACCGTTGTTATTTGCCACCTTTTTATACCCTAGATGAAATCCAAAGGGTATACTAAGTTTGTCATTCCGTTTGTAACACCTCGAAATAATGATCGTAGAGCAAAATAGATTATTAAAAGTTATTTTGGTTTTTGCATGTCCGTCCGTCTGTCCGTCTGTCGGTCCGTGCCTGTCCGTCCGTCCGTGCGCACGATATCTCGAGAATGCGTATACTTCGAGAACTGAAATTTTGTACACAGACTTTAAAAAAAAAAGTAAATTTAAGTTCGAAAATGAGACAAATCAGGCAACTCCTGGGGTTGTCATACAAAAATTTCGATTTCCACTATATATTTGGATACTGCCTGAGAACGCGTCGATATAGAGAGCTGAAATTTGGTACATGCTGTTTTCATTGTACTGTCAAATAAAATTACAAAAATGGACTAAATCGGGCATCTCCTTCTTTGTGTTGCCATATAAAAATTTCGGTTTTTTACGTGTACTGTGAAAACAATCAGTCCAAGCAATTTTGTTGTACTAAAAACTTCTTCAGAATATGAAATCCTATAAAATTGGAGGTAATAATTTTTTCTGTCCGACAAACCGTTCTAGAAATATATGCGAAAAACGACTTCAAAAATCAAACTTGCACAGAAGGGTGACAATACCAAATTTCATAGGGGCATTCATCTAGCTAGGGTATCATAAAAATTGGTCTTAGAGCAATTCTAGCTTTTTTACCTGTTACATTGTGATTTAAAGACCTATTCTTTCACCAGTTCCAAGATTTCTATCAAGGGTAGCCGTTTTTTGCCACTGCTATATCAAGCCTTGGTCTTAATTGACGTCCGAACATCAACTCTACTGGAGATTCCCCAGTTGTGCAATGCAGTGTTATTTGAACCTGAACCTAAAAATGGTATATTGGTTACATCAGTTCACATATACATATATATGCACGTATACTTACCTGTTTTGTGTCCTTCTTGTCCATCGTGCCGTCCTCATTTTTCACTGAAATGATGCTGCAAAATAATTTCTTTTATATGTTGCACGAATATAATAAAAATGGCACTTACCAAAATTCCATTTGGAGGGATGGACCTGAACGACTGTTTTAACTTTGTGAAAGCCCGGTCCGGTTAAATGAGGATCCCGTAAATATGGGAGTAAATAAATTAGCCTGGAAGCATAAACCATTTTAATGTCACAACACAAAACATATGAGGTCACAATATACAATGTAGAACACAACAATCATATACATTGATGCACACGTCAGAACTTAACATAAACACAACACAACATACAGCATTCCTGTGTACTATGTGCATGATGAGTCACTGGACTTACCTTCTTGTTCCTGGACATCATGCTGGATTTGATGAGCAGCTATAAATAGACAAGATTAAGTTTGGTTATATTTAGTATCATGAATTTAATATATAATTTATTAGATTTTTTTTAAACTTACATAAGTAACTGGCAAGATGATGTGAAGCAAATATGACTGCACACAAAATCAGAGGAAAATAGAGAAAATATTAAACCTAGGTAGTATTTATCTATTTTGCACGCTATAATGGTTGAGAAAATCACTTTTAAACATACCCAGTCTAGATTCTCCTCTAGATAATCTCAAAACTACATTCTTAACCTCGCACTAAAAACTTCGTTTTACGCGTGAAACTTTATAATCTCGATATTAAATGTGCATTTTTAATATCCTGGTTATAAATAAATAAAGCTGTTCCCAGCCTAAGGCAAATATCGGTAAATAATTTACTTTAATCAAGAAATTTCAAGAAATTTAAAATAATGGAAAGGGGCTGTCAAATAAAACTTTAATCGCTGATTATCCAACGAAATTGAATTTTAATAGGATATTCAAATATCTCAGATTAAAGCTTATGCTCTCCCGATTATTTTCACACACGAAAAAAAACAATTATAATATTATTAATAAACTTAAACCGATTCTTAACGGTCAGTCTCGATTGGGAAGTATCTTAAAAAAAATTTCGAATACCTACTTCGAAAATAGGTATGGTAGGCGATCAGAGATAAAAATACAGATGAGACCTCTCTGATCGCTGGGTCGAAAAGTTCAATCATTTTTTTGCACTTAAAATGCATTATGTAAATTTATTGAAATTATTTTCACTCGCATCTGGAGTACAAAACGTTATTCTGAAAATTTTCGAAACTGCTTTCACAAAACAAAAAAGTTTTTTTTTTGAAAGGTTACATACAGCACATAGAACCCCTATATTATTTCACCATTTTACCTTTTTACTCCTGTTATAACAAACAAGTTGAATCTGTCCAGAGAAATTTTACCAGGATTCTTTTGTTCAAACAAGGCATAAATGAGATGGAGTACACTCAAAGATTATCTCTTTTTAACTTGCTTTCTCTAGAACACCGTCGCATGCATCTCGACTGCTTATTTTTATATAAGCTCCTAAATGTGTTCGTGCTATGTCCAGATTTACTCTCCAAAATATGCATAAATATTCCTATAAGATCCCAAAGACTCCATGCTCCTCTTTTTAGAGTTCCCTTTTGTAGAACCAATATCCGCGTAAAGTCACCATTGGTAAGAATGCAGAGATTATTCAACTGTAAGTTTTGCAATATCGATGTTTTTTGTTCTAGCCCCCAGACTTTCAAAAGATCAGTTTTAGCTGAGATTGAGCAATTTCCTTTAACTTAATTTATATAAAACAGTTTTTCTGTGTTTGCTTTGCCTTTTCCTTGCCTTGCTATCATTTTTCTACTTATTTTTTGTTTCTTTTTGTTTTTCTCATTATTAATTAATCTTTATTTTCCTTTCTTTCTTGAAGTATTTTTTCTTGTATTTTTAGAATTTTAGTTTTAGTCTCATTTTTTATTTCAATTTTTTGTACTTGGATTCTCTCTTTTGTAGTTTAGTTATAGTTTAGTTCATAACTATAATCTTTATATTATAATTATATTTTTTTTTTTTTGGTTTTCATATTGTACACTTAGTTTATATTCTATCGTTCTTCTTTTTATAATTTTTTCTTTTGTATGACTTACCGTAATAACTTTTAAGGTATTATTTTATTGGGCTTTGCCTGTATAATATCTTTTGAACTTCGTAAATAAATAAATAAATAAATAAATAAGGGTGCTATGTGCTGTATGTAACCTTTCATAAATTCTTTTTTTTTTATATTGTGAAAGCAGTTTCGAAAATTTTCGAAATGTTTTTTTTAAGTATACTTTTTCATAAGTTGAAAATTTTGGATGTGAATTCTGAAAGCGATACGATCGGTCGACTTCTTCGTAGGGTTGCCATACATGTGTTTTTAAAATCATTCCTCCACCTTGACGAAGAGCAACAACAAGCTGCTACAAAATTCAAATTTATTACGTTTATAGTATTAGCAGTGTTTTTATTTTAAGAGTGTAAGTAATAAAGTGCTGGTTAGAGTGTTAAAAAAATATGGGCATTTATTTAGGCAAGCGTTGTGCTTCGAAGCTTTCAAACCGGATCCCAGTGTTGTTTTGTTTTGTGTAAAGATTAACCCAGCAGGAAACGGCAATAATCAGTTTACATATCTGTGAACGGACCATGGTAAGTCCAATTTATTTTTATTTTTAAAAGAAAATTTTCTTTTAAAATCACACTTTTAAGCAGATATTTCATTGTTAAATTCTGAGAAAAAAATTAGATTAACTTTACTACACCCTGCCCAATATCGGTAGTATTTTAATTATTTTAAATTGATGCCATAATTTTAACTAACAAATTTTAAAGGTAGGTATCACAGTCAGTTTTGTGTAATATTTGCTTGGCTTCGTTTATATGCCATAACGGACTGGGCTAAGTATATACTATCATTATTATTACTAGAGAGTCACAACCTCCCTTGTATACCGCATCTATGTAGCACTGGAACTTAAGCATCACTTCACAGTCTTGTCCATACAAAATTAAAACACAAGAATTAATCACGGTTATGGTTTCAAGGCTCTATAGGCAGCATAGGACCGTCAAAGTTTAATCCTTTTGTTTCTCTCTTTTACCACTGTCTTATCTTGGTATTTCAGCTTTTTTCTTACTATTCTATAGTTTGTGGTGCAAAAAACGAAGCAAAATCCGTCGCGCAGGCGAGCATGTGGATCCAACAGAAAGACTAAACATTAACAAACACACACACATAGATGGAAGCTTTATTACTAGATAAAACTGTTTTATTGTAAAATGAAATGCTGGCACTCAGATTAAATATTAAAAGTTTTGGCATCATGATAGAAAATCCCGTAAACTTGCACAAATTTGAAAGACGTAGTGAAATGTTACTTTTGTTCCTTGGTAATGTGTGCTTTAAATTGTTCTGAGGACGTTGAAGCAGAACATATTCGTCTTTCTCCAACCAAACTGTATGTATGCCAACGGTAAAGATGTATGTGGCTCATTTAATAAACGGGAAATATCAAAGCCATTGACTTATGCTTTCATAACTTTAAAATATTTAACAGACTCTTCTGTGAAATTTATTACTCTTATGAATTTTTTACGCAGCTAATTAAAATTTAACAACAATTATCAAACCACATAGATGGTAACGTGGGCTTTGCATACCGCAAGAGCCGAGCATTGGTCGCATTTAGATTTAAAAACAGGAATGTAATCTTAGATCCAAATTTAGATAAAAATCGCAGAAAAACAACTTATGTAGAAAGATTTTAATAAAACATGTTTTAAACAAGTTGTAGTGTAGTTACATATTTCTTTTACTCACACCAAATGTTATCTGCATTAATTAATTGCTGTTTATGTTTAAAACTTGGTTCTATTAACCTAAGACTTGGCGTATAATATCACACTAAAGCTCGTTATCAATGAAATTTAACCGGCTTCCAAGTTATTTACAATCGGCCGGAATATGTTCTCATTCACCACCAGGGCATGAGTCAATCTCACAATAAATCAATTACTGCAAGTTTTCTTTGTTTATTTCCTCGCCCCGTTAGTAGTTCAGCCCAAATGAAAACTTGTGACGGAGGTTGCACTTAATTCTGCTTAGAGTGAAAGTAAGATTAAAATCTCATTGAATGCAACAAAGTAATTAATTATATATGCTTTGTATTATGCAGTGGCGCCTGTTTAAGACTGGCCGTAAACAAATCTTAGGGAAACGACTGAGGGCCGAGGGTGGCGCTAGCCTAGCAGACAAGCAACCCAACCGTAGGGCTTTCATGGTGTCATCACCCAGAACTATGCTCGTCCACGTCTACGAAGAGCTTTCGATACCATTTTTGTAATTTTGAACGCCTCCATAAGAAATAACATGGGATTTTGCGCCAGAACTGGATCTTAATACCATTTTTTGTAATTTTCGACACCGCCATAAGAAATAACATGGGACTTTGCACGAGAGCCCGCATAGCTTAGCATAGCCCGCATAGCCCGCTTAGCATTATTCGTTTTCAGCCGACTTATCTTCGATCGGTTAACATTTGTTTTGCTCTGTTCAGTGAGAAAACTTTCATTTGAGACATATATTGAGTGTAAAACTTACTTCCGAATAGCAGATTGAGTAATCCGCTTGTACTTAGTTCAATAGGAAATCAGCCTCATAATTTGGGTTGTTTCCTTAGAAAAAAAAATATTTTTAGGGGTTAAGTGGCAACGCTCATTTCACGGGGCCAATTTGAATATTAACAAACAATCTTCAATCTTTCTTTGAGAGAACATGTAAAACCAGGACTTTTCTCAAAATATTATACGTACGGTATGCTGGTAAAAGAGATGGCATCTTTCTAGTGTCCACTACGGGAAAAAATCTTTCATACGAGCGGTTAGACGGAGCAGATATTTGGAATAGGAAAAGTAATCCCCTATGTCATTTGCATCAGTACCTTGCGATTCAATGTGGTGCAATAGGCAGAATGAGACAGCGATGTTGCTGGGCAATTTTGTGTACATCAATCATTGTAATACCTCACGGGTATTATACCAAACTCCCCTATAATATCCTCAAATCATTGTATTTGTCAATATCATTCGAAAAAATGACAATTCTAAAATTTTATTACGCAATCAAAACGACTTTGTTGTCATATGAATGAATAGAACATCCACAGAAATGTTGCTCCTTCTAAACCCCAAATTCCATCCCATTTATTTAAACAGCGCTTATCCATCAAAGCGAAGAACTGCAAATAAGACAAACCATTCGTACTTACCTACTTTTCCCCCGTGAAAAGCGTTCATCGACGTCTAGGTATCTTATCTCCACAGGTTTTCTAAGATTTGACTCAAAAGTCATGGGTGGATATCAAAAGGCCCGCTTCAATCAGTGTACAACAACAACAAAAAATCCGTTTTCCTAGGATTTAAATTCTCTCCTGAGACCTTACAGTCGAAGTTGCTGTAGCATAAGAAAATAAATTTAAGGAGCTTGTACAACGGCGGTGGTGGGGTATGCAGTTTTCCTGAGCTTCGGATATAACGGAAAACAAGTAAATTGCCAACAACTTCGGATGGAAGAAAGTCCGCGCCAAAGCAGTCGTTAGGGTTAATAGGAGTCGGGTGGAAGGGTGGGTATATTTATGTCAATGATGTGAAAAGAATTTATTGGTGATATGAATTTACATCTACAGAATTTCTAGTTTGTCCATGAAAATTGCTTTTTAAAATTATTTGAGGAAAATAATTGCAGTGTAGAAGAAACATTCTACACTAAGGAAAATACCATTTGTTTTAAAATATTAGATTTTTTTCAAACAAACCGTTAACTTTTTCAGTATAGTCAGCAATTGGGAATTGATATTGAGTAAACGTCATATTATCCCTGAATTCGAAATGTTTGTGCCAACGAAAAATATCAAAAACACATTTTGTCAATTATGCAAAAACATTTTTCCTTTTCAAAGTCCTTTAAATCAGGCAGCATGCATCACAGAACAAAAGAAATTAGTGGAATTCATAGCTCATTATTACTCCACTTTTAGCAAAATAAGAACGGAATTGGTCCGGTTGGGAAAACTCAAATTTTGATCAATTTACTATGGAGTAACGCCAATGCTACTCACCTTGGATTACCATCTAGTTGTTAGCCTTTTCTTTACAAGGCTTTAATATAATAATGAAGAACAAAGCGCCTTAGTGAATGATACGATTACATCTACATATTTTCACAGTGAACATTTTATGTAAGTGCGATGCACTTGCGACCGTTAACGGAATACTGTGATTTAGAAAAATCTTCAGAAATGGCACCCTGTCAAAAAAGGTGAAATAATTGTTCTCCGAAATTATTTCTAAAATTATTTGATTTTCTAAGGAAAGACCCAGTAATGGCACTGAATAGTAGCATTGTGTGTTTATAGCCAGTTTAAAGCCTTGAAGTCTGTTTGGTGGCATCTATCTCTTGGCTTTACCTTTCAGAATATATTATACTCCATCAGTATTGCATTACAGTAGGTGAGATCCTAACTAATACGTCTTTCTTGTGGAAGACATTAATGAAACAAACAGTTTTGTAAGAAAGGATACCTGATTTACCTTGGTTCCAATAATTGCGGATATCCTCAAAGCATATCTATTAGTAATAATTGCCATAAGGAAGCATTAAGAAGAAATGCGACATTAATACTTATAAAAATAAAAAAATAAATGAAATAAAAATCCTCTCTATTTGCCCTTAGCAGTGAAAAAAAGCTGGTTTCGTATGTTCCACTAAATGCAAGTACCATACTTTTATTGAGATTGTACCACGACGATTGCGTAGCCAGACCTAGACAGCTTGCTAGAAATTGTAACAAAATCAAATCGTTGACCGTTTTGTATTTAGTTTTCTCAGGAGCTCATGTGTGTTTTAGCCTTTTACGGCTAAGAACTTTGCGGTCATCGAGAACATTTTCAGTAGATTCATCATCATCCATGCAGAAGCGACCGGTTTTGCTATTGACCTTACTTTACTCATCTTCCTAAGATAGTATTCAATTGGGGAATGCCCAGTAAGTAAACCCGGTATAGCCTTATTTCTATTCTACTGAGCATCAGAAATTTTTTCGTCTGAATTTCTTGACATATCTCAACACTGAGATATTTAACCAGTTTATCAAAACTAAAAGCTGGCTAGAGCCAAAAACTCAAATCTGACATTTTACCATTGCGAGGCGGACCTAAATCTCATTGCTCTCAATGCTACATGTACTGGCATAAAAAGCTGTATATAATCTTATTTGTTTCAGGTAACTGCTTCAAGGAAGTTAAACAGTGCTAGACCAGACTCAAAAGTATATGAGTCAGAGGCGGATCTAGCACTGAAATTAAAGGGGGTCATATTACTGCAATTTAATTTAGCAAAAAAAACAAAAGACATCAAATGGGGCACCACTTGTCCAGCGCCGTAAGTCACCTAGTTTAGCCGCCGCAGTACTGTAGTGAGGTACTAGGAACGTTTCCGTATTAAGTGGTGTGAATGATGTGCCAAAAGTCATTTTTTAACAGAAGAGTAGATTAGGGTGCAACCTGCAGAGTCAACCAAAACAAACTTTTCTCAGTTTTACACATTCGCATATATAATATGGACTGCTCGATATGCCATTTAATTCGGTTGAGTGTCTCTGAATATATTGCCTTTGGTAAAACACTTCTTATCACTAATTAACCCAAATAATTAATTCAAAACATTTATTTCGATAAACTCACTTAGTTATTTGTTGTTTAAAGCTCTCTCTCAGTTGGTACTTGCTGCTTAGACCGAAAGAGAACGTTATATAGAAGTCTAATGACGTAGTCAATCCATATTGTACATGTCAACACTCAGGGAATAAAATTGGTAAAATGTAACTGAAAAAATATTTGATAATGCACCAACTAACAAAATTGATTTCATTTAACCTCAAATAATAGTTAAATATTTTAAACACATTTAACCCTAAAAATCGGCGAATAACCAACATTAGCAGTTGTGTATAAACCAACTATGAGGCAGGGTTTGTAGCCTTTTGTTTAAGTTAACTAACTATTAACATGTTGAGCACACTAGGTAAATTGTCCATCGACTTAAAGGGCTGTTTTTAATAATTTACCACAGTCAATAAATTATTGCTTCTAGGTAGCATACTACTTTACTGGTACATAGCTTCCTCACTTGTATGTACAATGGCCCAAAAACCAAAAGTGCTAGAATGGCTAAATACTCATTTGTTAGATTATGTTATTTTAAACTTCAATCAAAAATTTCAGTGAAATTCATTAATGTTTAGAAGTCGCTTAAATCGAAAATAATGTTTTTTTGGGTGTTTTGGACATTCAGAAAAACTGTTTTAACTTTTCTGTCATAACTTTTTAATTTGGCAATATTCTTTCTTGATCCTTTTTTTTAAATTTAAGGGAACTCAGATATAAACCTATTGCAGTAAAAGTGTTCTTCTATTTTTATAAATTTTTCGAAACGAAAATTCGGCATTTTTGTGTAAGGAAAAGTGGCACGTGGGTATACTTTTTCTACTATAACGTTATCTACAGTCAATTATTTGTCTAGAAGCTAGAACTTCAGGGGCTCAAGTAGTGTATGAACTGCTCTCAAAATGCGATTTTCGAAGGTGAAGAATTTAGAGTATATTTAATGTATTATGATATAAATTGATATAAAAGTTACAATAGATCTTAACGATATGATTATCTACCGATGGCTAACACGCAATAACTCCCTGGTTGCTATCTCAATGAGTGCACAGTGAACTTAGCCATTGATTTCGAAACAAATTCATGAAGTGACCATAGCCATAACTGTCCTAGTTTATACTTTATCTTAAAGTAGAGGTTAAAACTTGTTTTCACAATATACAAATTCATATTATACATGAGAAGTAAAAATTTTCTATATACTGTTACGAGCGTGGCTTTAGTTCGTTATTTAAAACACAATATTTCACATATAATTCAAAAGTTCTTTCTTTATTTAACTTTACTGTTTACTCTCACAATTCACAAACAATTATCGAATCAACTATTTAGTTATCGGTAGTACTTTACGTCCAATTATCGCAATCCAAATACTTTACTTCGTTCACTTCACTGTCTGAAATAAGACTCCGCCTCCTGGATGTGAGTAGCGGCGTATTTATACTCTACAAATTATTCTAGAACCTTCCAGTATATTCCGTTTTCCGAACCCAAGGTTTACTAAGATGTCACTAGTCTAAAGTTGCTTCCATTTCCTACATATGTCGCTTGTGTCACTTTGTGGCGCGTAACAATACCTTATTCATAATAAATTAAACTTTCTTCCTCAAAGAAAAAAAAAACAATTTTTTTTTAATTAATCTAATAAAAATGGTGTTATAAATCGTGCATCAAGTGATGAATTATGCGTTGTAAAATAATTCACAAGGGTATGTACCTTGGACACTTCAAACAGTTTCAAAATGCATATTCGACTATTACTGGATAAAGGTTATGGATTAGTCAATCTATAATTATCGCTTGCTTAATATTTGCCTAATTAGTTTTATCAAAAAAAAAGAAAGAAAGAATTTTTTTTTCTAAAACGGTTACCTTACCTTCCCCTAAGCAAATTTCAAAGATATGTATGAAGTGCCTATCTAATAAAGTAAGAAAGGTTAAGGTTAAAAGTTAGTGGATTTGTTCTAAAATTTTAGGGTAAGTAGTGTTAAGTTAAGCCAAGTGCCTTATATTTAAGCGCAAC
The DNA here is from genome assembly GCA_963930735.1 of Dioctria linearis. Classification (NCBI taxonomy): domain Eukaryota; kingdom Metazoa; phylum Arthropoda; class Insecta; order Diptera; family Asilidae; genus Dioctria; species Dioctria linearis. Next base: position 250,410,984 of record OZ005741.1, read on the forward strand.
TCATTCACTCCTACATATAAGCTCTCCTAAGAGAATTCCAGTTGATTCATGATTAGTATGTAAACAAAACAAAACAAAATATTTTCATGCCTTTTTAAATGTGCAAGGGATATAGTTTCTAAATATCATTAGCAGATATATTGCGTATAAGAAACTTCTATAGAATATTTCCTTTATAAATAATGGAGATTCACATTTAACAATCAGAGTACGTACTTATAAAGGGCTTAACTATTTATCTGTATGTATATAGCTAAAACTTTCCCCAACGTCTTTGTTTGCCACACAAATTGGAGCAGGTTAAATTAATAAATTTTAAAATCCTAAATAAATGAAACCAGCACCAACAATCATATTTAGAAAATACAAAAATAAATAAGTTACAGGCAGCGTTATTGAATTTCGCACGTTGTACCAAATCCATTTAATCGGAGTGCTTATAAGTATCGCTAGATTCGAATGGAATAGTTTATTTCCTCGCTGTTGAATAAGTTTTCCAATTAATTCAAGAGCAATGGTCTCCGTTTTCATTTACTATTTGCATATGGAACCGACATGCCAGAAGGCCTGGGCAGTGTTCGCAATAGTTTAAGTACTCAGTATAATTAAACGGAAGCCTTTTAGTTTGCCAGCCATGTTTGATAGCGCGAGGTTAAATTCAGTGTGAGAATTTTGTCATTTGTGTGAATTCCAATAAATGAAATTACGCATGAAAATTCCATTTCGATAGATGCATTTTGGATAACGTTGTGCAGTTCTGCATATACGAATGTGTTTCATGTTTTTATAAAACAGAGGCTACTAGTAACTGCGTAGTCGCGAAGTCTGTTTAAGAAGCAATTAATTTTGTAAATTACTTAAATTTTAGATTATTTGAAGTTGATTTCATTTGTACTTGAATAGAAATAATTCATCGACAACGGGGACAATAACAGTTAAAAGCACTCTGTATGATTCAAGGATAAGTGCTTGTTGGCACCAGAGCTGGTCTATCGCAAACAATAAACTCGGATACCAGAAGTAATGTACAACAGGCAAGAAGGGTATTATAGTAAATCGATGAGATTCAGTTCAATTTTCGTAAACTTAATGTTGACATCATAATGGTGTTTGAGACGTCTCAAGATAATAATCGTGCAGATGACCTTATAAGAATTGTGAGCTTTTTTATGTTTTCAGAGAAAGTCGGACATGCAGGCGTGAAGATCGTGTAGGGATTTTGGAAAATTTAATTTCAAGTAAATATGTGAATATATTGATTGGAGAACTTCAAATTTCCTATTTACTTCATATATAAATTTTTACACAAATATCTATTCAAGGTCATAATTTATGCAGTTATAATTTATAAGGGAAATACAATTACTATCTATGTACTACTAACTTATTGGCAACTAGAATGTAAGATGTAAAATCTAGCAGCACTAACCACCTCTGTTTGTGTGTAGTGAAAATCTCCTTTATCCACTAGAAGCATACAAACTGGCATACGCTTCAATAACTAGTTTCCGCCCGAATATGAACAATTCATTTTAGACAATCAAACGGTTAATAAAGAGTCGAATCTTGGTGGATTGAAACGTTTAAACAGTAGCTATGAGGAACAACAATAAGATTTTCTGACACGAAAATGTTCCCATTAATTCTTCGATAGTCATCCGCTAGTTTTAGTCTCAAAAACAAACACCTATAATTCAGCATTTACAGTACTGCCCAGAACTTGATACACGTAATTTTTATTTATTTATTAAATTTTTATACAACAGTAGAATTTTTGGTTTGTAGAAAATATTGAAAATTCTTAGTTCCACGCACTAAGAATAATTTCGTTATCCATTCAAATTTTTAATGAGTCATCATGGACTCTACTAATAAAATCTTCAATCAATCCACAAAGTCTACACAGATAAAATTATATATACAACTGTAATAAATGTGCATCATATACCACATCAAGGAGAGCACGGAGATGTATTTATTTCAATTAAGTACATTTCCATCGATGCGTTTGATGGATAATTTTCTTATTTGGATCTTATTCTACTCAGTTTTGTTTTTATGATCAATTTTTATAGTTGCTCCTGAAAATTTGTCACACAGACTCACAAAAAGATACAAAAACAATGATCGATTGGTCTAGTAGTCCTTTTATCCCAATACAGAAAGTGTTTGATGCTTATAAAAGAAATAGAACGCATTAGACATGCATGTTTTGTTGTTATGAACTATTAAAAAAAGGAATAAAAAAACTGGTCACTTTAATTGTTTTATCATAGCAATGTATATATTAATTTGTAATGACCTGTGTTTTCCCATATGAAATTTTCATATGCTTATAACTCATATTTACTTTACTTAATTACTAGAGATTTACTAGAGACCATCATCCCATCCTCAACCACCCGCCTGACCGACCGAACCAAATATCTTTGGAGCTATACTGGCTTGTTCGGGAAACTTCGAATATCCAACCATGTCCATCCTTTCACCCAGTGGAGCACCAGTCGTATTATGTGAACAACAGAACCTACTAGTTAGTACGTGTGCAACGGAAGAACAACTAGTAGCGGTACGTGAACAACGGAAGGCACTAGTCAGTACGTGTGTAATGAAAATCGAACCTCTCAACTAGTTTTAGTCATCCTAATACTTACATAAAATATTTTACACTTAACTTAAGGACGTAAGCACTAAACCAAGAAATAGAGTTCAGACCACCTATTGTCATTTGGACCCCTTACTCCACTGAAGCTAACCAGAGTCAAATTTCGAAGTTTTGCTATTGACCGAACTATTGGCGTACGAAAAGACGCGGCCACAAATTTTAGTACAGCCTAGATGTAGTCTAAAGGGTATACTTAGTTTGTCATTCCGTTTGTAACGCATAGAAATATTGACAAGTACAAGGCTAGTATTAAAAAAAAATTTCAAACTTATATTGTCTCAGAAAAATGTATTGATGAAGTATGCACTTTTTATTAATGATTAAGAAAGAAAGTTTTTTAATTAAAAATATGTATAAATCTATAAACTATAACCCATGGTCTATTTTTCCGAACGCAGAAATAATTTTAATAAATTTTTGACAATGTGCATGTTTTGAACACTCATTTTAGGTGTTGAAACGCATAAAAAATTATTTACCAAGCAACTTACATCAAAATAAAATAAGTGACCTGTCGCTATTATGCATTGAATCAGATGTAATGGACTCGATTAATTATGATGACATTATAGACATACATATTTGCTATAACAAAAGCCAGAAAAACCTGCTTAGTTATTATTTTATTTTGTATTTTTTTATTTAGATGAAATGTAAAGGGTATACTAAGTTTGTCAGTCCTTTTGTAACGAATAGAACGAATAGAAATCATGATTGGAGAGCGAAAATGGATTGGACACCCACGCAAAATATTAAAAAATATTATTTTGATTTTTGCATGTGTCTGTCCGTCCTCACGATAGCTCGACAACGCGTCCACTTAAGAAAGCTGAAATATTGCACACGTTCTTTTAAAAATAAATAAAATTAAGTTCGAAAATGTGTCGAAACGGTTAACTAATTCGTGGGGTTGCCATACAAAAATTTTGTTTTTTGCTATATATTTGGACACTGCTTGAGACCACGTCAACGTACAAAGTTGAAATTTTCTACACGGCATTTTTATAAAAAAAACAAATACAATTTCGAAAATGTGCTAAAACGGATAAACCTTTCTAGGCGTTGCCATATATTTAGACTGTTTATGTATACCTACTGTGAAAACGACAAGGCCTAATACGTTTATATTGTACTGCAAAGTTCGTCAGAATATGAAATCCTATGAAATTGGTTCTAGAATTATATGCGAAAAATCGCATCAAAAATCAAACTTGGATAGATCGGTGACCATACGAAATTACATACCAGCATTCATGTAGACTATCATAAGAATTGGTCTTAGACCAATTGTAGCGTGTTTACTTGTTTTAAATACCCAAGCCCTTGAAGTTAAAATTCAATAGAACGAAATTATATGATCTAGAGAAGGGTGAATCTGAGCCCAGTAATCTGAAATACACGATTTCATTTCCTTTGTTGTCAGAACTCCTTAATTGACTTAAGCTAACCTTTTTGGAAACACAGTAAGTCAAAAGAACTCCAATACTGTTTTGGTTTTCGATTGCTTGTAAGGGACTATAGAAGTCTCCGGGCACATAGTTTAATATACTGTATATAATTCTGCACGTTCATTAAGAAATAATAATTTCAATTCAAATGGTTTGTAAATTCTAAATTATCTGCCTTTGCTTTATTTTATTTTGACTAATTACTTGAATAAATCGAAACAAAAAAAGGAACCACTTATGTACATCACAAATAATTTTTGTGGTACGAATTTTAACAGAAGGAAATATTCATTCCTCTTTGATTTTCACAATGTCCAGTATTTGGTAATTTATAGCTGGCTGCGTTTCCTTGCATAATATAGAGTTTCTCTATCCCAAAAGAGGCAATTAAATTTACAAAATGAATTCAATTAATGCCACGAACGAATATCATCTCTCTTTTGCAAAATTGATGACTACAAGATTAATTTTACTTGTTTTTGATTTTACATTCCCTTCACGTATCCACGCTCTAATTCGTTTTAAATCAGTTTACCTGAGGGAATCTCTAATGTTAACAAATGGTCCTTCTTTACCTCGTGCATTTTTCACGTTTTGCCATTGGGGAGCAAAAGAAATTCATTTATTCTATAGATTTTCATTTCTTTCGGAACAGCATGAAAAGGTTGAATTCTTCCCTCAGTTAGTAATGAGATCCTTATCGGGAAAAACGTCTCCACCTAAAATTTATATATGTATATGCCATAGTGAAGGTGTGTGTTGTATTGATATAGTGAACACACTACGTAGTCTGTAGTTAAAGATCTCACCTTCCTCAATAGAAAGATAAATTTCTTCACTTTATTGTGTGGAACAATTTTAATGAGGAAAATCCGAAAAACGTGCGATACCTAATTGAAATTAGCAGTAAATGAGCATATCACAACATACGTCCTATCAAAGGACATTAAGTGTAATAATAGCCGGCGATTAAGATAATTAGAACCGCTCAAAGTAATTTCCATAAATTATCTTTATTTCCTTCCGCTTGGTGCTTTTCTTCTAAAGTACTCTAGGAAAATGTTTGCACTCTGTCCGGGAAGGTCAAAAAGTTCCTTTGTAAGTGAAGAAACAAACGAATGTATGCACGACAATGCTAAAAGTTTTGACAGAGTGAAATATATCTTTACGGTTGTAGCAAGTACCTTGTAAGCCCTTACAAACGATAAAAGCAAATTTCGCATGAGTTGCTACCTTAAAAGTTGCACCTATGCTACTATATACCTACATTGAGCCAAGCTCTGAATATAAATGGATATGTTGTTCGAGTGCTATGTACCTGTCGTGCACATTCATTAAATACACTGAGCGCTCCTCGACTCTGACGGATTTGAACACCTGCAAAGCCGGAAATAAAAACAACATGTTGAAAACTTTTGCACAGGAAAGAAGGAAATTATTATCTCTTGATGTAGAACGGTAGAGCTGAAACGACGGTTGCAATAAAAGTTTATCCTGTGACAGTTATGGGAATTTTTCTTACAGTTTTGCTAACAAAGAGCATGTTTCATGTTTACATATAATGGAATTCTCCTTTTGGATTAGCAATATCCTGCATTTATCTTGATAATTACTAAATCTAAAAAAACGAAAAAACACGATATACTACTGCCCGGAACATTTCAGGAAGGATCAAAATTGATTTCCTGAAAAAGCAAGCAGTTCTGGGTTTGCTGTTATGAACTTGATAATTATCTTAAATTATAATGGATTTCCTGACATGGGTTCAGGCAATTATATTTATCATTTTCAGGTAATATTAAAGAAATAAAGTACTTCGTCATTATCTGAATTTCCCTGATAAATATATAGACATAAAATTCTAAAATTTATGTTAACATTCCAATACATAATAATAATTTCAATTCAAATGGTTTGTAAATTCTAAATTATCTGCCTTTGCTTTATTTTATTTTGACTAATTACTTGAATAAAATGAAACAAAAAAAGGAACCACTTATGTACATCACAAATAATTTTTGTGGTACGAATTTTAACAGAAGGAAATATTCATTCCTCTAGGGAATTGAGATTTTGCTTGACAGTTATCACTTTTTGATATTTGTAATTACAAATTATAAAAAGTAATTCAAAATAATATTTAATTATTATACTCTTGATGAAATCTATAGGGCATACTTAGTTTGTTTTCATTTTGCATGTCCGTCTGTCTGTCCATCTGTCCTCACAATAACTAGAGACCGCGTTTAGTTAAGGAGAATTTTGTACACATCCTTCTTAAAATCATTTTAGATTTTGGCTCGAAAATGGGACAAATTAACTTCTTTATGGAGGCTGTTATTCAAAAATTTGGTTTTACACTTTTTATAATTGAACACTACGTAGGGAGCTGAAATTTTGTATAGGGCTTTTGCATAAAAGTAGTAAATACAATTTCTGAAATGAACTAAATCGGGCATCCTTTTACATTTGTTTTCCCTTTATTTTACTTTCATCTACGGTATACTAATATAAATTGGTCTTAGAACAATTATAACTTTTTATTTTGTTCTGAATGAATTACTTTGAATTACTTTTAATTGTAGTCAATAAGACAAACGCAGAAAGGCTGCCTTTTCTTCCTATCAGTAAGTCAAATCAAGGAATATTAAACAAACAATTCTTCCATGAAAATTCTGATCATTTAGTTTAAAAGTTTCGCGTACTAAACTTGCGATTTTTCCTGATTTTGTTAGAAATAACAATAACGATTTTCTAGGAATTAAACCTTCTACACGTGTATGAACAAAAGCCTGCAATTTTTGCAGAGTTTCATAAAGGCTCTGGTTCAGTGGCGTAGCAAGAATGGGGCGCCTGGGGCACCACAATAAGCGGACACACAATTTTTTGAAAGAAATGATAGTCTTATCGCATTAGGCTAGCTATCGTCATTTTCGTAACTGACTCTATGGTTTCAGATAGCCATAGTAATCTTGTGGATTCACAAATCTGAGCATCGAACCGTGGATACTCTTGAGTTCGTAGTAATAAAGATAAAAAGTTACAGGTTGTAAATTTCTAATACTTGTAATGAAGCCTTGGGATGGTAGTGGTAGGACAGCTCCTAACTGCTCGGAGCCCACTGAACTTACATTAGTCTTGTTCACAACGCTTCTATGATTGTGATCGAAACGATAAACAGCAACCGAAAAGAAATGGATCGCAATGATGATACATCACAATTCCAGTTGACTGAATCTGTAGTATCTGAGGATGGAGGTGCGGTAACCGTTGATCAGAAGGCGATTGAAGGAGAAGGCGAAGGCTAAGCAACAACAAAGGGAAAACTGAAGAAGCGAAAGTACAGCCTGAGGCGTCGGCAAAAGTTAGTACCCTCAGCAAGGACCTTTCACGCCGAATATTTCCGTAGCTGATCTAAGTGACATTAGAAATTGGTCCGTGGTTGAGGATCAAATATTTTTCATCATATGGATATTCCTCCAAGTTGAAAGAAATTAAAGTATTATCTACGGCCAAGGATGGGTGATTCTAGATCTAATTGACTCAATCGATCTCGAGAGTCTGATCAAATTTTAGATAATTCAGATTTTTCACGCCAGTTCTTATGTTGAAATTGTTTTATGGCACGGTAATAACTGGAGCACCATTTTCACGGGCCACCTTAGGCCCCAAAAGCCTTGTCTACTCCATTGCTCTGCTTGCTTTAATAGCGTACACATTTTACATGTAGGTACCTACCACTGTAGTGAATCAATGTAGTTGATAGATATGTTTTAAGCTCATCCGTGCTTCGTTGGGAAAACTAATCTGGTACAGTCCTGGTATATGGAAAAACTTATTCTTAAAAAGTTTTTCAATAATAATACTAAGGAAAAATCAAACCATTCTTGTTCTAAAGCACCCAAGTATTGAAAAATATACATAAATTACTCTGTTAATTAATCTGTAATGTTTGATTATTTTGAATTGTCAATTACAATTAGATGGCGCTTTATTTCCCAATTTTCGCAATTTTTGCTTGAAACTGAGAGAAAATATACGATGGAGATTTCTCGTCTAACAGACTGAAATTTATTCAAAATAATTTCAATAAATATGCAAAATGCATTTTAAGTGCAAAGAGACGATATAACTTTTCGACCCAGCGATCAGAGAGGTCTCATCAGTATGGTTATCTCTGATCGCTTACCATAGAAGTTCAAATGAAAATAGATGAAATTAATTACAAAGTATACCGATATTTTTAATAAAACAATTATATAACTGGATTTGGATTTTCCGTAGTCTTGTCACAGTCGATCAATTGTAATGAGGAATAAACATTAAAAGAATCGATAACTTCTTGAAATAGATTTTTTTTCTTGAAAGTTTGTTGTGTGCATTGCTTTATATTCTTCCGCGAATGTACAAAACACAGCCATACTTACAAAATTACTTAAATTACTTGAAAAAGGTAATCAATTGAAAGGATAAAATAATAAGCAAATTTAAGCGATCATTCATAGCCCTGTTAGTAAATACGCAACTCTATCTCTATTTCTATTGTCGCTGCAGCCGCGGGCTAAATCCTGGGAAAGGGTAACTGTAGCAAAAATATTTTGTTGTTACACCAACAGAAAAGCTTTAGAAATACTTCCCAAGCCATGATACAGACTCCCTCAATATACAGTAAAAAAGGCTGACTACTCATACAGTAGGCAATAGGTTGCCTACTCTAAGGGCCGTAAACACCAACGGGGATAATCCTATTTTCTGTGTAAAGATTATTCCTATCCGAGAATAATCCTGCTTGCTTTGGTCGTAAACACCAACTCGTGTAAAACAATGAGTTTTTCGCTTATTTGGCATTACTTTCGCATATTTTCGGTATGTCGAAATAAAAGAATATTTTGGTTTAAAATAAGAAATGTTGAATAAGTAATATAATGAACAAAATTAATTTAATTTTCAGTTTTTCTTTTTTAAATAATATTAAAAAGAACCGAAATATCGTTGCCATGGAAACGTGTCATTCTTTGTTGCCTGCTGTAATTATCACTTAAATGAAAATTTTGCTCATTCGGATTAATCCTCGAATATAAATTTTACCCCCCACAAATCTCGGATAAAATATTACACCGGTGTAATATGATGGATTAAATCGCGAGTAATCTTGGTAGGTGTCTGTGCATTACACGTGAATATGAATTATTCTTGTTGGTGTTTGCGGCCCTAAAGGCACTTTCACATCAAAAACAAGAATCGAAAAAATGTAAATCGAAAAACTCAATTTATTCCACTTTAAAACAAGATTTTTCTCCAATGATTAATCAAATCATGGGAAATAGGATAAACTAATAATTTTACTAATAAAATAGTACATTTATCTCACATTTTTTGAGAAAACACAACTTTATGTTTTATCGGTCGAATTGTTTGGTCGAAAAAGTTTTTCGTCCTTGTCTTTCTTAAAAATCTAAAATAAATATGACTATTTTCTTAGTGAAATTCTTAGTTTATCCTATTTCCCTGGATTTTATTAATCATTGGAGCAAAAATTTTGTTTTAAAGTGGATTAAATTGAGTTTTTCGGATTAAATTTTTCACTTCTTGTTTTTGATGTGAAAATGCCTTAACTGTAGTAGTTTTACTAGCCTAAAATATATGTATGTCACATCTAATTGAAATTTACACATTTTAGAGATATTACTATACGATTTTAAAACTACGCAACAGTTGTAATAGCTGTAAATAGTTGTATGTAACTAAATACGAACTCGCTTACACCTATTTTATTAATTTTATGCTGTGTGTGTCTAGTAATAAGCAAATTTGTAAATTCATGATCAAAAGATTTATAACAGCATCACATGAAAGTTTCATAAAATTCTTGCTCTTGACAAGGCATTTAAAATTTCCCCATTCTATTCATAGGGCAAAGTTAATATGAAGCGAAAATTAATGAAAATTTTTCAGTTGATTAATGTTTGTACGGCACTGATCCCAACAAACATTGTCTGGTCAATAGTACCGTACAATAGACAGTCTTTTGTACTGAAATTGAAAAGTGATCAAAATCAAAATTTGGTTAAATCTAACATCTTTTTGATGTCGACCTGTCGACAATGTACCACCTAAAATACGTCTTTAGACGGAAATAAGGTCGTAAGATTAGCCAGCAAATAGCCTCCAAAATTAAACTAAATGAGTACATTTTGGTTGCCCAGAGGACGTCATTATAACACCTGAAACATGTCTTCAGACGGAAATAAAGTCGTCATATTAGCCACCAATTATTAATACAAAATGACCTCTAGTTGGCACGTCGAAAGAAAAAACTCACTTTTCCACCCTGGAACGACGAATATTTCCAATAGAACTTAAACTAAAAGATAGGGAAATTTTTATGTTTTTATTATTCCTAAGAAATTATTAATTTTTTATGTTGTTTATCGAGAAAAGCATTTGTCAATGTTTTCGTTGACTTTCCGTTCACAAAAACAATTGACATAAAGCGAAGTATCCATAATGCATAACTTCAAAAAAACTTACGTATTATTTTGATTAAAAGCGCACAACTTCGTAAGTAGCGCATAGATATCTACTTTTGACTAAACACCATAGAATTGTGGCCCGTACTGCTGCTTGAACAAGACTAATAGGCCTAACCACAATGTGCATATGCTAGCATATGCAAAGACATGAGCAATTGCTTTTCATAATAACAACCCACAATAGGAATAAGAAACCGTTCGTCAAGTTTTAATTCCTTTCGTCAACTTCTGTCCGTACGCTCATATGCATATGCAAATTTGACAGCTTGTGTAAATACTATACAAGTGTTAGTGATGCATAAGGAAGCATTCGTGATATTTTCAAGGCTTGCATATGCAAGCTTATGCACATTGTGGTTAGGCCTTAATGCAAGTGCTGAATGCCCGTTCTTCCATGAAGCTACGAAAAATCGAGAAATGACGTGAGAATGACGACAAGAAGCGCCAATTTCAAGTGCAACTGACGAGGAATAGACAACGCGTGCCTATGCAATAGCAAAAATGACGACAAAAAGACGGCAAAAGTAAGATATCAAAAAAAGTTTAAGAACAATAGAAAAATTTCTAACATTACGCTCTAGAGGGTTAACTAGAAATCCGTCTAAAAGACGGACAAACGCTGTTAAATTTAGGGTCTATTTTGAGTCATTAAATGACGTTCTTTCATATATTTCATTTTGTGATCAAATTTCGATTACACTATTTAAACTTATACCAACTTGAACTCCTGAAAGACGTCATATGGGAGCTTAAAAAAGTGATAGTCAAAACGAAGTCTATAGTCTATACTTGACAGGAACTTATCTCGATGGTCTTAAAATTTCAAATATTGACGTAAAAAGGACGTCGCTGGAAAGGGGTCAAAAACAAGTCAGTAGTAAACAATAATTTAATCAACATGTCCTAGTTTTGTAGAAAACTTCCTAAAGGCGGAATTACAATAGACGCAACGGAACGCAACGGAGCGGAGAGAAATGTCAAATCGGTTTTCTTTGTATGCTTCTCAAATGGACCTGCGCACAGTGGACGGAGAAAGTCGCAGTCGTATGCAACAAGTTTGATAAAATCTGAAATTTACGCAACAGAACGGATGTCAAATTTGCTTCTTCAAGTGGGGTTATTGTGAAAAAAGCAGAAAGGAAAATGGAAAATTTTGAGGAACAATTAATTGCGGCTGTACGCGAGAATGAGCTAATTTACAACAAGTCAAAGGCAGGATACAAAAATACCCAACAAAAAGCCGAAATTTGGAGGAGAATTGCTACCAAACTTGGAAGAACCGGTAAGTAAACGAAAATAATTATTTTTTAAATAAATTTCGTAATGGATTTTTGTCATTTAAGATGAAATATGCATTAAAAGGTGGAGAAGTTTGAGGGACCGGTTTGCTAGAGAGAGCCGTAAACTTTCTGCCCCATCTGGGAGTGCGGGAGTGAATTTTGTAATTTGGGAGCTGTACGAGGCATTAACTTTTCTCAAAGACCATTTGCTGCCCAGAAAGTAAGTAATAAATAAATATCGAATAAAATATCCAAAAACGGTGATTTTTTTCTTAGAACGAAGGGTACCCACATAGTGGACGAATCAGCGGGTGGGGCGGATAATCAGTTTTTAGACGCGAACGATTCTTTGTGTAGTGAGCTTGTGGGCATATCTCACGAAAGCAGTTCGTCGCAAACAAAAGCTCGTACACTCCCAGTGCAAAAAAGGAAGACTTGTAGCACTGCCGATTTTACCGGGATATTTCAAAGCGCAGTGGATGCCTTCAAAAATGCTTGTAAGCCCGAAACTGATAATGCCATGCAAAGCTGCATGAGGGCAATGGCGAGTAAAGTGGAACATTTACCTCCAGTCCTGCAGAATAACGCGGTCCTAAAAATTTTGGAGTATATAGTAAAATTGGAGAATATTCATATGGGGCTTTCCGATGAAATGCCAGAATCGATTTAATGAGTTTTTTTAATGTTCTACTTATTTTATTAATTTAGTGTTGATGCTGTTAGACAAAAAATTGCTGTGACTCAAAATTTCAAGTGTTAAGGCTGTTAAATAAAACAAATGCTGTGATTAAAATGATTAAGTATTTATGTTTAAGATGCATATGCATATATGTATACATATAAATGAAAAGAAAAGCAATAAATGATCTTCTTTTAGATCTTTTTTTTCCTTTTCTTCCATTTCCAGTAATGTTTTACACATTATAAACAGCAAATTCCACATAAAAAAAGTGTTTGAATTTTATCCATATTTTTTTTATCAATTAACGCTCAAACTTCGCTGACACTTTAAATTAGCTATACGTCCATTGTAAGCAGCTAGCGTCCACCTCAATTTTACTGCAAACATTTGACATTTCTCTCCGCTCCGTTGCGTTCCGTTGCGGCCATTGTAATTCCGCCTTAAATGACGTCGAAATGAGCAAGGCATTCATTATTTTCAGTTCAGTTAAAAAATGACGTTCTATAGATCAGACAAGTCTTAGAATGTTTGTTGGGGATGCTGCTCATTAGATGGATATGCGTATTTGAATTTATTCAAAATTCTTGTCGTGAACAGAACCTGAAACTAGGAACAATCTGAAACTATTTGAAACCATTGCACTAATCAACAAACACTTTCCACGTCCGTACCAAAAATAAGTCTCAAGATCAAACCTGTTTCGGCTTTTCTGCACGAATAAGCGATTTTACAGAAATCGTGTACAGTCTTACTTATACCGGCGCAAATTTATGATTGGAATAGCAATTTTGCTACATCGACTTTAAGTTTCTAGAAATTGTTTGTATTTTTACGCCTTCCTTAGAATTGTAGCAATTAAATGTGTGAAATTACACATTTATGAAAATTACACACAAGAATTTGTATTATTAAAAATTTGTAAATTTGCTTTAGTAGTATGTAAAATTTTACTTCTTTGAGATTAGAGATTTCCAATTTTTTTTTTTACTGTATACTACATGAGAGCCCTAACATTGTTCTAACAGTTCTTATTTAAAACTGACTAAAGTTTGATTTGAATAGCCCCTTCGCCCTTAACTAGTATTCATACAGAAAAATTGTCTTCTGATAATCTTAAGCTTACTTTCTTGTCTTCCCAACCGTAGTGAAATTTTTATATCTTTCCGAACAAAATGCTTTATGGCATATATGATATCAATGTCTAGTCACTTTTCCATAAGCATCAATATAAAACATTTCAGAGAATTGGACTAGCATGCACATATAGATATATCTATTTCATAGCTTGGGAAGTATGTTGCCTATTTGTCCAACTGTTTACTTATAACAATTATAGAAGATGAACAGGAAATTTACAGTAAAACAAGAAAAGTATATAAAATAAAAAACTCAACATTTCCGCAAAGTTATGGTATTGTGCAGACAATATCGTATTTATGTGCCGGAGAAATTACATGTACTAACGAAAAATACGGAAACCTACAGGTGTTCAACGAAACCAACCAAATAAAGCAAAGAAAATTGCAGTCACGGGAAGTTATAAATAAAACACTGTTTGCTATAAATTTGTATGTGATATCTACCTAAGATAGAGGTTTTCTTCACTCAATTCTCAGGATATGAGCGGGAGGAGACACGTCACCAGAAAATGCCATTTGCTTAATGCACATATGCTGGCGGAAGAAAACTCATATTGCAGCATTTTCTCCGAAATATATTTCGTTGTGAAAATAGTTTGCTTTGAGATATAGTATTACCAGGAGTTTTGCAGTTATTCTTTTAAGTACATTTTGACTGTGACATCTGGTGCTTTTCATTTCTTCTAATGGAACATTTTCAGCATTAAACATGGTTTGGAATTGATATTTCCATATAAGACAGCAAAATTGTTCACGTGCTATTTACAGAGGGAGAGAGAGCGATCGAAATGGACAGAGTTATTAAAATAAATTTTAGCATCAAATTTTCATAAAACAAAGCGAAAAGCATACCAGCTTTCTGCGTTTAAAATGTATGTTATGAGCAATTATGGTCACCAGCAAAATTCATAGTAGCAATCACACAACAATCAATTTCAATTATCATTCGAGTATATATTTGGCCAAATCGCACGTTTCATAACTAAATAATTTACTTGTTAGTTAAGACAATTGTCTTATTAATAGTAATTCAAATAGAATTCTCGTAAGGACTCTGCACTTAAATCCGTAGAAATTTTTTAAGTGAATTTTTTTTTCAACGGTTTAAAAGGATCATCAAATCTCTTATCGCAGGTAGTTAGTGGAACTGTTACTGGCTTTCATGTGTCTCGCAATCTCTCACTTGAGCATGCCGATAATAAAACATTTAACTTTAATACCTGTCAGTATTGAAAAAAGTTCTTAGCAACTTGCTATTAAGACACAACAATTTTAATTACGATACACTGATAGAAGAGATTATATAGGAAAAATACACATATTTATTTGAAGCTGGCTTTTTCGATATAAATCTGCCATTTATCGAGAGAAGAACCTTTGAATTTTTGAATCTTTTGAGCATATTTAAGTAAAATACAGAATTTATTTGCCTATAACTTATTTTGCTAAAATAAAATAAGTTTCCATTGAATATATTAGCCTTATTTTAATATTATAAAAGTCATTGTTTTGGTTGAAATAATTACATAATTATCTTCAAGCAAATATGTCGTTGAGTGTAGCAAAGAATTGTTTTTCTACAAGTTTCACACATTTTTAAATAAATTATCTATTTATTTGTGTTAAACAAACATTGTTTCACTGTAGAACTGCATTTCTTTTATATACATACATAAAGTGATTAATTAGATGCGCAGTGATATCATGCTCTTTAGTGTGGTTGGATTTTTAATTGGTAAAATCAGATTTATTTGTAAGACAGAAATACAAAGTCCCTTAAAACATGTTTCCCCGTTTGAGCAAAAAATTTGAATATTTGACACTAATAGAGAGATCAGGTTTTGCATGAGTTTGTTTTATACAGTATTCGCGCAGTTTCATTCTAATTGTGACTTGAAGCGGAGCAGATGTGGTGCTTGTGTTGTGTTTTTCTTTCTTTTTTTAATAGAACAATTGCAGGCATTCTTGGAAACAAGTAAGTTTTTATTCAGAACTTTAAAGGTATGTTCTTTGAATTAGTTAATATAAATAATATATATATTTATTCAAAGAGCTGTCTTCGATATTAAAACAAAGTGGAACAAGAACATTGCTAACATTTCCGATATAATTAATAAAGTTAATTTATAAAATGTTTAGATGCAAGTTTCGCAAAAACAGTTTTCACCGATTCTCCACATTTCATAGTTCATGTAAGAATTTTTCATAAGCTATCAACTAGTTTCCCATGTGGGAAAGTAAATTGCCCTCGGTATTTTCATGGCATTTCTTCCCTTAAAAAACATATGGTCATTCATAAGAAATCCTTGCCAAAACACAATGTTCAAAACGCACCCGACTCCGATTATAGTAATTTAAGTTCAACTCAAGATCAATAAAACTCGCCTAAAACAAATCAAAATGAACATCGATTGAATACCAGTAATGCCCAAATCATTGTGGAAAATTTCGAATATAGTATTGCAACTTTCATTGCCAAATTATACGATAGTACAAATAGTAATAGACTACGTAAATTGTTTACTAGCTCAAATTTTCTCTTGCATAGAACAGAATTAGAAATATCTGAAGATGTCAATAATATAATTCCTTATTTATCTCATAATCCATTTGATGCCTTTTCCACAGAATATAAGAGATGCAAATATTTTGAAAAATCCAAATATTTCATATGTCCTAACTCATATGTTATAGGGAGTATGACAGATGATCACAGAGTATCTGAACAAAAATTTTTGCGCATAAAAGAATGTGAAGCTCAAATTATTCCTATCCAGAAACTGAATCCGAGAACAATTCCTGTATTTCTAGTATACAGGGTGTTTCCCACTAGACGCACCAAAATTGTATGGCAGGGAGGGGGGGGGGGGGATATAAGAAAAACTAGTTATCTTAAAAACTGCAGGACCTACGGTCACAGTCAAGAGCTCATTGTTTGCAGAACTTCATCGCCTTTCCAACAACTGCTCAACCAGACCCATACGCCTCTCCCATCAAGAATTTTGGTTGTCTAAACTAAAAATTTCGGATTTTCTTACCTTTTTTCTTAATTTAACCTCTATTATTTTTGCAAAAAGGTCGTTAACATAACTTTTTTTTATAAAAACTGCAATCTGTAGACTTTCCTCCTAGAATAAGAAGAAATTTCCTGGATATAATCATTATTCCTTTATTCCTTTAATACTGTATTTCAATGATTATGAAACAGGCTCCAGAGCATGCACACATATACTAGGTGCTGTTTACTTCTCCACCAGACTATTCGTCTAAACTTAGTAATATATTTCTTGCTTCTTTCAAAAACTTATTAATTTATTAATAAGTTTAGAAGTTGATGGCATTGTCGTGGGTAATCGTATCTTATATTTTACCCAATTACTTTTGACTGTTGATAATTTCGTTATCAACTCCATAACTAGTTTTACGGAAAGCTTCTCATCTCTGATTTTTTGTCGAATTTGTAGAGTTTCCCAATGCAATGAAAATGAAAACGCTCTTCGTAATACTTATAACTATGAAACTGATATGATTAAAAAACAATGTGGAGTAAAAGATGAATGTGTCTGGAATAGGCTGCCTAGTTTTCATAATACGATAAATATTGTGGTCGATCCCATGCATGATTTACACGAGCGTATATGCCGCTACGATATGGCTATAGTATTAAACTACGTAATTCATAACAAGAAATTTTTCTCTCTTTCCATTTTAAATCGTAGAATAAAATACTTTAATTATTCCGATATTGACATTGGCAACTCGATACCGCCTCGGAGATGATTTCTTTTCTAGTTTATTTTGGCATGTTAGTAGATGACTTAGAACCTGCGAATGACGAGGGCTGGCAATTATATATAAGCTTTTATTGAAAAATTATTTATTTTTTACAAACAAATGTAACATATTAAGGACATTTCAACACTTTTCTTAAATTTGCAATAATTTTAAGTAAAATTTTTCCTCATTCGATTGAAAAGAAATCATTCTTTCCATTAAATAAATCTTCTACCATTTAAAATAAAGATTCATTTCCTTCGGAAAACATTTTGTTCTTTATGAACAATTATTAATCTAACTAGCGTAAATATAATTTTTAGTCAACTACAGAAATACTTAATTAAAATAAAAGAGCAAAACACAATCGTTAAATTGTTTCTTTCTGTCAAACAAATCAACTCAAACTATTCCTTCAGTTTTAACAACGTAACCTTTGTTTCGCCATATTTTAAGCTATCATTTGTGCGGAGCAAATAGAATTCCTTTCAATGAAATAAACTGCTCTATCAGTGTACAATTACCTTGTACCCGGTCAGAGACCTTAAACATTTTTGTTTGATAATCCTACATTAAGATTTCATATGCACGTGAATTTGGACTAAAAAAATTTCGTGGGTACATGAAATGCACCCAATTCAAACTAAAATTTATTTCATTAATATACTACAAGATTACTAACATTTATCAGCATTGCTTAAAGAAAAGGAAGTTACTACATGGGAAAAAAGGAAACCTACAAATTCAGGCAGATAATTGTTTCACTTAATTAACTTAATACAAGATCCAAAACTGAATTAAACTATATTATAAACTATATTATATTGAACACAAAACACAATAAAAAAAATAAAAAATAAATAAATGAGAAATAAAATATGCTAATATATGCAAAAATGTGTCACTGCGAGAAAAAATTCAATCAAGAAGATCTGTTACAAGTTTCCTGAATGTGCTAATAGGGCAGGTCCTTTGAATATTATGGGGCAATAGATTTTACAGACGAGTTAGTTGAATAATGTTGGAGCCTCAATAAATAGCAGTACGAAATCGCGGTATCGAGTTTATATTCCCTGATTGGCCGAAGAGAGCGGACCATACTACTTAGACAATGGGGTAACCGATAGATTATAAAAGAAAAATAAGGTCCTTAATTTTACATAAGTATCGATTGAACAACCGAGTAGCGTGAAAGTATGGTGGGATACATGTTCGGATCTGCGTAGCACAAATATGAATCTAAAACAGCCATTAAAAGCTATAATTAACTTCCATATATTCCATACTGCGGCGCCTCCCCTTTTTCCCTTAGACCTGCATAGCACTAAATAAAGAGAAATACCCACTATTCATACGACATACCTCCAGATAGGAGAGATGTCTTAAACGATGCACTTTAATGCTCTTAACATATTTTATTACCAATGTTTATTTCAATTCAGTGAAATTCCATTCAACATTATTGCAGGGAAGGTCGACGAGTCAAGGGTGAAAGAAGAGAAGGCATTGCATTTAGATTTGTTTGGGTTAAGTTTCAGTTTATATCCTCGGGACCAGTTATGGATCTCATTCAAATCGTCGTTCATTCAAGCCACACAATCTTCGATAAGTCTTATTGAACGACCTAAATAAACCTGTACATCATCAGCGTAAATTTGAATATCAACATCACCAACCTACTATACCTGAGGAAAATAATTGATGTACAAACTGAAAAGCAGAGGTCCAGGATAGATACCTGCGGTACGCCGCTGCCAAGGGGGGAAAGTCAGAATACTTATTATTATCCACTACTACCTTCTGGAAACGTCCTCTCAGAAAGTCTTCCAACAGACAGATTGCACCTCTAGAGAAATCAGCCTGAATGTAGTGTGTGACCTTTATAAGAGCAGTTACACGGCTCCGGGAAATAACGCCCGAAAGTGATAAGTGAAATAAGACCCGAAAGTTCCAAACAAATTTTATCGTGTCAAATGTGAAATAAAATTTTTGGGTGTTATTTCACACTTTTGGATTTTATTTCATTTATCGGTTTATGGCGTTATTTCATAATGATATAAAATCCAAAAATCATAAATGAAATAAAGCCCAAGAATCAAAATTGGTCCTGATGAAATACTGCCCAATAATCATTTCAGAAAATGAAGGAAATATTTCCCAACGGTGTGTGTCGCGTGTTGCGGCGGGGAGGGGGCGGTGGCAAGGGTTGCAGGGCGCGTGCCTGCCCCTTTGCCGATACCCCCGCCCAGCATGCGCGACGCGCTCTTACTTTAAATCGAATATCAACACGAAAACACGCCGCCCCAATGCGAGAAAGCGCCACTCCAACGCTCCTACACAACCTGCGCGACGCGTACTTACCTTACACACATCACTATCAATATTTTGGTCCTTATTTGATTTGCTTGTTCTCTTGATCTGAATTTTGGCCTTTGGTTTACTTTTTTGTTGGGCCTTCTTTCACCTACTTTGGGTTTAATTTCACAGTTGTTTTCGGGCCTTATTTAATTTGGAAATAAGACCCAAACTTTTTGGGTCTTATTTCACCTATCGCTTTCGGGCGTTATTTCCCGGAACCCAGTTTCACAACTATGTCTCGGAAGAAATCCAGACTGCCAGCAAACAAATAAATTATTTTCCATTAAATTCTGCTGGATCTGCCAATACAACAACTTTTCAAGAACCTTGGAAAGAAAACAGAGCAAACTAATGGACATGAAGTCCTCTGGTGACGTAGCTGAAGCGTTCTTAGGAATTGGATTATTATTTGCAAATTTCCAGGCTGTAGGAATTTGCATTTTGTGATGCATGAATTAAATATATGCGAAATGGGACGGACGAGAAGTGGAGAAACGGAGCGAAGGAACTTCGGCGACATGACGTCAGGCCCCGAGGCAATCGATTTGACAGCGGAAATAGCTTTAATAGCTCATCGAAAACTAAAGGCATCGACGATTTAACGTATATTGAATGCAGCAATGCTTTCGCTGATTGCCGATTGTGGCGAAGTGATCCCAGCCCATTCAGATGACTGCTGCATGTTAGCAACATACGAGTTTAATTCACTGGGAATAAAATTGTTTTCATTTCTTTTATTTCCACAGACGCATGCCGGCATTGCATAGATTGCGCCACACTACTCTGGGAGGGACCTCAAGGTTAAATTTTCTTCTATAATAAGCACGTTCAGTTGCTCAAATTTTGATATTTATATTGTTTCTGCTTAAGAAACGCTTAGTTTGTACGAATCACGACTTTCAACGTTCCTCAGTCTTTGATATCGGAAGTAAAGATATTCCAGCTCCGCGATAAGAGACTCAGTTTCTGTGGTAAACCAGGGACACGATATATTTTGTATCTTCTTTCTGCACAGGGGGATATTATTGTTATCTAAATACGCTTTCGAATTGTTGAAATAAAGAACTTATTCGTCAATGGCGACCAAATCATATATCTGACCGCATGGAAATAATTTGTATTCAGCAAAAAGAGATTCCGGATCACAATTGTTCAATTTCCTGTATTGGAAAAGCATTTTTATGTCATACGAAATAAATATAATAACATGGTCAAGAATGCTTAAACATAGTTGGTTAAAAAAGAGAACTTTAAATAGGTCAGAAACAAAAAAAATAAATCCAATAAGGATAAATTTACGGTGTTATAATGCGTGGGACAATCGTTCACGA
This sequence comes from Dioctria linearis, assembly GCA_963930735.1. Classification (NCBI taxonomy): domain Eukaryota; kingdom Metazoa; phylum Arthropoda; class Insecta; order Diptera; family Asilidae; genus Dioctria; species Dioctria linearis. The sequence continues at coordinate 250,432,194 of OZ005741.1, forward strand.
CAGTCAAAGTTAAAATTTGCATCCAGGAGAGAAACAAATCAATCTGAAAACTACCTTCAAGAATGTTGACATTAAGCTCTCCTCCCGCGATAACGTTAGTGGATTACGACTACGACTATTTTGCTGCTGCATAGAATATTTTGGCCGAAAGGCAAATGCAAACGGTGATAGTGCATGATTTATTTTATTTGAAATATTTGTAAGCAGATTTTGGTGGTTCTGATTTGGCCTGTTATCAATACCTACGTCAATGTAATCGTCGGATATCATTTAGCTCATATCGAACCACTGCTAATTCTTTCTTAAGCAGACCCATCTATCAATGCAATTTCTACATGCGTATTGTTAATTTTAATCGAAATGCGTTCTTCGAATTCTTCAAACTTTTCGAATAGAATTTGCACCAAGCTTTTCAGTAACTCTTTCGCCAGCAGTTCGAAGTGATCAGCTGAGCTAAATGAGACAGAGCGAGGGGTACTCGCGGCACTATTGTTATTACCATTCTTTTAACTTCTTCCAGAGCCTCTCGTCGCACTGTGCAGATGTATTTGTTACAGCTTTCATTTAGGTTTTAAACTCTTGCTTCCACTCATTATGTCATAAAGAAAGACGGGTCTTAACCAAATGATCACAAATAAGCACTACTCTACTCTTGCATATGACTGATTACTGACAATTACTCTACCAATGGGTGTAAAATAAGTCAATGATGGCTGCAGTGCAATGACCACCCGCCCTCCCCCCTAATGTATCCAATGATCCGTTAACTGATTATTTAGTAATCATTGACAAAGGATATTAGAAAACAAAAAAATGTATTTTATTCCTATATATTTACGGCATGGCAGAGCCATCTGCACGTCGTAAATGGCTTTTAGGGCTTTAAAGTGCCATCTGCACGTCGTAAACTCGTAAACGGATTTGGGCAAAAAATTTGTTTTCGTAAATCCAACTCGAAAGTCACTTTGAGAATAGGAAAAGTTTGTTTAAGTAGGTCATGATTTTAGAGTTACGAACAAAAACAATTAAAATATTTGTGATCCGTCCTCCAGTGACTCAGCCCGGTCATTAATGTTCACTTTTATTGTAATTCTTTGCGGTAAGAAATCAGTTATCGCAAAGGTGTAACCTCTGAATAGGATGGAGATTCCTATATTAATTAAAAGAAAAATAAGACAGCAAAATTGATGCTTTTCTTGTCCAAAATATATAACCCTGTTTTTCAGAGTTCCTGTATTTCGTGGCCTCCAGATCTTACCAGATATCTGTCACAGAAACGACTGCTACCGTAGCTACTATGACCTTACGACAGGCTTACTTCTGGAGTCAGTTCAGCACCCCTACTATTATTGCTGCTTTCGCCTCGTGAGCTTTGGGTAGACTTGGCTTACCTTCAAGCTGGAAATTTTGCGTATTTTTTAGACTGAAATTCATTGAAACAAAATTTTTTTTTCTAATCAATTTACAAAATGCATTGAGATGCAGAAAATATATCGAACTTTTCGTCCCAGCGATCAGAGAAGTCTCATCAGTATTGTAATCTCTGATCACCTACCACAGAAGTTCGATGATACAGGTCACCCAATTGGCTTACCTTCGCCTTTCAGCCCGCAACTTACATCTGTGCCGGAACTCTTCACGCCACACAAACCTCAAAAGTATATAGGTTCGACGTGATCTGTGCTCTTCTCCAGGTTGTCATATGGACAGTCTGGACTTGAAACACGATTTATTCGACATCTCCAGTCTCATATCAGGTAGAGTAGGGGCGTATGTATACTTAAGATACGGGTGCTGACCATTTAATTTGATTATTAATCGGCCTTTTGATCGCCTAATACCATATTCCATATTCGTTCTGTGGAACACACAAGGAGTTTTTCCCAGTTTTTTTTTTTACTACGAGTTTACAAGAGTATTTGGAATTGGATTTATCTACGGATAACAACTCTTTGATATCTGAATTAGGGGACATGTTTTATTATAATTGTTAATTAGAGCAGAAGTTCAGATAATTGGAATTTCACTAAATCTTTCTTATTCCTCGAACTATGTTTTATCAGCTGGGTTTGGAACGAAAGTCTGCATCAAAATTTACTTAACTAACATCAGAAATAGAAGTGTATCGGAACACATCCTAATATCAGTTTGGGATGCATTTACTGTTTGCTACATGAGCTCGGGAGGCGTCATATTACATATTGCTCGGGTAAGGCGGTCATACAACCGTCGAACCAACTGTTGTATGGTTATGCACACACGAAACAACTGTTGGACCGATTTCTTCCGTACATTAGTTTTAGATAATTTTTATACTTAGTTCATCTGAGTGTCACCAGTTAGTAAAAAAGAAGAAATTTTGCATTTTATATGCAGCTGGCTGTGATAATGCCTTTTAAAAATAATAAAAATAAAACGAAAAAAGGAAGTGCTAAAAAGATTGGTTGTCAAAGTAGGAAGAAATTTCTCATAAGAAATGAAAGAGAAAATAAAATGAGTGACTATAGTCCTAACAATGGATGATACACAATTTAAGGTGTAACTGGAGTTGATTAAACACGTCTCGTTACTACATAGAGTAGCAAAATTCATTTCGGATTTAATGGCATCACAGCTAAGGAACTATAAATTGTTTTATCAATTTTATATCTAAAATCCAAAAATATGATGTGTCTCGTCCTGTTCTAGACTTCAGTAGCAATAATTTTGCCAATGCAATAAAAATTAAAACAAAGAAGTTTAGCGTCTGCTGAAAATTCGACTTACACGGTAGCTTGATTATATTCCAGTTTGTTGATGGCTCCCCTCGCTAGATGGACATAGTTGTACCGTTTTGAACATATTGACTTACAGTACAAATAAGTAAATATACAGATAACGAATCGAATAGGAAAATTGAAAACCAGAAGTCAGATACATGTTGCGAGGCACTTAAAAAAATTGGCAGCGTCTTGTTCGAATATAAAATCGACGATGCCTCGGCTAAACCTGACGTAGGAAGGCATCAATTCTTAGAAATTTACTGGATATTTGTTCCTTAGTAGTTTTATGCATTATTGTAAGCTGACTAAGTCAGAAGAAATGAATACTTATTGGCAATTGGGGGTCGACAAAGGCACAAATGAAAGTTCATATTGTATCTGAAAATAACTCCAATCTGCCACCAAAGTGAATATAAATTCTACCGAAACATTTTCTGTCAATTTCCAAAAATTAAATTTCTTATTGAATATTTACGCGTCTACGCTCATAAAAATTGTTGTCGGCGTTTAAAAATGCCTATAAATTCTATGGAAAAAATTTCCAGTAAATATCTAAGAAAAAATTGCTGCCTTCTCTACATCAGGTCGCGGCATCGTTAATTTTATTTTGGAGCGAGACACTGCTCTCGGCCAATGAACAAAAATTCTAGGAAAAAAATTAGGGTTCCCTACACTACATCACATGGAGGCATAGCATCGCTTTGGTAAAATATGGAAACTTGGATGTGTGCCTGAACATTAGGAACATTTTCTGTTAATTAGCTACAATTATCGTCGTAGCTAATTAATGCCTTAGACACACAGCACTCTTAATGAAGATATAACTAACGACTCATTAGTCTATAATGATTCATTATAAACTGCGGGCACACAGCCATTTCTTTAATTAAGTTGTGCTGTCAAACTGGTTTTGATGAACTTATCACATTAAAGAAGCAATATGGATCGAATTAACGCGATAAACTTTGTTTTCATTTAGTTTATTTTCAATTTAACAATTTCCAAATGAGAAACACATTTTATTTAAAAAAAAAATTAATAATATAAATTGTGATTTGCATTTCTTCTTCTTATTTTTCAAATCGGCAGATGCAAAGCGGAGCTCCGGATTTACATTATATGCCAAATCTAGCACATTTTTCCTCATTATAGCTATAATGAAGGAGGAAAACACTTCATTATAATTCACTATAATGACATATACTATTTGACACACGACATTTTAATGAATAGTTAGTACAAATGATTCATTAGTTCTTGCTGTGTGTCTAGGGTATTACTTGGTTACCAGAAATGTTGATAAGGTTTTTATTTTTCTTATATGCGTTCTTCATCTCAATAGTTAGTTATTTGTGCATATAGTTATACAATTATTGTACGTAGAACACATTTATTCCTTTTAAAGTTTTTTATTACAAATTAATATTTTTATCCCATATGTTCAGTTACATACTTCATCCGGACTTTGCATACTTGGGCGGGCGGACTTGTTACAACGAATGGTTGTGCCGTTGTGGTGATGTTTACTTTAGAAAGTTTTGAGTATGAGACCCAAGGGTGAGGGAAAAGCTCTGCATTCATCTAGCGGCAGGAACTAGTTTTCTGAGACATTATTCTTAGAATTGGGATTGCTTGGGGGGCTGTCTGTCTACTACCAGGCTTGGCAAAGCAAAACGAGAATGTTTTCTTTAGAATTCTTTGTATTTAGTTTATTATCTTAGCCGTTTTGCACATTCGATGTGGGTTTTATGGTTTTTCAATTACAATTCAATATTTTTAAAGCCCTTTGACAACTAACGATCAGGAATTTGTGTGAGTTATTTTTTATTTGGGTAATTCATAAAAATTTGGGTAATTCTTAAATTTTTCCTTCCTGCGACTTTAATTTTTAACCGATGTTTTTTGTTATGCTCGCATATAATATCGTCCCGCGTTCACGGATTTCGATAATTTTTCTTTTTTTTTTGAGTACATTTTTGGTTACGGGCTGCAAACCGCCACGGGGTGAAGGTTGAAATGTGGCATGTTTGAAAGAAGGTACTGCCGATTGGTGTACAGCTTTTCCTCGATGTGATAAACTTAGAGGCATTTAGGAAAAATGTCGAAGCTGTGTCAATTCAGATTGCTTGATTTGATTTTAAGGCTAAAATGATTTTCATTTATACATTATAGTTCTGTTCACGTACTTCTCGGGTGTTTTCGTTCTTGGGTTTTTTTTTTGTGCAAATGTGCAGAAGGGGAAGCTATCAAATTTGGAAAGTACATGAAATACTTTTATGTGTTCTTGGGCAGAAAGCGAAAGTGACAAATATAATCTGCCAAGCTAACAACTTTAATTTGATAATCAAATGCCAAACGTAACATATCTATTCATTTTACTTAGTTTTTTGTAGATGTTGCTACAGTGGCGGATCCAGATTTCTTGTGATGAGGGGCACAACTATGGTTTAAAAATAGTACATGCTGAAAACTGAACAAAAGATTGAAGACACTCGCCACCACTCGCAAATGTCAAATGCACAAAATTTATCATTTAAAAGATATGAGTCGAACAGATTAGCAAGTGGCTACCACTCGCAATGAATAAAGTTGGTCAACGTTCCTTCCCATTCCCGTAAGTCAAAGGAGACTTTCATTTTGTTTTGGTTTGTAAATGATGGAAGTGTAAAACTTCGCAATCATCCATTTTAGTTAGTAAAATTAGGGAAATGTATTTTATTCAAATTCACGAATCTTCATAAATTGTACCTCTGTAAAATACAGAAATTAAAAATTTACATTTATTTAAAATAACAGTCATAAAACATGCCTGTACGTATATAACTTGGTCGGCAAGTTAAGAAAATGTGACATATTTTGTTTTTTATATTAATAAGCCAATACAAGAAGGTGATAAAGAATGGATTTAGGGAACGTGAGGATGATGGCGAAGGTGCTGATGTTTGTCACCCTTAAAATTTCGCAGATTGCATGCTGGAGAAAAGACAGAAGATGGTAGTCTATTCCACGTTCGGGCATTTCTAGATAAAAAATCATCGCGGTATTTTACTCTACGACCGAAAGTATTTTGACGCGTAAAAGGATCTGGCAGCCTTGCAGTGCGAGGATTACATGCATAAAACAGAGATCAGACAAGATATTTCATCAGAACATTGACCATGCATGTAGAAATATAGAAGCGAAACGCAACCAACATTGCGGCGGTGCTCGAGTGAGTCTATATGACAAGTCTTTGCTACATCGCCAATGATCTGAAGGCACCCTTTTGGACAATATCAAATGAAGCTAGGGCTCTGCGACCATCCTCGGTATACGTATGGAAATTGTATTCCATATTAGGTCTGATGCAAGACTTGTAGAGGAGCGCTAGAATCGATGGGCTGAAATATTTCCATCCCAGTTATTTCGATGCTTATTTGACAACAGAAAAGTTGTGATCTGTTCAGCTTACTTTACTGCAAATATTAATGTCAAGAACGCATAAAGATGGTGTATAGTCTAGCAGTGCTACATCAAAAGAAATGGGAGTGGAAAAATTATGATCTTGTTTTAAAGGGCAGGGAGAGCTTTTGAACTTAAATGTATTCATTTCGATGCGATTCGGTTTGGTCACACCGAGCATATTATCAAGGTGGTTAATGAAGGATCTAATCGTGCATTCTGGTTTGACAGATGTGGCATTTCCTCTGTAGTCCGCAAGAGTGTCAAAGGAATAAGCGAAATCAAGGGTACTGTCATCGGCAAAACTATGGATGGGATTGAAAGTATGGGAAAGCCGAGCATTAATGAAAATTGCGGAGAGGGATAATAGAGCCTTGAGGCACTGCGGCAATTATTGACTGAGATTTAGATGTAACACCATCTAATATAATCCATATTATTCCATAATAGAAGAGGACGAGAGAGGCCAAGTGCTTTAAGATAGGCTAAAAGGGCTGAATTCCACATACTATGATAGCCCTTTCAACGATAGTGCAACGATTTTGGACTCACAAAAATTGACAAGACTACGGCTTCAACGTTGCATAAGAAAAGTCAGATAGAGAAAAGCCATATTGACGATCGTTGTGGGTTTGATTAGTTTCTAGATACTTTATTAACTTAATTAATAGATGTAAAAGCATTTCAAAGAATCGAAGTGATAGCAATTGGTCGATAATTTGAGGGATCGCTACCCTGTCCGTTCTTGGGAATAGGCTGAACGTGACAATTCAAGCAAGCAATGACAATTTCAAGCAATTGGATATTTTCCTGTCGAATAAGACAATTAGAATAGTTTTCGCAGAGCTTTACCGAAAATTGAGCCACAGCTTATATTTAACGGGGACTTGAAACTATCAAGACCTGAAACTATGGAACCGTTGATCTCCTTAAGGACCTTGATCATATCTCTCTTACGGATGTGTATTGCCTCTTGTACACATGCAGAAGGGAATTCTGAAGTGTGTGGAAAAGAAGAATTTGAAGTGAATCAAACAGTCAAAATATTAGTTTTATTTCGAGTGCCAACAATCACTTCATTGATGGTTGCGACCTTTGCTGCCTTTGCGTCTTGCCAAGATTCTAACATTCTGGTCAAAAAGAAATTTGTCTCTTTGGATAGTGTTTCAGTTCTGGACATGGGTGCAATTGATAAGTGCGAGTTATAATTGTTTGTTTAAATATTTGTTTTGTCACGCCGTGCCAATAATATTCTAAGAAGCCGTCTCTACATCGAAGGCTTATCGAAAACCCTTTGGCAGCTGTTTTCAATTAAAACAAACCATCCATCGCGTTAACATGAATAGGCTCAGTCCTGCTTCAACATTCCGAGCAAGGCGACGCTCAGGCACAAGTATCCGAGTTTCAAATAGGCATCAACAAGCACGACCTATAATTGGAACGAAGGCCTTGGTGTCAGCTCAGGTCCTAAATGTATCAACTTGAATGCTTCCAGAAATTGTTACGTTTTTTACAAAGGGTGGAGTAGAATAGATGTGAATCAGTATGTTAGGAAAGATTCAGAAAATCTGCTTCAATTTTTTTCAGAGGGCTTCAGGGGGGCGCCTCTCGGGTTCCTTAGCTGGATCCGCCCCTGTATTGATACGATCTGGGCGAACAGTGCACAGCAGTTTGAAATTCTGCCGCCTGTTCCATTTTTCCTCGACATTTAAACTTCTGACAATTCTCGATTTTAAATTTTAATTTGCTTGACAGTTTTTACGTAGTTACTCCGAGCTTTTCCTTTGGTGGATTTGCGCTAAAACTGTATTGAAGGGAAAGTGTGACGCTTTTGGGTGAAAATGTTATAATGTATTCACACAAATTCGAGTACGTCAACAGACCTAATATTTCTAAATTTGAAAAGCAACTCATACGTCAATCAAATGTATGCTCCCCAATGTACTTTTCCAAAGATTCAACTCTTTCTAAAATGAAAAACAGGTGAACGGTAAGAAATCTCGCGTTTCCCAACTAACATTTTGTGCCTTAATGTTTCGGAATTTGTATCTTACATCCCATGACGTCGCTATAATATCGTTGATTCGGAAAAGTTTTGTCGCATTTCCCATATGGTAACATGCCTGAATGGGCAAAACACAAGTTATGAATACCTAAATGTACCTCTAAAAGTGCCTTTACTATATACAAGTGTACCATGGCTTCATTGTTATTTCCCATTTTGGAATAGTTACCTAAGTGTTTCCTTGTGTTGTTCCTTTAAGGGCACTCTTCCTAGAGATATAGTTTGTTGGTAACGAAAACGTAAATGTGCCCAGAAAAGATTCTCAATAATAACTGCGTCAATAAAGGAATAATGTGTGCTAGTTACAATTTTTATTTTTGCCATGTACGTATCTTGTGCTGTCATTCGCAAACTATAAAGTATAATGAAGAGCTGCGAAGTATAACTTTATCTAGCTATTACCATAAGTGAGCTACTAGAGGCATTGTTAATATTTCGTATGCACTTTCACTGTCACTTTCATGCCAAAAACTAAACACTAGAACTATTTCCAAGCTAAGATAAAGACCTAATAGCTACACTACACAAAATGTATTCAAACAACTTACCGCTTCGCTTCCATATGAATACCCTTTCTTCCACTTGCACTAAAACTAAACCGATCGTTAAATCGCTGCAGTTAATCTTTTTTTAATTACTGTGATCAATAAATGTTTCAAGAAAATATATGAGAGAGTAGTTGAATCTTTCTTCTTACTAATATCAAATATTTGAGAAAATGTGTACCTTCTGCTTATCTCTGTTTGTTGGCTCAATTTGTACTAAAAAAAAGAGTAGAAATGAATTTACGAATTTATTCTTAGAAAAAATTTATTTTTTTTTTCACAAAAGAGATTGCGGAATGGCTAGCAGCTTGAATTGACATGAGTAAACTGTTGAATATTCATCTAATAAACTTATTCTAGATTTGCATAAGAGACTAGTTGCAATCTAAGACCCTTCGCAAACGGAGCTACTTAAAAAATGCTATAAAAATATGAAAATTATTTTAAGTTTTCCAATCAGTATCTAGAGCTTATGCATTTCAATGGAAGTCCGCTCACGGCGCTACTGGTTGGTAATCAATTTGCAACGCATTTGTGATTAGTCAATTTCAACATGTTGTCAAAGATTACCTAATAAGAAGATTGGACGCAGTAGAACAAAATTGGAATTTTTTTTGTGTTTTTTAGAATAAAATAAGTAATTTCATATACTTTCGTCTTTTGCATGAATGTTGGAAAAGAACTTGGCTATGCACTATTGTAGTGCAACTGAGACAACTAGTTAGAAACAAAAATCGAGAGAACGTAGGATTACCCGAATGACCAAATCTTATTGAATTCCTCAAAATCCTATCAAACTATTCATAACAATGTACTTCGGGTAACACTACCTCCCATTTTTAAGAAAAAGATAAATTTCGCTTTGGCCCAGATGCTGAAAGGAGATGTAAAGTTCCTCTCAAATAAAATTCTCATTTTTTCCGAAAATATCAGAGAATCTAACATGAATTTTCCCACTTAATCTCTTCATAGCAAAACGAATGTAAACACAAACACGTGCTATTCAAATATCATAAGATTACAGCAACAACATCTGTCCATTTACAGCAACAACATTTATTAGGTCCGTGTGCGAATCATCAGTTATGGTGAAAACCCAATGAACGCGGCAGGCTTCGCGTCGCTTTGACAGTTCTCGGAAGCAGACGCGTGTAGGATTCGAGCAAGATCAAATGGACGCATCGCGTGGTACTCTTAAGATTTATTTATAAAAAGAAAAAGTGATTGAAAAGCTTTAAAAGTGAAATAGTGGATATATCAGAGTTATTAGACGTTGCAGTTCTTGAATTAGCAGCTTACCAAGCATATAAACAGTTTAATCGAAAGAACGGTCAAAGCATCTGCCGTGCGTTAAAAGTAGAACATTGCTCTACAGGACGAACTTAAACACGTATATTCTATTGAACTATCAAAGCGACGCGACGGCTGCGGCGTTCATTGGGTTTTCACTTTTACTAACCAGGGGCCGGATTCACTAACTCGGAGAGTTTGGGAGTTTGGGAGATGAGAATTTTCGTTTTCCCCGGTTAAAACTCCCTAACTCTCCATTCGAGATTCTCTGTCATACTTGAGGAGTTAAAGAAAACGTGAGAAGTATCGAAAAATTGAAAGACAGATAACTCTGTGTGGGAGGGTCGTAGAGCATTGCGGTTTTTTCCTACGGATTTAGAGTCTAGAGTACAAAAGTATGGGTGAACAATTTCTGAGGGTGGGGCTTTTGGGGTTGGGGGGGGGGGCTGTCCAAAATACGTCGTGTTTGGTATCAAATTAAAGAGGGAGAAACGGGTAATCTAGTGGCGTAGTTTTTTTTATCATTTTAACTTCATAACTGACATTTTACCGCCGAAAGACGGATTTTTTGCGCGTGGGTCATATACACCCCAGTTCCTACATTTTGCATATATTTCTTCCGTTCTTTATTTCACATCCATTACTTCTCTGTTGTGAACATTTTTCTCATAGAAAGTGAATTTCCACGACTTACCGGTTCTTCATAATAATGAGTTTGAGTTTTTGTACCAGAAAACGGCCATTTTTTCATCTTAAGAAGGACTGATTTACTTCTTTTACAGTTATCTCCAAAAATATTTAACGGAGTCAAAAACTAATTAAATATCTAATTAGGGGGACAAAATGTAAATGCGATTTCATCCTACATACAAGCTTTAAACGTGCATATTTAAAATTTTTATAGCATCTCTTCTGTAGTGAAAGACGACCAAATTGACCATATGCGCGTGAATTACAATTTTTATCGGGTACCTTGAAACACAAAATTCCTTTTTGCTCTGTAAGTATTGCAAGGATTTCCATAATTTGTTTTTGTAAACATAGCCAGGATATGCAGTGAATCCATAAATCAATTTGAAAATCCCAGGTAGATTGGTACCTTCACAAAGGACAATAAAAGCAGCCAATACTGTCAGGTGAGAAATATTTTTCTTACTTCTCCAAAACTAACACAGCCGAGAGTTTTGCCGAGTTGAATAGAGAGTTTGGTAAATCTCAATACAAATTCCACGAGTTACAGAATTCCGAGTGGAGAGTTAAGTGGCAGAAGAACTCTCCTCTCCAAAACTCCACAACTCTCCGAGTTAGTGAATCCGGCCCCAGGTTGCGACTTCAATTACCAACAAGTTCGCCACAACTGAGTAGGTCCGTGTGCGAAGGGCATAAAGGATAACTAGGCATAAATATGTTGTGTCAAATGAAGTAAGGCTTATCACATGGTTTTAAACTATTTTAATCTTCCGGAAGTGGCGCGCATGAGTTCGCACCAATATTATTTCGCATTTTTTTTTTTTTTTGTAAAAGAAGAAGTACATTCGTAGTAGATGAGTTGCTGTGTATTTCTGGGAAATCAGTAGACGTATGTACATGTCAGTCGTTCGCTAACTCTCCTCCATGTGTTTGTGTCTTAATATTGTAGTTTGCGGTTCCACATACCACACGCGACTTAAATTCTTCTTTTTAAGTATTAATAAAAAAAAATTAAAATAAAAGAAATCACTTCTTCTTTTCAATAAATCTTTATTAACACAAAATTGATTTTTTTACAAGTATTCAACTTCGCGACTTAGAGATCTGACTTCATCCAGACGACCGCGACCGTTGGTTTACAACTAACTTAATTATTCCTTTACTTAATTAAATCTAACCTTCTCTACGAAATTCTTTATCATCGCTTTTCGTGAGAAAGAATTTCGTCTGGAAATATAAAAGCGAAATGTAAGATTTTTGTTTGTTCACGACTTGACTTGAAAAACAAAAATCTCTTCAATCTTGAAATCTTCAATATTTTCCAAGCTAATTTTTTTGGTGAGTCACGGTTAAATCCCTGATGTAATTCGCGCACGGTAGAAAAATTTCAATTTTTTTTCAAACCGAGCAAATCAGAAAAAGAAAGACTGTTATTAATAATAATTTAGGAGTATTGTTAGCAAGAATATTTGAGTTTTTCTAATTTGTATAAAAAGTTAAGATGTCGTCCTTTGATAATAAAAAGATAGAAAATGAAATATATATTTTATTTTTTGAAAACTGTTATTTTTACTTGTGGTCCTGTAGATCTGCCAGGGCATGCCACTTCCGGAAGGTTAAGAATTTTATATCAAAATTGAATATTAAGAGAATGTCTTAATAAAAGCAAGTAAGTGTGCAAATACGCAATTTTTTTAGCGTTTCTGTTCCTGTGGTAATTTTAAATTCAAAGCTGTGGCGTTTCCTAAACCGATTTGAAAAAAATGTGATGACATATGGGTATATATTTGCAAATGGAAGTAAAATTTCGAGAACTGTAACTTTGTCAGAGGAAATATTGTATGGCAGGTTGGAGGAGCATCAAATGAAGCACATTCTACAATCTTTCGTTCCAATATTTTATTTTAAACTGCAGTACTCTACAAATGTAAGATTTTAATAACCCTTTCTAGCTAAAATGGCGTATTAAGCTTTTCATAATTTATAAAAAGTTGTAAATCACTCATATTTTAATTACGTAATTTAGCAGATATTTGCAAATACTAGAAATGTTTAAAGGAGTCAGCCAATCCAACATAAATCTTATAAATCAGTAAATCAAAATTGATTTAGTTATAACCTAATCACCACTAATCTTCACTGGTGTCAAAATAAAACATAAGAAAAATTACTAAATAATAAATTCAAAAATACAAGAAAAAAATAAATGAAAGCGTTTCAAAGTTAGGATGAAGGAAGAAAAATATGAATATAAAAATTTAGAATTTATAACACCAATTCCATAAGAAAATCCAAAACTCAAAATCACTAATTAAGAGCTTGTAGTCAATGGTATAATATGTTGACCAAAAATCGCTTTTAAGGATGGTCAAACCCTAAAAAATATCGTCAGTAAATGAAATCAGTAAACTCTTCCCATGTAAATCCTGCAGAATTCTTTTGGAGAAGTTATTCTTTACCATTCCAATGACCTTTAAACAATGTATATCAAAACTTTCTTGTAAATTCTCTCCAAATGACCCAATAGACATATTTTCCAAAAGAAAAATTTAGTTTTGATCTTTCCCATAACCTTTTCCAAGAGCGAAATGTCGATGATTTAAAGATACCCTGCGGTAATGTTCATAATCTACCCTTTTAAGGGTAACAAGGGGCCTGAACATCTTTCATGAACATAATTCGATTATTTCCGAGAAAAGCATTAGCTATTTTTGTATTTTATTGTGCCATCATTTTTTCAGTGCGTGCTACAAAGATAACAGAGAAAAGTACTTATGTGAAACTTTTATTAAGAAAAAAATATTTATTTTTATGTCAAACAAGAATCTCCTTAGTAAAGGATCTGCAAATGAAATATGTTTCCTTTTTGATATTCATCCCTTATGACAGCCCTTATTGAATTAGGATAATATTAATAAAATTTCTCTCAAAGCTTAGCCTTTAGTTATTTGTGAAGATATTGTCCTTTGAACAATATTCTACAGGAAGATGACAATTTTAGTTCTCCTTTTAAGGTTAATTATCTTAAGGGCATGAATATACAAAAATTCTGTAGTCCATCAGATTTTACTCATAATGTAATTCCTGATTTAATTGTGCCTTGTGTCTTCGTCTTTGAAATGTTACCATAGGACTCGTATTCATAATCAAATGCTACATCCCCCACTCCCACTGTCCATTCTAAAGACACGTCCAAATAAACCAACAATCAAATTTGCGTTTCCAGGATTTTCTTAAATTTTATTCTGAACAACAATAGAATCAAAGCTACTGAGGGATTTTAAATTTATTCCTGCTTAGGTGGGTGCATCCTTAAATATCACATTTAGTTCGTAATTCGTATGCATTTTGAGCTGACCCAAGCTGAAAAGGATGCACATCTCAATTTAGTAAGAAAATTTAATACCTTGCGAGAACATCCAGAACATCCAGAGTTGGACGTCATGAATAGAGAATTCCCTTGGGTGACAATTTCGTTTTACAAAAAGAAATCTTTAACAGAAGGTTTTCCATATGTTATGCTTCGAATGTTTCATGATTTTGAGCGTATACGGGTGGTTGATATGTGCATGGTGGTTAATAAACGGAAATAACTAATATTGTCAGTTTTAAAATTCGTTTCTGATTGAAATAAATTAGATGATACAAAGGCAGAAACAATATCTATAATAGTGCAATAGTATTTTTACTTTAATTCAAATATTACAAAGAGTAAGTAAACAGCACTAATGGCGTTTCGGATCAGGAGCAATTCAAATTCAATTAATTTAATCCAATTCTGCACAAGAATATTCTCATTCTTACAATTAGTACATAAAATAGTGGCAGCTAATATTTAAAATAAATATAAAAACAAATTAAATAACTAAAAGTGTTCACGTTAAACAAAGAATGAAAAAAAAATTGAATTTAAAAATAAAAATTAAAGGAATGAAACAACGAGCAGAATTAAAAGTTATGAGTGGAATGAAATTAATTAAGAAACAAATTGTTAATTGATTAACCGATTTACCCCATGAAGGCCTTGCCCCCGACCACAAACGAACTATAATCTGACATTCTCACTTAAAATTATGCTTGCAAATTATTAATAAGCTCTTTGAATTTACAAATCGAACTAGTGCACTGAATATTGTCGGCAAACAATTCCACAAACGCGCAGCATGAACGAAACAAGAGTGACACTGAACAGAGTAATAGAAGACAGGAATAAGTAAGTTAAAATGTCGTGCAGAATTCAAGAATCGCAGTTGATTGCTAAGATGTATATATGATTTTGTGGAGCGATTTTTGTAGGTACTCATGGAGAAGAGAACTCAGAAAGTTATTACTGAAAGAAGAAATCTGATCCTACACCATCTAAGTCACAAATCTAGCGCAGTTATTAAATGCTACGTTCAGCCTTTCTTAAGAAAAGGTATTCAAGTCTGGAAATACGACGTTACCATTTGTAAAATAAGCAAGAAGAAGTGATCTGACTAGCAATAACCTGACACGAATTGGTAAAATATTAACCGGCAACATTTCCGCCGGAGGCCACTATAGATTTCACCTATCATATTACCAATGCGATCACAGCATTTCATTTTCGTACTAATTAATACTCGCAGATATTTCAGTCGCCTAGAAAAAGGTAAAGTAAAACTATTTACAGGTGGGAGATCCGAGAGCGTAATGTCATTCCGCTAGAATGCAATACACTGAGGCTGGAATAGATTCAGTTTTAAATCCTTATTTGTATTCTAACGCAAGACATTTTCAGAGTCGATATTCATACCATCTAAGCAATCTTCTAAGAGGTCGATAGGTCGGCTAATTT
Source organism: Dioctria linearis (assembly GCA_963930735.1). Taxonomy (NCBI): domain Eukaryota; kingdom Metazoa; phylum Arthropoda; class Insecta; order Diptera; family Asilidae; genus Dioctria; species Dioctria linearis. The sequence continues at coordinate 250,447,806 of OZ005741.1, forward strand.
TAAGCAGCATGTCATCAGCATATAAATGAATATTTCATCTGTTTGGGGAAAATAATTTAAAAACATTCTAAACAATAATGGACCCTAATATGGACTCCTGTGGCACACCGCAACTTAGAAGATAAGCAGTGGTCACAAGATCACCGACTTTCACATGTTGAGATCTTACTGATAGAAATCTAACAATAAGCTTAACAGGCGGATTTGAAAAAGCTTTAAAAAATTCGAGTCAAGTTAAACAGATAAATGTTTTATGACAAGTGATTTTCTGTTGTTAGACATAACTTCAATCAATGGCGTTTCGCAACCATGGAAACGACGAAAACCAGATTGAGAAGGACTGAGCAAGTCACGACAATTCATATATTTAATTATTTGAAGCAGCAATTACTGCTCTAATACTTTGGCCAAGAAGCGGAGAGTATTTATAGGGCAGTAATCTGCTGGTTTCTTACTTTTTTTAATCTTAGGAGCTGGTTAAACTCTTGCAGTAGGAAACTGAGAGGTATAGATGTTTAAAATCCGATCCATAATCCAGAGAGGCGAAGTATTTTTACATATCTCGGGGTATTCCATCAGGTCCTGGTCAGCTTTGGATTTAATAAAAAACAATTGCGTTTATAAGTTCAGATTCATCAACACATCTAAAACTAAAGCCATCATTATTATCACTATCCGATTCCAAAATACGCCGAGGACTTGATGATACATTGAGTGTGGAAGAAGTTAGCAAATATGAGAAACTATGGTAGAATAATTCAGGATCAATAACGCTGGAAGAGATTAAATCCCGCCAAAAAATCTAGACTTAAAGTACTCGGATTCCTACGTAAGAATTGCCATAAACAATTTTTTTCTTCTTAGCTAAGTACTGACGAATCGAATAGAGCCCAAGCTTACAAGCTTCGTCAGTGAGAATGGGAAATATGTACGAATTAAACACAGACAGAAAAGTGGGAAAATAGCACTTTTCTGGTATTCAAGTTTTTCATTATATATTTATATAACTTTTATTTTGATGGGAACTATGAAGGATAATGAAAATATGCAAAACTTTGGATAATTCCATATGTTTTGCCCATAGTCAGAGCGAACACGCAATAAATGATTAATGTGTTGATAATTATAACTGGTTTAAGCTTAGTGGCTTATTTTATTGAATATGACTACTACATTTAAATTAACCACTATTGTACCTTCAATATACAAAAAATATATACAGTTATTAAAAGTATAGAAAATAGTGTTATAATTTGACTTGCATTTACCAGCTCGACGTTTGGCATTTGATTCAATGGCTTTCTATGCCTTTGGGTTGGGAATTGGGATGTTTTTATTGCAGTCAATAAATACAAGAAAGTGTTTGGTTAATAATATTCTTATAGTAGTAGATACCCACGATTGGAATCTTTATTCTAGCTGCTATCCCGACCACATAAGGTCCTTATTCTATTCGATACCCAGAATAGGAATCCTTAATTTCAATCCGTAACTTAAACAAATTGTTTGATTTTGTTAGTACTAAAATATTCGTACTGCAGTAGATACCCACAGTAAGAATCTTAACTCTAGTTGGTATAGCAAATAAACTCTCTATTCTAGTCGATACCCAGATTAAAGTCTTTACTTCCAATCCGTAACCAGAATAAAATATTTATTATACTTTTCATTGCAGTCGGATACCCACAATTAAAATCTCTATTTTTGTCACTACTCAAAATGCAGTTTGTTAATAGAATAGGAATAGCAATTACCGTTCAACTACGCTGCCAAACAGAAAAGAGATCTAGTCATATCAGATTGTGGTTTATGTATATAAATAGCCAAGGTTTGCGCACGGTATTAAAGAAGGATATTCAGAGGCCCATGGCAACAATAATGGCTTAGCATAGCAGCTGCATCTCCTCACATTCTTTCGAAGTATTACCATGCTTATGCTGTTCTAACACATCGTTCCTACCTAATTATTGTGATATGCAGGGACAACATTTGTAGATGTTGATGATTACTGCTGGACATTTTTGTAGTACTGATTTATAAGTTTTAATAATACGAATGTCACTTTGGCAGAGATCTGCCGTACTTACTGAATATGGCTAAAAAGACGATTTTATGAGGATACCCATTCGGCAAATTATTAGTGCCAATGTAATTTCTAATGGCTGTTTCGCTGTTTGTGAATGGCAGAGTATGCCGATATAGAAAAAGACTATGGCGGAATATGCTGATATATATTAGTTATGGCAGATTATGCCGATGTAATGCAGATAATGACGGAATATGCCGATGTTTACGAGACGATGGTGATTCATATTGATCATATCATTCGTATGAACGATTTTAGGTAGAGGGATGACCTCAGGCATGGGAATTCTCACGATCAAAAACTTACATTATCTTATGAAAATATTTGACTAAATTCAATTTCGTTAAATAAATAAAATATGGTTGCAACCAGCGCTGCAGTTTCGTTCTACCAGTCTATTTCTGCATATAGTACCTACGTTTTCTATCTTGAAGTACATACGTTTGGACGGAATGCTTGTATTGACATAAATGTAGTTGTTATGTCACGTCAATTGAACTCTTCGCTGAGTTTTGTTTAGATTTGGAACGTAAACTTCAGATTCATTCTAAATACGTGAAGTTTGCGAATATAAGTACGAACATGTCCTAAAGAATCAATCGTTCACTGGAAGGTATACGTATTCAAAGTCAAAAAGGCTAATCGCTTTCATTAAGTTTTGGATGATAACCAATTGTGAAACTGCTAAAACCATGTGGGATCAAATGGAGATCCTGAAAGGTGTTGAATTGAAAGAAGTTGATTATACTTATTTATAAACACACAGCATTGTGTTGTGCAGAATCGATTCTTGGTGGGTTCTTTCTCTCTCTTTCAGGGAGGATTTTTGTTTTTGCTACCGGAACATGACTCCTGGGTCATCCGGGGACATGCCATGAACCATGTCAAAAAGCTTTTAACTCCGAAGTGCCCTGGTTCGTGTTTTTGCGCAAAGGAAGCAGTAAACGTCAAAAGTACCAATAACATTGACAAAACAAGAGCCGCGGTGCGCCTAGTAAAGAGCATGAGCAGCTAGAATTAAGCCAGGGTTAACCCACGAAGCAAACAAAATCAGTAAGTGACAGCTTCAAGAGTCACGAGTGGCATGACACAAAATGGATTTGAGGGTTAATACCGAATCAAAAACAAAAACGCTGATATTAGAGGAGCTGCAGCCAGCATATTTTAGGTTGAAAGATATCAGTCAGATATACCCATTTTCGTGTTAGCCGCAATGGAGTGGCGAACTTAGCAGGTATTCTACAGCCGTGGTTTCAGGAGATCATCCGCAATCACCATAAGCAAAGAAACAACCTGCCTTTATTCAAAATACCCAAAAAAACCCAACTAAACCCGACTGGTTTCATGGAGTTAATATGGATTAAATTCGGATTGAACTCCGCATGGAAACATAGTATATTTCAGTTTCACTTTCGACTTACAAAAAAAAAAAAAACAACCATGATAATAATGTTCACATGTATGTGTGAGATGAAACCATCAAGGAAGTGGCATCATGTATCCCCGAAATATCTAAGAACTCTTAAGAACGAAAGGTATATTAAAGCTTCTAGCAAAATGACAGAGACTTCGGAGTTGTACAAATGGCGTTAGAAAAAAAGCAATTTATTGTTTGTCCCTTAGGAATTTTACAAAGTCATAAAAAATTGTCGAAAGAATAAGTTCATTCTAAATAAAATGAGAAGTGTGGAGTTCATTTCAACTAAGGCCTGTAGAAAACGCGATTTTTAAAAGGCTAAAAAATACTGACGGCGTAAGAGTAAATTGGTTTAAAATATGTTGGATGATACAAGTTATTCTACAAATCGACAACAAACGAAGATGCACCATTCAAAATATGGGAAATATCACCGCAATTGGGAAGATCCAAAAACTTTAATAATATCAAGTTGGCACCACTATAAAAAAAAAAAAAAATTAGACCACTCACAAACTCAAAACTCAAGGACTTAATGGACTTATTAGACACCTGCACACCACAGTTATTTCAAATCCTTCACGCATACACAAGCTGGAGAGGACTGAATAATAATCAATAAAACAATACTAATTTTAACGTAAAAATTACTTAACAAAGAAAAACATTTGAATTTTTTTTTTTGATTTTATAAGATAAAAGTGTTAAACATTTAATTTTATTTCAAGTAAAATTTACTATACCTATGGGCTTAAGAATCGAAAACGTCATTTCATTGATTTTGAAAGTGGCAATAGTCCATTTATAACCATCAAAAACATATTATTTCTTAAATAATGTTAAAAACTCAAAAGCATTATTCTACTATGGCCCATATTTTTAAATTTAATCGAACGCAAACACTTCAATATCTCAAATCGAACATAAATGGACTTACACCACTTTCAAAATAAACGGCCCACAAGAAGTGTTTTATTAACTTTTATAACTTTTAACATTTATCTATTCCACAAGTGTTGTCAATAAGATCGATGAGATTAAGGATAGTAAAATTTGAAACAAGGTGTCTCGTACATAGATTTCTTTTGCTGAATGCCTGCCAATTCAAGGGCTATTTGAAATTTCCATAAGCAATCAATATATAAAAATTTGTTTTTTTTATGCTCTCATAATAATTTAGTCAGACTTTACAAAATTTCAGCCCTTAAGGTGAAAGTGTTCTTCAGCCCTACATAAATATTACCCAAAAACGTAATTTTACTAAGGAAACTCTACGATTGAGTTGCCAAAGTGGCCCAATTTTGAATACAATATTTTTATAAAATAAGGTGTGTACAAAGTTTCAGTTGTTTAAATCATCATATTCCCGTGTTATATAGGAATCATTATATCCTTTAATATTATGCGTGGGTGTCAAATCTATTTTGCTGCATAATATTTTTTTCTATGCATTAAAAACGGAATGACGAACTTACGCTTCTTAAGCTTTTTTTCTCAATTTTCTTCTTGCTGTTAAAAGCGGAATTTTCCATGTGAAATACGAAATGCTCAAACATGTCCTCACATAATTGCATGACGAAAACTTTTTACTTTATTTTCTTTTTCCTCTAACTCTGTCAACCTAAATTGTCACCGTGAAAGAAATCCAAAATGCCATATTCCCAAGATGGAATATATTGAAATAAAACAAGGAGTCAAACAAAATTTGATTAGGAAATTTCACATCAGGCGCCACTTGCAAAGGAAGTAACAAAAATTCAAATGAAGTCGGTAAGGTAATTCAGATCGTTTCCTGTTTCCTGTGACTTATCCTTCTGTTTTTTTGTTTTTTTACTGTCATTGTTCCTTTTTTAAACTTTCTTATTAATTAAAGAGGGAGTGAGAGAAAGAGGAGCAGGTGTGGTCCTTAATAAGAAATTTCATTACGCGAAATGGCCTTTTTAAGAAATAAATTCAGTTTCGCTAAAGTGATAGGCGGCAATGACTGATAGGTCTTTCCAAAAAGTATCTTTGGTTCAGCAGATATAACAGATTATTTTCCAAGGATTCATTCATTTGCATTTTTTGATTTGTGAGGACAAGTTTTATGTTTTAGGCAATGAGGGCAAGTGAGTAATTTGAAGGATCGAATGGGACTCATCTAGTATCGAGCGAAAGATTTCTTGGGTCGGCCAAGACCAAAAGGATGATGAAAGTTGCGCTTTATGAGAGTATAACATATTATCGTAAAGAAAAATCTGAAACCAAACTGCTAACTGCTTGTGTTTCTTGCATAAATAGATTAACAATTTGTAGAAAAATCCTTTCATTCATCAGTTTCTTACCATTTCTTAATTGTGAAATTATAATTGTAGATAATTTTGTTGAATTCTTCAGGCATTCGTAGCAGTTCTAATTATAGGAAACACTAAAATAACATCAGTAGTCCTGACTTTTTGTTTAACGCATTCGAACAGAGCGTAGACCGATTGCAAATGTAAGTATAAATTTAATAAGAAACTTATGTAATAGAATAATAATCTATTATTTTAATAATTGTGTGATGTATAAAATTGTATAGGCTGTCGTATAAATATTGTACGAAAACCTATGTTTCATTTTAATATAATCCTATTATTAAATTGAATAGATAGGTTAGATTTGTAGAGGGATGTGCAGCCGTTAGCCTCGCATTCACTGCGACCTGGAAGATCCATTGAGAGTCCCCGTTTACTCCCTTTCTAGGTTTAGTTTGTTAGTACAGTCCAGCACCATTCTCGGTTTGAGATTCAATACGTTTTTTGGTGGTGAAAGACCATGTTCTAGGTGGAGTACTTTCCGCCTTGCCAATGCTTTGCAATTTCAGATAAGGTACCCTGAGGTTTCCTGAGTATCCTGAGAGAAGCGGGATCAGGCAAGCCCATCTTATGTGGGTGACATTTCAATGGGAAATGTGCTGAGAGGAGCTCTATAATAATCTTAAGCTCTGTTCTCCTAAAGAGTAAGATTTCTTTTGTTTTTTCCGCCAGAGGTATCAATAAACTTTTTTGCGTCACGGGACGTCGTTAGCCATTTCAAATAAAGGAATTTTTGTTTGTTCTCCCCAGCTATTTAGGGTGCTCTGAGTTAACACTTTGAAGTGTCACAAAATGGCTTTGGCCTGACAGAGGGAGTTTCCGCTCCACTTTTGGCTATGCCTGTAGCAATTTCTTTGCCTTAATGGTCCTCATGTCGTAAAGATTACTTTTTTTTTTCCTTGATAACATTTTTAGGGTTTGCAACCACTCCCAGATTATCATTGAGTTGATAGTGTAGGAATTTAATGCCTTCAGAGCGAGTCCGAGAGAATATTGATGATTTAGCCATTTATGGTACTTTTAATTGTCCCATTGATGTATAGATAATACCTCAGGTTAGTATAACGGTAGTGGTAGAGACCAGGGCCTTTGAGAGATCTTGAGCCATATATGCCCATTTTGAATACACTGTTTGTTTTCAAATCACACTATCGATCCTTGTTTGAAGGATGATTTAGTGGACTGCCATTGTTGTCGGTCTCCCAAAACGACTTGGAATCGTCTTACCAAATCCAGCTGGGGTATGATTATATCAGATATTGTCGTTACTTGCTTGAAGGAAACCTGTTTTAAGATACCTAAATGACCAACCAGATCACCTGAATTGAACTATTTGTCCTTTTGCAATCTATTCTATTTCTATACTATTTCTCCTTTTTCACTGGAGATCGCTTCCTTTCATCTGCAAATGTAGAGGTGGTAGATTTAATAAGGCTTCCATCGTGAAAATCTATATAAGGCTACCTCTTTTGCTTCAAGAGCTTTTTCGAAGTGTTTGACTCAGACCTGCAAAATTCCAAATACAAGTACCAGTACCTGGACTTGAACTATTTAAGTACAAGTACAAGTCCCGGTACTGATACTTAAAAAACATTTCAAGTACAAGTCCCGGTACTGGTACTCTATAATTTTTCAAGTACAAGTCCAGCTACTGGTACTGTGACTAGTGCTTAAGTACCTATATACTTAAGTACTTTACAGGTCGAACTTTGACTAATATGTGAATGGCAGTCTAAGTAGAGCTGTCAGCTAAATAAGGAAACTGCTTGGTATAAATTGGTGATTTTATCAAAATTTCACTTCGAATATGTAGGCCTAGAACTTTTTTCCATGAATTTAAGTAAAAGTGAGGAGAGGCTGATAGACTGGAATGATTTGGCTACGGAACTAGCTATTTTATCTGTATTGAGTATAAATACCACTCTGACGTCTCTCTTACATTGGGAAATGTACGCTAGAGTGTTATTGACTCGAAAAATTTTTTGTAGTGGAAAGACTATCAATACTCTTCCGTAATAAGGCTGGAAAGATGTCATCACCTCCAGCATATTTAAAGGGTTTGAATCTCTATAGGCCAAGCTAACTATGTTGGGAGTAAAAGTTTTCCCACAAGATCTTGTGTCTGTTAGAGACCCTATAATTGTTCACCTTAATTGGGTGTGGACCTACTATTCTTGGACGGGAATAAGCGAGTCGGGAAAATAAGTTTCTAATAAGAACCTGACTATTTCCTCATAACTCCCAGTGCATCTTCCATCTTCTTTTTGAAGTGAGCCTATATCATTCGAGTGAACCTCAAAAAGTACGTTTTGGAGCCTGGTAGTTGTGGAAAATTGAGGTATGGCATCGCATAAGGTGAACCAGCTTTTTATTTAGATCTCCTTAATTAATTATTATATTCCGTGACAGCCTTTTTGTATTCTCCCCCAGATGCCAGAATTCTTACTATATTCCATTAGAGCCTTTTAGTATTCTCCCCAGGTGCACGAATATTATATCTGTTCAAAAAATTTTCTGTCTTACTTTCTTATCACAATCAGTTCCGTATTCCACCAAGGTTCCTTCGATTGTACGTCTTTTGCTTCAGAGGGCAACTGTGTTCGAACGAAATTAGTGCAGCACTTGAAGATGCGTTGTACCTAAGTCTAGCTCCTCCATTTTGCCAATACCATTAACATATACATACGACTATATTTCATAGCAATACCGTACTGACCGAAATTAATACAAATTTTTATTACTTCCATATACAATGTGAATCGTGTTATCAATTTTTTCGGGTTTTCTGACTTTTTAGTGTTTTTACATGTTTTGGTTAAAAAATAGCAAAATAATATATTAATTATAATAATAAGTTTTAAAACTAATTTTCTAGTTTTCAGGTTGGAAGGTGAGTCCGGGCAGTAGCTAGAACCAAATTAAAGGAAGGGCATCAGAAATTTGAAGTAGGGCGCAAATTTTCGGTGCATTCGGGATTTTTCTGTTCAGGTATCCCTTCACCTGAAAAGTTAGCTTCTAGTAACCTCATTTTATTACATTTTTTTATATGTGAACTAAAAGAGGTATCTACAATAAAAAGAAATAAATGGACCAACCAGGAAACACAACATGTTAAAAATATTCAATATAATTTCAGTCTTCGATTTACCATATTTTGGAATTGTCGTAGCACTTCGTTAGTATTTTATTGTCTGGTATTTTTCGCATCCAAAAAAAAACAACAAACCTGTCATTATGTCGTGAGTCATTGACATTCTTTGAGGTTTATTGAATGCAATTAGTGTCGAAAAGGTACATTTGCACGAAGCAGTACTACATCCGAATGTTGATGCAAATATCTCTAAAGGATTCCCTTTGTCAGTATAGAACTTCTAATATATTTTCGCTCTGATCTCATTCAGGTACCTTTTCACAATAGTACCCTCTTCTTTGGAAGAAATTTTAATACCTGAAAAGTAGTTGCAAATAAGAATTTGTTTTTTTGTCATTAACTTCCTCACAATAATTATATATTTAAATGTTGGACAGACTAAAACTTTGTCCAACTCATCAAGACACAAAACTGAATCTAGTAGATCGTCATTGTTTTCAAATTTTCTGCTCATCTCAGCTGTTATTATGTCCACAGTTTAAATATTCCGCTTTAAATGGCGGCACCTTAATTATGGCTGCAGTATTTTTACGAGAAGGTAATGGACCATACAGAATTTGATCCTCCAGATGTCTCGCCTTTACTTGTCTTTTATGTTTTGGGAACTATTTTGAGATTCTTTTCTACAATAGGGGCTTCTTCCAAAATTATCTCATACATCTCTTCTGACCTCAATTTATTCCTGGACTCATTTTATTATTGATATGGCATCCTTCAATCCCATTCTTTGACCCTGTCAGGCCTGTAAAGCCGCATCAACCGGTGACAGAACACATAATATTTGTTTGCTACTATCAGTCGAATTCCATTTTTAACATAACGACTTTGATGTCAATACTTCTTGCAATATCAATACCCTGTTGGAATTTCCATTTTTCCATTTTATCTGGAGTCTTCAAAGTCAGAGAATAATTTAAATATATGACTCTTGTAACACCAAAACTGTTCAAGTAAATCGACCAATTTTCTTACATTCATACATGCCAGGAATAGGTGGGAGGTAAGCAACGTTAATATGGCTGAGTAGTGGTTGACTGGTCAGTGCTGCCGATCATACAGACTCGTCGCGATGACTTTTATGACATCGCCGCAGAATACGGAATAACTTGGCAATTTTTAAAGTAGGGCATTGTGATTTTGAGGTAGGGCATTACCCCCTTGATGCCCTCCCCTAGCTACAGCCCTGACATGAGTCAGGGTAAGATGACCAGCTTGGAAAATTATTGAATATAATTGCAGAAAGTTAAAAATGAAACAATTTAAATCTGCATATAAATTTGTATAAAGTATTTGGTTATGGAAATAAAATATGTTAACTCTAGAGAAGCAAATAAATCTCTCAATTTGCACCATTTCCTTTGAGGTATTTGATTGAGAACGCAAGGCCTTACTGCACAAACTCCGCATATAAAATTAGGAATTGGGTTCGGTGACATAAGTGGGCTTGGTTGTTACATTCAAAAACACAAAATCATCGTCTCCTCAACTTTGCCTATTCCATTATGTAAGATTTAAGCGTTGAAGGGTCTGAATTGTCAGCTTTCATGAATGTTCCATTAAAATAACAAAAAAAGCTTTATTAAACACAAATAAACTTTTCGTGATTACAAACTCCATAATGGCAACCACCACTACCACAAGAAAATAATTTGAAAGTGCTATGATTCCGCTGTGAATCCGACCACTGTCCGATATTTTGTTAGCAAAATGCCTTTTTATCTCATCCCGATTTACCCTCGGGCGGGCATTTTTAATAAAGCTTCGAAAGGTTTTGCCGTACTGTAATTGCCTTGTGTGGAATGACAATAAACCGACGGCGGAACATAGCGCAGCTATCGAAGCTCAAACCCAGTCCACTGGAAACAAACAACCGAAGCATTTCACGCTAGACTGGCTAAACTCACCAGAGCTCCTCATATCAATTTGACGTATGGAAGCCAACGATAACTATATTATCGGCAATATAATACTGTTGCGGATGAAGATCTTAATTGTGCGCAAAATACCGGGGATGTTATTAGATAGGAGATTTCGGTGCTTATGGGGGCATTTAATTCGCACTTTGGGATTTGTTTTGTGAATTGGAAATAATTTGAATGGGTATATAAAAAGAGACGGAACTAAAAAAAAAGTGATATTGTTATTTCACATACAAATTACTGGAAAAAATGGACTAAAAGGGTTAAACAAGAATTTAAAAGTGGATTAGATTTTAACTATTTCTGTGGATTTGTGCTGTTTATTACCATGAGGTTTGACATAATATCCTTTCTCCTGCACTACGTATAACTAGTTCTCCGTATTTTATTGAAAGCGGCAGGGCCTATGTTCTTGGTAATGTTAATATTATAACAGAGTTTGTAAAATTAACCATGTGCTTTTTGGGTACTGTGTTGAACGTTTTAACCCACTAACGCAATGGCAATATTTCCTGCCGAGATCATAACCAATAAATTTTTCTATTTATGTGACGCAAAACATATAATTCTTGTTGTTTTTCCCTTTCCTGAAATCTTTTCTTTGAATATAGAGGCTTTTACGTCGGAAAAATCAGTACTTATAGTTGCTCATAAATATTGCAGTGAACTGACAGTGAATTTTAAGGTGACACAACCCCTGGTACTAAAATGAGTCAACCGAGGTAAGTCACATTATTATTTAACTAAAAGGATCAGCTGGATAATTTTTTATGCAGAAAAGGTTTATAGTTTGATTATTATTAAATTCTTTTCAACACATTTTTTATTATGCGACACATTTATTGCCTGTTTTTTCGGAGCGGCAGTATTATCTGCCACTGCGAATTGATCTAGCAGTAAATTAGCTGTTGTCTGGAATTTGGTGTTTTGTAAGTAGTTTTTACATATTGTAGGTTAACATTACACGACGATATACTGGAGCATTATGTTGATTTTTCAACTGCGGAAGTAATAATATTCCCCCCACATGCTAGAACCGAAGTTGATAGTGACCTCAGCGATGACGAGGTTGAAAACAGCACTACGCATTTACCTATGAGATTGCTTCATGGTAAGGGTGAACTCACAATTAATGGGAATTTCCATCAAGAAGGATCCAGGAGTTCACTAGTTCAACAACCTGAGACGAAGTGTAAATAAAGGAAGCCCACTGCTTCGAAGCCAAAAACGGCGCTAAAACATGCAAACAAGAACTTGATAAAAAGTTGAAATGGCTTAAATCCAATGAAAATAGGTAGACAATTTCAATTCCTATTATTTATCATATACAAATTTTATTTGATTTCAAGGGTCGGTACTAACGTGGAGAGTTTTCAAAAGGCTTATCAAACGAACCGGAGGACTGGCTTAGGGAAACTTTAAACACGCGCGGATCTAGCACTGAAACTAGGGGGGGGGGGGTCATCTTACAAATTAAATCGAGAAAAAAAAACCTCCAAGGCCGTAAGTATAGCCACCGCAGTACTGGAACTAGGTACTTGGAACTAGGAAATCCGCATTAAGCGGTGTGTATGATGTGTCATTTTTTAGTATACTTTTTTTTACAAAAATTAATTTTTTTAATAGAATAGGGTGCAAACTGCAGGAGTCCTTCAAGCCAAACTTTTCTCAATTTTACACACTGGCATATATAATATGGACTGCTCGATATGCTATTTCATGCGGGCGGGTAAAATTTTGTGTGTCAAAAATAGTTCATAAGTCGGTGCCAACATTGAAAAATCCATTGGCGGAAAGTTGAAAAGTGAAACCTCTCGAATTTCTATTAAGGGGTATATTATTAGTCTAGAGTAATGTCGCTATATCCGGATCTAGGGAAAAGTTGAAAAATTTTTTTTTCACAAAATGGCCGCTGCCTAAAAAAAAAGCAATTTTTGAACCACTTTTTTGACATTTTTGAATGTTTTAAAAATAGTAAAAATTGAAATTTTGGGATGCGGCTAATTCCGGACATAGACAAGTCTATAAAGAAGACTCTCAAAAAAATTTCAAGTAAATCGGTCCAGTAGAACTTGAGAAATCGTGGGCATCGTCTTGAAAAAGGCAGTTTCGAGAAAAACGCGTTTAAGGTGTAACACCACTGTAAATTTTTTGAAAAATGTTTTTTTTTATTGGCTTAAAAAATAGTTTAAACCCTCTAGAATAAGAAAAAAAAAGGTGCCGTCCGAGAAATTTTTTTTTTCCCTTTGAAAATGGAGGTCGCCACCAAGCGCGTCAAACTTGCTCCGAAACATGTCCCGGGAAGATGGCTGTGGAGCCGCCATTTTGTTTTTTTTTTCGCTGTCAAAAATTTATCCATAAGGTTCAATGTATGCCCGATAATACCCTTAAAAGGTTTTCTTAAAATACCTTTAATTTTGCGAGAAAAAAATTCGTGAAAAAACCTCTTTTTTTTTAGCCGTTACAGAGGCGTTACCCCTTAAAGTCCATACGTCCACGTGGTTTGGAAGTTAGAATTCAACTGTTAGCAGCTGGATGCAATTAAACACTAAATATAAAGATACAAATTTGAAAAAATCCTCTTGTAGGCATATTCTTGAATAGTTAAACTTTGAAAATTTGAAAACAAAAAAAAATCGATTTTTTTCGAATTTCTAGACTAGAATACCCCCTTAACCCAAATAATTAATTTAAAAACATTTATTTCGACAAACCCACTTATTTATTTTTTGTTTACAGCCTTAGAAAAGTGACCCAACTCAAAAAATGCAACTTTTCAGGAGAGCTGTACATAGAATTAATTCTAGCTTAACGTAGTAATTGTTTGCTAAAAATAGTCTGAACATTTAAATTTGTTAGTAAATTTATTTCTGAAGATTTATATAAAAGAATTTTAAGTTTTTGTTACCGCAGTTGGCGAGGTTAGCTGTTAATCCCGCATGTTCTTAAGTTGTGTCGCTTTTCTATGTTGCGAAATAAATATTGTTACAAGTTTTTTTTTAAGTGGCACAACTCAAAATACGATTTTTAAGAATTGAATTCCGTACTTTGAACTTTGTGGAAAAATGTCATAACTCAAAATAAAATTTATAAGAAATAAATGCTGTTTTGTGGAAAAGTGACACAATTTAAAATAATACTGTTAAAATGTCGAAAACATTTTTACGTTTGTAATGAAGATCGTCACAACTCAAAAAGTGACACTGACACACTGTTCTATGAAGAATATCTCTGTTCTTAAGTAAACAGAAAAGTGACACTATCGCTATCTAGCGGCAAAAACAATCAGATAGAAATATGCCAATTTCAAGGTGTAATTAAATAAAAACTCCAAATTTTGAGTTAGGTCACATTTCTATGTGACGTGCGAATTAGTATTTGGTGCTTAGACCAAAAGAGCACGCTATATAGAAATGAGCCCACTTTCTGCAGTGTATTTCTATGGACGTAGTCAGTCCATATTTTAAATGTCGGTGGTTTTACATAAGAACGCTGCAAATATTTTAGAATTTTAGGAGTGTTACATGCCAAAATTACCTGAAAAGGGGCTTATTTCTCTTTAAGGCGAAGAAATTGCCATCAGCAATTGATTCAAATTCCTCAGTTAGAAACAAAAAGTATTTCCCATAGAACGACTTGGGACAAATAAAAGTTTTAAATTTCAACCCAACCCGTTTCAATAGAAAAAAGCCCCACGACAAATCTTACCTTCTATAAGATTTGTCGAAAATACGATATGTATGTACATATACACACACATATCGGGCGCATAAAATTTAGGTACTCGGTGAAGATTTAAACGATTAAGTCTTCACCGAAAAGCCTCCTTTCAGCACGTCATGTCCCAAAGCAATCGAATCAATAGAACAATTAAATACCAATAAATTTTATAAAAACACTCGAATTTCTAACATATGTATACATCTTTATTTCACGCAAAAGCTTGACCTATCTTAACAATACGGCAACTACTCCCAACTGAAACTTGACACTACGATGACTGACTACTTAACTGCACTCGCCAGACCAGTCATTGGTGTTTTATGCCCCGATATTTGGAAGCACTTTCTTTGCTCACAATGCGGATGTAAAGAAACGACAACAACCTTGTCGTTTGTTCTACCGGTTGCAGCACCTGAGTCGCTTATTAGTAAACAATCGCTTTACATAACAATTACCATGCTAGGTCATGCTCCTCGCAGCCAGCTGTTGGGCTAATCAGCAAAACAACCGACAGTTGCAGAACAATACCATGCGAGGTATTGTTTAGCAACTGCTGATTATTTCGCTAGAATGCGCCCTTGGCCGCTGGAAGAATCTTCCGTATATTGGGCCGTAACAAGCAAATTGTCGCGAGCGGCATACATTGTGGGTGCAATAATGTATGCACGATAGCAAGACGATGGTATGATATTTATGAAAATATCAAATTTCCTTTCAACCATCGTCCGCCGCGGTAGGCTGAACACTTATTGTAAACAGGTAAAGAAAATAGAAGTTGCGATAAGAAAAAAAAAAATAAACGTTTTGTGAAAATAACCATAAGAGGAAGTTTGTAAACAAAGCAAAAGTAAAAAAATATATATACATATAAATAAAATAACAGTGTGCGAGTTGTCTTAATCATAGCTTCCTGAAACGGCGTAGAGTGATTGCCTTCGGCTAAGGTAAGCCCCAAAATATAACAGGAGTTAGGACTATGTTAAGTTAGGGCTCTGATGTGGTAGTGAGGGAGTCTGTTTCGTGGCTTGGGAAGTGTTTCTCTTGGATCACCCAAAGCTGAGGTCCGAAATTCAAATTCCGAGAAAAACCTATACACATACATCCCATGCATACAATAGCATTCATTAAAATAAATTTTTATTTTTTTAAGTTTTGGAATAAATTTTTTTTTTTTAATTTGAATTATATAAATAAAAAAAGTATAAAATAAAAAATATATTTTTTCAAATAACTCAATTAATTAAATATTTTATCTGCTAATTTAGGGAGGGGTCATGACCCCCCCCCCCTGAATCCGCCACTGACTTTAAATTCTCCTCTGGATTTTTTTCTTTTGATGTTTCTTCCTAGACTCTTTGAGCTTTTTCTAGAGCAGAGCCAAATATATTCTCACCAACACAATTTGACTACTTCTTCGCTCTCGTTAGAAAATACACATTGTTGTTTTTTGTTGGAATTCTGCTTTTGCTAAGTATAACAAACTACAGATGTATTGGAGCACATCACCAGATACTTATAATTGTCTCGTATCTGAATCAATGAGCCGCAACCCATTTGAAAAATTCATTTAGCTGATAATCAAGTCGCCACCAATGATCGTCCCATGTTTCACATACTAAATGAGCAGTTTAAAGTTGTTATTCCCGATCAGTACCATAGTGTGGATGAGAGCATGGTGCCGTGTTATGAAAAGCATGACACGAAGCAGTTTATACGGGAAAACCGATTCGATTTGGTTTTAAATTGTTGTCATTATGTTTTTCAACTGGATACATGTTGCATGCAAAGCCATGTTGTGGTGCTAGTACTCAGTTATATACCACGGGAAAAGGACACGGTTCTGACCTCTCAGAGAAGGGAATTGTGAGAACGAGAACTATTAGAGAGAATAGAACAAATGGAGCTCCTTTTGCAAACAAAAAGGTTTCCATGAAAAACCACGGGGCTATATGAAAAAGCACCCTATTGATGATATAATTATGGTTCGTTGGAATGATAACAAGTCAGTCACTGCTGCCTTAAGTTGCATGAAAACTAGACCTCTTGTGACAGTTAATAGATGGAGTTAGGCGACAAAACGGTTTATAGAATTACTATAATCGCAGAATATTGCCTCATATAAAAAGCGGATGGAAGGAGTCGATTTATTTGATCAGCTCGTTTCTAACTATCCTGTAAGTATACACTCAAAAAAATTGTGGTACCCACTCTTTGCTTGGGGTGTGAATGCGAGTGTAGTAAACGCGTGCCTGTTATACAGGAAACTGATTGAAAACATGCCTTTGGGTAATTTCCAGAAGCAATGCGCGTTACAACTGCGATCAGTCTATGGAAAACAACAAATAAGGCCCACATCAAGGCTTCAAATATTGTGGACAGCACAATTGCATTTAAATACGACAGGATGGACCATTGGATAGTGAAGGGAAATCAACCAAATTCGCGTTGTAAAAGTTGTGGTGGTCGCACCGTATACTTATGTCGAAAATGCAAAATTCCATTGCATCCAGAATGTCATCTTCCATACGTTGCCCACTAATACTGTGGACGTGTTTTTAAAGAGAACCATTTAAGTAGATTTAAGCGCATTTACAATTGTTTTTTGGATTTAATAAATTTTATTTTCATTTAAGCTAATGTTGGTTTATTTTTATATTTTGACTCATGTGAACATTGGCAGGATAATCTGGCAGCCTAAGAAAATATCTTTTATTTACGGCAATATTAATTTTTTTAATAATGTAAGAGTGTCTCAGGTATTTACTTCTCAAAATTTCACTATAATTTGGCGAAATAAATTTACTGAACTTTCGTAGCTTTTTCAGCCACCATGTTACCGCGTATTCTTTGTTTTTATGTAGATATTTGTTATTTTATAAACCAGGTCACCGTTGTGACACGGCCGTAGGCACCTGCATATTTCGTAGTGACGCGCTTTCACAAAAAAATCCAATAATTCTGAGTTTGTTATGAAATGCGATGCAATTTAGGCAAGACTGGTTTGCATTTATACAACAACAATGACCTAGTCAAGAAGCGATGTCAACCAATTCTTGTTTCACACAGATTAGTTGATTTATTTATATTGACAACCAACAAGAATTGATTGATCTTCTATTCACAACACAAAGATATATAATTACACGCTTACGGGTTTGATTTGCTGCTCTCCGTTGAGCATTGGCGTAACTAAGATATTTTTCTGGGGTGGGTCAGCTCACCCAACTTTCGTACATAAGTTTTGACAAACATTTTGTTTGCTAATAGGTATTCCCAGCTATTGACCGACATTTTATATTGCTCTGAACACTGACAAGACAGCATGATTAAATAACAGCTGTGCTCCGTTGGGCTGTATAAAGTACTCGCGAGCACTTTCCGAATGGAACGCAAGTTTGTGCTGTCACGAGTAAAACGTAATGTTTGCTTCTTATGAAAATAGTTAGGGATTATTAATTATATTACTCAAATTAATATCATTAGGCTACTGAAAATAAAAATATGACAAACTGGGCCTATATCCGAGCTACTTTCCTTGAGCAGTACGTACTACCTACAAAATATGAGGATACAAAATCGTCTCTGTTCGATATTTATTATATTAAAAGTTCTTACGGTATTTATTTTCACAACTCTAATTTATAAATTTTAATAATTCTACTGTTGTCGATGAGTTAAATAATTTTATTTTTTTTTTAATTTTCTCTCAAATTTCAATCAATTCATCTATTTGTCATTTCATAACCACTTAGCATCCAAATCCACTTAGCGGACATTCTTGCGAACAGAATAAGAAAATCATTTGAAATATGGCATTCTTTGTCGAGCTTGCGATGTTAAGGTCAGATGAACAACGAACAGCTTTCAATTTTTTCCCATTCTTAATTACAATGCGTTTTTAATGTTATTGAGCACCCGGCGAGAGAAAAGCGTGGTAGATCGTTTATCTGTTAGATAGTATAAGTCATCAGCATTCAATCAATTTTTGGATAACTAGTCAGTTAACATTCGGCGATCGGGATATGATATTTATTGCTAATCCAGACCAACGGCGACGAATATTTACGAAATAGTTTTAGTCAGACATTTAAATTATTGTGAAAATAGATTAGTACATAATGTAATTGGTGAATTGAGTGAAAGTGCATTCTTTGCTTAATTCGAATGAACCCAAGCGACACTTATCCATTCCCGTACAGTTCGCTCTAAACATCCGGCTGATTTAAATTCTTCTCGAATCATAGGAAGTAGTGTTTATTTGCAAAATAAAATGAAATTTGTACGATTTTAAAAGAAAAATTTAAGAAACTGTGTCGTGTACCTAACAGAGACCTTATTTTTCACATCCGCTCGTTTCCTTCTCTCACGTATTAAGGAAAATAAATCAGAATTATCAAGTTCTATACACGAAACTGATATGAGAGTGACGCCCTGCCTAATGCCCAAGTACCAGAAACTAATCTTTTGCGTTTACTAAAACAATGTCAGATCAGATTATGATTGCCAACATGTCAATTTCTGTCCTACTGTTACTCATATATTGCGCTAATTTTCTCTCTATTTTACTGAAGGCGGTAAGACTTCTTGAGGTAGTGCCGAGGTACACCATACCTCTATTATTAGAAGCGTATTTAAATAATTTACAAGAGCTGAATACTTCACGATATGACGGTATTTGTAGTAAGTCCGTTAATTACCAGTATCGGGACTGTACTGAGAAATTTTGAGTACCAGTACCTGGACTTGTACTTAAAAAAGTCCTGGTGGTAATAACTAGGTACCAATGTAAGTAAGTACTTTACAGGTCTGAAGTTAGATACACATTTTAGAACAATTATTACGCTTTTATTAAGCACTAATAAAGATATTGTTAAAGTATGTATACCCTTTAGTTTACAGTTTTTTTCCTGCGAACTTATTTAGAACCTGATGCAATGTGATGCGAGTGCCATGTTAGAAAACCTCTCCTGAAGCAGTTGCTCTTAACAAAGTTTTAACTCGATGGAAAAGCTCCGTTCATTTCCGGCCTAGCTGACAGGGAGACCCCAGAGCTGCTTGCAGCTACTTTTGTATAAAATTTGGGCAGAAGTCTTTATTATTATCTGTTTTCATTCTTTCCAAATTACTACAATGCTCTTGTTTTCGAACGCATTATTTAGAATTTTCGTTTCAGCCTCAAACGTGGAACTGTCTATATTGAAAATATTTTTATAATTTTCTGCAAATGCCTTTCCTTCTCCAATGTTTCAGGTAGGTACAATATTATAAATGGCTCAACTGACTGTGCCAAAGGTAGATTTTCAAACCTATTTTAAAGCTAGTGATAATCTTGCCCAATATTCCAATATTGAATATCCTTGTATCTGATGCAAAGTCTTCTATCAGAAAGTCTTTTGCTCTGTCCGGTTGCTTTCTTCTTTTGAAGAGTCAAATAGGTTCTATGTAGACAAATTTAATTATTTTCTGTGAATTTCTCAGTTTCCCGAAATTTTATTGTCTAGAGTACCAATACAGTTTATTCCACAATATATCGTAGTAAGAATATTATTGAATTTTTTTCATATTTCTTTCTTATAGAGATGATCAGCCCTCTTACTATATCCATTGGGATCGAAGCGAAAAAGTTATAAAAGCCTTTTTCCGAAAACTTAAACAGAGTTTTACGAAATTTTCATAATTTCATTGATATTAAAGGTATCAATTAAAATTTCCACACAAACTGTCAAAATAGTTCTGCAATCTGCATCAAGATTGTACGAATTACCGAATTTTTTTTGGAATTTTCACAGTTTCCTGGGGGTGGGGGCAGCAGTCCGCATTCTTTGAGAGCCCGGGGCCTCCCTGGCCCCTACCTAGTTACACTAATCCGGTGAGTAGGTCTATTCTTCATGTCTGAAGGTCTACATTAGATCTTGACCAAATTTGTATGGAACCACTATGAAAGAATGACTTTCTAAATAAAAGAGAATTATATAAATTGCTTTAGAAATATCTGAAAAAATTATTCGAATTGAAAACCTCCTCTTTTTGAAGTTGGTTAAAAAAGAAACAAATATTTTATTGTGAAATTTCGTATAAGGATGGAGCGATCTCTTAAATTATTAAGCCGTTGGAATATTTGTAAAATATTGCAACGTATGTAAATTATATAGATATAAAGAGATAGAATTAAAGGAAATAAAGATTGAGATCAACTACAAATTATAAACACTCGATTTGGCAAATGTAGAAAAGGCTGAAAAATTCCTGTTCTCTAAAATATTTCCAATGTATACAAGAGCCTTGTCACTCATAATTTGAACATAAGTGAGGAATCAACAAATCGCTAATGGCCGAGTGTATAGGCCACAGATATTAACTGCATTTATACATAAACTAACTAATTGGCGCAGATTATTCCTTAAAAACCACACCTTCAGGATCCGTATCAGACCGAATTTAACGTCGATTTCGATAGAACCAGATCAGTGTTGCACTTTTTCTAGTAGTACTCCACTTTTTGGCAATGAAGCACTGAATGGTATTGAACATATTTTCTGTCATATTCCTTGTATTTGTGTTCACACGTATTATATATATGGAACTGTCAAACGCAATCAATGTTATTTATTACATAGAAGAAGAACCCCCTTTTAATACTTTATGAAAATTGCCAAATAAAATGTTTTTAATCATTAAACTCAAAAGTTTGACAAATTATCATGACAGGCTGTTTGCCAGAACAGACGACAATCGAACTGAAATATGTACTTGTAACACTTAGATAAAATCTAGTGCAAAGTAATAGCACGTTCAGCACAAAACTAGTGTTGCAGTTTTTCTATAAAAGTGGTCTTATTGAACTTTTTCAGCGCTACACTACCAGAAAAGTGCAACACTGGTATGGCTCTGAGGTCCATCGTAGTCGCTATAAGTAGTATATTTAATCTAATCCAAATTCGTCTGTATAACTGAAAATGAATAAATTGCTCGCCAAATTGTCCCTGGAACATTAGTAAATATGTTATCAATTGCTGTGCGCAGTATATGTCAAGTGTCATTGATGCCCAGAGTAAGCAAAGCTCAATGTAACGTTAAAAAGTCGCTCTCAATTAAAAATACTTATTTTATAATATAAAATAAAATCAAAAAGCTGTGTGATGAAATAACGAATATAATTTTGTTTTCACTTTTGCTATTTTATCGAAGAAACTCAAAATATCGCCATCTTAAACAAATACAAAGTTAAGCCAGTAATAAATCTTAGTTATCTTGCTTTCCCCCTTGCGTGTAATATGCGAACTCTGCCTTATATAATTCATACCCAGAATTTATTCTGAGTTTATGAGATGACATCAGTTTGATCTATTTTGAAGCCTTCACGCAGGCAGAAACCGAGCCGTACTGATGAGTATAGGGTTCTGCTCCACGAAACGCTTGCTTTTCTATCTTTCTTTTTTGACCCAAATGTGGGCTTACAAAATTTTGATTCATTCGAAAAATATTGTTTTTTCAACTATTTCCAAGAATTTGTTTTCTATTTTTCTCAATTTTACCTTTTTTCGTTATTTCTTTCCATTTTTCTTTTCGGTTTTTTGCTGTACCGGAGAGTCCCAAAAGATCACCCACAAATCTAATAATTTACTTATAAATTATTTAAATTTTATAGAAATAGTTAGCCCTTTATATTATTTCCGTCAAGCACTACCGTTTTGTCAAGTTGCAATAATATTTAAACAGAAAAATTTTCTTATTAGTAAGAGTTGTCTTATAAAATAATACAAGAAATATATTTTATTTTATTTTATTTTCTTATAATTATTATTATTTTTTTTTTCAAAATTTTCAACGAATATGTATATAGCCAGACATTTTTAGAAATATTTATGAGGTTTTTTTAATAGAAAATTTCCTACGAATATAGTTCACACGTACTTTTTGAATCGAAATTATAGTTAGGGCAATATAGATTTACTAAGCACCTTCATCTTACCACCCGCATATCCTATCCAAATTTATAGAAAGTTGATCTGACTTGTCCGGACAATCTGGAAAATCCGTCTTTGCCTCCAAACCCTGCCTGCAAGTCTTTACGTGAACAACGAAAAACTTTTGGTTATAAGTGTATCAAACGGAAGCCTTTAGATTGTACGCCATGACAGAGAAATCTATATGTGTGCATGCTAGCCCATATGCAATTATTACTCGGGTGAGGGTTTTTGAATCGTAGTCATTTGCTTAAAATACCTTTTCTAAATAATTTTGTTAGGAAGAAAATTTGCCGCCTGTTGTTGGGAAGATAAGAAAATAAGCTTAGGATTATCAGACGATAATTTTTCTGTATGAATACTAGTTTAGAGTGCAGTAGCTATTCAAATCAAATTGTTGTCAGCTTTTCATAAGAACACTGCAAATATTTAAGAATGCTTGTCATGGATTGGGAAGTATATCTCGAGGGTTTGGAACAACGGATGCCGCTAGTTAGTACGTGTACATCGGAAAGCCCTCCCTTCACATCGCTCAATTAGATTTAGCCAGCCTATACAAATTATACTAAAATATAATCATTTTACATTTATAATAGGCAATAAAGCACTGAAGCTACCCACAGTCAAATTTTGACGTTTGCTACCGCCCGAACTATTCGCTCCCGGGTAAAACCCTTAGATTGAGCAAAAAGACGTCACAAACTTTGAGACTGAGGAGAAAGCAACAGTCTTCCAGTTATTTATGATTCAATACGTAATAACTCTAATAATATAAAAAATTTTAGCTTTAGGGCTCAACTCACCTCCATTAAAAATTTAAAATAATAATTTTATAATCTGTCGACATAATGTGCGTATCACGAAGATCTGACATTCTACCAAATATGAAATTAAAACGTCACGCCGTTTTTCAGAAAAATGGACAGACGCAAAAGTGATCTTAAAGGAAGGGTTCCGTTTGTTCATTTTGAGGTCAAATCATAACTTAATTAATTTCAAGACCAAGAGTCAGTTCAGTGTTAGTCAAAAATGCACCAATAAAAATTGTATAACTATGTTATAACTTTCTCATAAGGTGGTACGAAAGGAAAACTATCAAAAATAAATCCTGTATAGATACTTTCTTCATGGACATTATATTGACTATAAAGCAAAAGCAAATGTAGTGGGGTATCAAGTACTCCACAATTCCAACTTTGAAACCGATCACCCGCACATATTCAAATGAGCGACGGAATTCCGCTTTTCATTCTTCTTTCTATCATTGATAATCAATTTAGGTTTTACTGGCACCTTATTGCTTCTGATACTTGGATTCATCCTATTTTTCTCCTGAAGTAAACAGTTATATGCAGCGCAGACGTCGAGTCGCGGTTAGATCTCACTCCTGTAGAAATTTCTAATGCCAATTTTAAAAATAGAAATTAATATTTTCTTCTAAAATTCAACACTTCTTCCTTACAAAATTGATTTATTGCTCTCTGTGGCTGTGTCAAGTAATCATTTTTCAAATATTTCTCTTCCGAGCAATTCCTTCAATTCTACAAATTATTCTGAAAATATTCAGATGAATGTAAATTTTATTTTACTAGCCATTTACATTGAAAAAATGTGCGGAATAAATTCACTTTATCAATTTTCTTTAATGCAAGTTTATTGGCACCACAAATTCGATAAACATTCTTCCTACAAAAATTCTGTTTTTATAAAAATTTTACCGGATTTGTACTGGACTTTCTAAATTAAGAATATCAAATCATATAAACACCTTTAATATCACCACTGGTGGGGCGAAAACGTGCATTTATTATGGAAAATTATAATTCATATGGTATAAAAAGCTCACTCAACAAATTCTACTTACCTGAGGAATTAGTCAGCAGATTATTTTTCGCAAATTAATAATCAAAGTAGGATCAAGCTTAATTTGTCTATGGGTAATTTGGGCGAAATACTATGTTTTACTCATTCGGAAATAGAAAAACAGAAAAGACATCTGAATAATGATGACCAGATTGGGTTACGCAGTATATGACCTAACGTGCTGAAAATTTCCTTATTTGAAATACAGTACAATATCTATATCTAAAAGAAACAAGCATAACCTTAGAAGGCAGTCAATCTAAAATAATTATGTTAATTATTTATGCGGACATTATTGAAGGACATTTCAACGGACGATTTTTTTTATGTCAATATTTAATTTTCAAGTCGACATATGCATAGTAATAAATTATAACTATATGCGCTGAAAATTCATGCTACAAAAAGATATTTCAGCAGTAGGTTTAACTTTTGCGGAACAGCTACATATCACAAGCACATCACTTTGTGAACGATTTGATATATGTCGATAATAGTTATATTTAACACAATATTCTTGATATTGTATTTCTTAAGTTTCTGACCACCACAATGTGAGGAGGAATTGGATATGATCATAGATGGCACAAGAACTATATGTCGCATGCAGTACCAAAAAAGTATACAAAATTTTTATGGCTGGGTGGTCCATTCCGGAATGGACCACCACATTTTAAATGATGTACACGTCGAGCGATTCATATTTTTTCGTAACTGAAGTGTTCAGAAAGTCGATCAAATGTATTCAAAACTGCTACTATAAAAATATTTACTTTCGGCACGCTCTAAACCATTTTATGGTCCATTCCAGAATGCACTACCCATTTCACAATCTGTATACTCTACTCTAGTATGCCATGCGACTTCTATGCGACTTCTAGTTCTTGTGCCATCTATTATATGATGTATGTGCATAGTGATAATCTTCGAATTAACTGAAACGAGCAAAAGAACGATCAAAAGTAGGATGAATTTGACGATGATAAAACTGGTGATGTAGAGCACAATGATCCAAGCATTATCAGCAATCAAGAATAGCTATACTTACATAATATTCCATGCCAAACATGGAGAGTCGAACCGTTATACAGAAGCACTTTCGTTTCAAAATATTGTTACGTGCAACAAAATGACACAAGCGACATCTGTTGTCAATACTTAGGTTAGTGACATCTTAGTAAACTTTGGGTTTGGAAAACGGAATGTTCAGGAAGGTTTTATGATAATTTGTAGAGTATAAATATGGCGCTACTCACATCCAGAAGGCTTATTTCAAAAAGTGAACTGAACGAAGTAAACTATTTGGGTTGTGATAATTAGAAGTACAGTAGTGCTAGCGATAACTAAAGAGTTAATTTATGAATTGTTTGTGAATTGTGAGAGTAAACAGTAAAGTTAAATAAAGAAAGAACTTTTGAATTACATCTGAAATATTGTGTTTTAAATAAGGAACTAAAGCCACGCTCGTAACAATGCTGGATGAAAAGTTTGGGCGACAAATCAAAAAGCAGTATCTGTGTCTGCTACCGTCAACAAACAAAATCAAAAATTGGAAGGAGGGGAAAATCTCTGACACATCCAATGTGCTAAAGGTTTACATAGAGATTCGCATTGTTGCTATGGCCTATCATTCTAGTTCGCAAAATGTTGGAGGTAAGATGGAAATCGGGAACCATTTCGGAGCTGTCTCGAAATTCATATTATAGGTACATATGTATTAATGTTTTCATATAGTTTTGCTTTTTCGATCCTGTAACTTCATCATCTAATGCTTCTAGTAACTATTACGAACCAGTAAAAAAAAAGATGGTGTAAATTTATCACGGTCGATAACATGATATTTAGATCAATTAAGGATACTTTTAAAAACCGTATACCCCATTATCATGGAGTTTTACATTTTTATCCCGAACGCCGTAGAAATGTCCCCCTATATCCGAATCAGACTTGTTTTGTATGAAAAACTCAAAAATGTTATCAATCCGGACAGAGCTGGGCAATACTTAAGTAAAAAAGGACTTAAGTACAACTTAAATTATATTTTCGTTACTTAAGACTTATTACTCAATACTTTTGAAATGCCCTAGTTAGAACTTGAACACAAGTACTTGCTTCTATTTTTGAACTTAAGACTTAGTCTTGTACTTAAGTACCAAGATTTTTACTTAAGTATTTCTGACTCTATAAGTACCTACAAATATCTAACTCATCGTAGACAAGCAAACACAATCTCAAGCGGATCCTTTGTTTTTGTTTTTTTTTTAAAGCGCGCAAAGAACAGTCAAAGCATGTGCCGCACTCACGCGTTAAGGCAGAACCTTAGACAAAGTAATAACATTCAGACTAGACTGATCTTCATCGACTTTATGACATAACCATGCCATTGCCTCGCTCCAATATAAAATCACCGACGCCTCGACTTGATGTAGGGAAAGCCTACATTTTTTTTAGAAATTTACTGGACATTTTTTTCTTAGAGTTTTTATGCAATATTGAAAGCAACAATGTTTGCTTGGGCGGACCTCTAATAGTTTTTATGAGTGTAGGTAAACGTTTAGCTCTACGTGCAGCGCCGAACACTACAAAAAACTGTAAACAGTAGCCACTGGTTACATACTATAGTTGTCAAAAGGTATTTATTTATTAATATCTATTAACTGAACTCTATAAACTTCATTATATTATTGCCAACGTACAAGAATTCTAAAAAAGTACTTTAAAATGTACTTCACAAAGTACTTAGTACTTAGTTACAAGTACTTTTCATACATGCGGTACTTGTACTTACGCTGAAGTACTCAGGCGGTCGGTACTTGTACTTATACTTAAGTACTTTTTCTTTGATACTAGCTCAGCTCTGAATCCGGATAACAAAAACACCCAGCGGAGCTCCATCTAGCGGAAAACTTCGAGAATATTTATTTTAAAACTCCAATTTAACTATAGTCTTCCAAACAGAATAACGCAATACCTATTCGGCAATTTCTGTCCGAAGGAAACATTAAGGTTAGATTTGTACGCGATTTGGTGTAAAATTGTACAAACTAGAGGTTTCGAATGTATTTCCAATCGAAGTATTAATCATACTTCTGAAGTAGTTCTAAATATACATCGTATGCAGTAATAGGTAGTTATCCTATCCCGGAGCTTGGTAAAATTATAGTTATGCGTAATAATAATCATATCGCTTTATAAGGGATAATGTAGGCTCTCCGCAATTGTAGGGACCTCATTGAACACCCTTTCGGTGTTCATGGACCTCTGAAGCTTTTACTGTGTATAACCTTAAAACAGTGGATTATAATAAAATAAATGAATGGCTATCCGTTGTGACTGGGCTGGTATTCTAGGTGAACGTGATATTGGTAAAGCTGTAAACTCATTTTATGATGTACTATTTTCTCTGTTTTACTCACTGTGTACCACTGGTTAGTTCGGACCGTACTTTGACTTGTCAATTGTGGCTCAAGGAATCTTTGAAGCGTCTTACAAATTGAAAGATGACTGCTTGGAAGAGATTCTGTTTTTCAAGGAGTGATTCTGTTTACGAAGGTAACGCAGTACGCATTGCATGTTTAACTGACCCGTACAAGGATTAAGTATATAAAATGCGTACTGAGCCTAAGCAATTTTGAAAGTTTGTGAATTCCCAGCGTAACTGTAATGAATATCTTCCATCGTTGATGCTAAAAAACATAGATAGTGTAGATCCCTTGCAGACTGACAATTGTCGTAGTGACTTCCTTAATGTATTTGCAATTTTTTCTGCGCATGGTGATTCCTGGTGATTCCATATAATGGAAACAAGTTGGGCACAGTCTGTAGTTTTCGCTGCGCGCAGCTTAAAAGCTGTAACCTTTCGAAAAAAGTTACAAAGGTATTTCAACATGCAGCAAGTTTTACTGGGCCCAGATTTTATTGTCAATAGTCTCCCGTTAAACTCTGAACTATTTCGATGATCCTGTAATGCAAGCTACCCCTTGTGGGGTTGCTATACAAAAATTCCGTCTTCCACTATATATTTGGTCACTGTTTGAGAACGCATCGACAAAGCGAGCTGAAATTTGGTAAATGGTGTTTTCATAATAATAGCAAAAAATACTTTAAATATTAACTAATTCGGGCAACCCCTTCTTGGTGTTGCCATATAAAAATTTTGGTTTTTTCCATATACTCTGAGAATCTGAGAACGATCAGTCCTAGACATTTTTATTGTACTAAAAACTTCTTCAGAGTACAAAATCCTATAAAATTGCTGATTATCATTTGTTCTGTACGACGAACCGTTCTAGAAATATATGCAAAAAACCACTTCAAAAATCAAACTTGCAAAGATCGGTGATCATACGAAATTTTATACGGGCATTTATCTAGGGTGTGATAAGAATTGGTCGTAGATCAATTCTAGCTTTTTTACTTGTTTAGCATCAATTTTGATAAAAAATGCTATAAGGATCTAGAAAATAAGAGGTATTGGATGAAGAAATTAACAGCTAGTAAAGAGTGTACTGAAGCCGTAAATAATTTAATGAAAGAATTACGTAGGAGATGAAATTTTTTATAAAAATTTCTTGCGATTATCACCTGATGGTTTTAAACAAATTCTAAGGCAGACTCTTATAAGGAGAAAAGATACGTATATGGAGGAAAACAATATCTCCCACTGAGATTTTTAGGAACAGGAAAATTTTATAAGGAAATATTTATGGAGTTATTTACGCAAGTTATTATTTTACAAGTAAAATAAGAATAAAAAAGTAACTATGAATTTTGAAAAATTTGAAATTAAAATTTAGTTACTTACCACGCAACCGCGGAAAAAGTTTCAACATAACTAAAAGTTCCATACAGTGCCTGCAACCTTCTTTTTAGATGTGTACACATTCCAACTTCCGAGACTCCGGCATTTGGAAGCAATCGAGTTGAGGTAGCAACTTTTTGGGGTTCAAAAGTGTTTACACATTGGAACCCTCCAGTAGCGCTGTGGTGTTCTTCTGAAACAGTGGATGCTTTCTTTGACTATTCCATTACAAAAGTGCGTCATTTCTAACTACATACCTATCACAAATTTGAGCTGTATTGTTATGATATTTGAAATTTTGGTTTGTAATGTTTTGTACTACCACTGCAACTCTTTCCTGGGCTCTTTTTAACATGGCTTTATGAAAGGTAAATCTACTACGATTAATTTGTGGGAGTTTACATATTTCTGCATTTCTGATTGCAGTTGTATGCATTTCAGTAAAGCTTTCGACAGAAACAATCATTAAATTTTAATTCATAGGTTGACTGTTCTTGCTTTTCCTACTGTTTTTGTCAATTTATCTGATCGCAAGCAGCGAGTTATATTTCACTCAACTCTTTCAGACGAAATAGATAATACTGTTATAGTGTTCCTCCGGGCAACCGTCCTGAATCACTGCATTCCTATGCTGACTATGCCAAACTGAAACAAGTGTGGATTTTTAAGCTTGAACTTATGTACATACTTTTCATAAATGGTGTTCTATTAACTGTCTTTCTCTTAATATATTTAAGTTCACTGCTATTTGATTTTCCGCAAAACGAAGCCACTAAACTTCAGTTATATTTTTGGACAGATGCTTATTAACTAGCATTATCTTCCATACCTAATACTCGTCCTTCTTGTTAGGATCATAAAATGCAATCGACGCCATGACTAAGTTTACTCTGTGTTTTGTAAAGGGATGGTCAAAGGAGTTAAATGATCCGTTCATAACAAATCTTCTTTAATGGACATTTGTTAGACCCATCTTGGAGTATGCTAGTCCGGTTTGGTTTCTACGTGGTATAAATAAATCGCATCGAGACTATGCAGCGGAGATTCGTTAGAATTGACTTTCGTGGGCGCAATTGAAATAGTCGTGTTATATTACCAGCATATACAAACAGAATTAAAGTCGTTCCATTGGACTCTCCTCGAGGTTAGGCGGAACACTGCCAGAATTGTGTTCTCATTTGACTATGTACAAGCAGGGACGAATTTTATAACTTACATGCTCTAGGCCTATGGAAGACTGCCGGCCCCCTACACCCTGTAAAGCATGAAAAATTGAATAATCTATATTTATAAGAATTAAATTAACGTATAAAACAACAAAAGTCTGTAAATGATAACACTATCTCAATCTGATGCTTAACATTTTTATTTGTGAGTAACAATGAAATTTTATTCACAAATTGTCTTTTACCTGGCCTTTTATCAAATCAACACAATCCAAACACCGTAGCAATTGTGATTCAATGCAAAAAATAGCCAAAGCGTTCAACTTGTCCGTTCATTTTCGACCGTAAATAATTTTTCACTTGCCGCAAATACGTGAAGCTCACCAAGTTTTGTCGCCCTCTAAATTTGCCGGCCTATGCTCGGGCCTACTTGGCCTGTAGGGAAATCTGGCACTATGTACAAGCGGTGAAAGCTCCCCTGAACTCTTAAATACTTTCAATATATCTTTTCCTGTACGATCCTTGAAGAACCACGACTTCTTCCTTATTCCTCACAATAGTACTAACTGTGGTATGCACGAATGATTCAGTTACTTTTTGATGATATAATAATTTATTTATAATTTTTATAATTATAGCCATTTACCTAATTGTCAAAATTGAGACTGGTTTTAAATTTTGGTCCATCCTTTTTCCAAATTCTTGTGTCCGTTTTTAGTCTCTTTTGAGAATTTTGTGTCGTTTGTTTCGTTGCGTTGTTTTGTTACCATTGTGTGTCATTTGTTTGTTTTAATTTTTTAATTGTCCCTTTTGACCTTTGATAACTTTTAGTTTAGCTACCGTCTTTTTATTTTACACTTTGTAGAGTCTTTTGCTACCTATTTTTAAGGAATTTTTAAAAGGGCCCAAGAGCCACCAAATAAAGAGTCATATATAAATAAAACAAGGAAACAAATTATTATTACGGTCTACAGGGGAATCTCACTTACACACAGATAGAACAAAATTGAATCATTGCTGAACAATTCAGATTATATAAGGTAATAAAGAATAATTAAAACACATGTATTATGCGAGTTGAGCTACAATCTTAGAAGTTTCTTAAGTTTTGATTTTTTGTTATTTAGATCTAAAGACTCCTAAGACTAGTTGAATTTAATCATTGACCACGTAAGCGGCTCTCTAAAGCCATAATTGTTTCTATGTTGTGGGATATAAAGCCGAGAACGGATATTTCTTTCCGGTGCAAACGCATTAATCAAATACAACAAACCCGTGGAATCTACCTCATGCGTAATTAATAAAATTTCAGATACTTCCCTTCTTGTTTGGAGAGATTCGAGCCCAATAAAAACGCACCTAGCTAGATATTGCGGACATGGTCCTTGTCAACGAATTTTGTTAAAAACATATCTTGTGAACTTTCTTTGGATAGACTCCAACCTAGAGTTATAAGATTGCATATTAGAATTCTGTATGTATGTTTAGAATTACATGACGCGAACCTAACTAATAAGATGTTCTCTAAAATTTATAGATTATATATATACATAACAACAACATTGCTAATGTACACACTAGGGCATATCTACCTATCCTGTTATTATGTCACACAATTTTCCTCCATCCAGTATGTATTATTCTTTTCCCTTTCGTTTTTGTTTGTCGCAACAAATAAACCTTCTGCAGGATTAAAGAGTAAAAACTGAAAATAATTACCGTAGACCATGGGGAGTTCATATACACTGCAGTTATTACCACTAATAATCTCATATCGACCCATTTAAGCTTGTTGATAGCCCTTGTCCTGAGGATTCATTTACTTTTAAGAGCATTACAGTGGGTGGTATTTCACGGCAAGTAGATAATAAAATGCCATCGTAAGAAAGATATCAACGATGCGTGCGGACTTTATTTATGGCTGACTTAGGAGTTTGTATCTCTGTAGTAGCAGCCAGGTCATGTGGTCGGAACAATGCGAAAGTACCTGAGGCTTTATGTTAGATTCCGGTGTGTCATATGCTGTTTTGACATAATCGCCTCATTAGTAAAATTTATTTTCCTCTTCTTTTGATGGCGATAGTATATTCTGCTTATTAAGGCATTTTTCTGTAAATGGCAATCTTTTTGCAAGATACAAGGGAACAGTCTGAAAAGTAGAGGCGGATGATTGGTTGGTTTGCTTGTTATGGTTTTGCTGACTAATGATGAGAAAATTATATCATATATATGGAATATCAATATCCATTTAAAAACTAAAGAAAATAAAATTTCAACTGCCGCTTCAATTTTTCACAAAAACTTATTCCATCGTGACTTGGGATCCTTATAATTATATGAATAAGAGTAAATTTTTGTTTTTATTTAGTCGTGGCGATATTCTAATGAGGGAATCGTTCCTCATGGTAAAACAAATTAGCTGAGTGAATCTAGGAAATTCGAATATTCAAAGAAGATAAAATATTCATTCTATGTGTTTGGAAATTCGACCACCATAATAATTAATTTAATTACTAGAATCGGATTTTATAATTGGGATTGGAAAGCAGACCAGTTGTAAAATTATGTTTCGTCAAATGCATAAATTTCCATAATTCTATAATCATTATTACAACAAAAAATTCTCATTAAAATATTTAATTTTTGCATAGGGTAACCTAAGAAGTTTCGAGCTTTTTTTTCTGTTAGAATTACTTTTTGATTCACTCATTGCTCACAACAATAAGGAGACGTTTTTTGTATTTAACTAGTTTACATAGATTTTATTAGGGGCTCAAAACTGCATAGAATTATTAACATTTTCTTAATTCGAGCTAGGGGCTAAAAATGTTCCGTCCAATTTCGAGCATACTTTTTATCATTATTTTTAAATGCTACAATTTTATTTAAATTTGTTGTTGTTATCTCTAAATAAGATTGTATAAAAAATGTCTAAGAACAAATCTTATACCAATCCAGCCATGAAATGGGGTTCTGAATTGTATAGAAGAAGGACTTTCAATACATGAAACCTCAAAATTATTTAATATTCCTGACGAAACCAACAAAATCGACTGCAAATTGCTAGCGGTCCTCCTTCCATAATTTAGTTGTTCAATGGCTGCTCTGAAACAGGGAAAAGCATTCCCTCAATGAAAATATGAATCCAAACTGTCGACGTTTTGTGGCGACATCAGTCATTGTAAGTCAATGAAATTGAGGCCTTGACTGTGCTTTGCATTTTTAATTTTCATCCCGGACATTTGGTACACAGTAAAAAATAATTCCCTAAAGTCAGTGGCAACAATTTGTGCCATTTGTCGATAAGATTAGGGAAAGTTCCACCTTGAAAAAGTAAGATTAGGTTTTTATCCCTAAAATGTAGGTAGGTTTTTCTCCCTCAAATTTAGGGAACTTTTGTACTTCCCCCCTAAAATTTAGGGAATCTTCCGTAAAATACAGGGAATTTTCATATTTATTTTTCATCTTTTACCCTACATTTTAGGGAATATTCCCCAAAAAGTAGGGAACATTCCCTAAAAATAGGGAATTTTAAATTGTTGTTTTGTTTTCCCCCTAAAATCTGGGGACTATTCCTTAAAATGTAGGGAATAGGAGATAGCACCGCACCACTCGCCCCCCGTAGGTGAAGATGATAGAAGACTACCCCCTTTAAAAAAACATAAGAATGCGCTGAATAGCTCATTTCTTATGGCTACTATGTAGTATGGAAGTTATGTTGGTGCGCTCTGGGCACGCTCAAACAAAATATTGAAAAACAATATTTGATTTGTTTTCAAAAACAATGTGTGAATTTTATAAACGAAAATACGTTTCCACAAAACATATAGCATAATACCTAATTTATTGAATGTTCTCTTTGTTCTTCTCTACTTTATAGGTTTTCTGGTGCCAGATACCTAAATTCATTGAATGTTCCACTGATTTGGGAAATTAAACTGATTTTCCCTTTCTATCAGAGAAAATAACATTTATTTTTAGGGAAAAACGTGTCCTAAATTTAGGGAATAGTCGTAATATTTTTTACAGTGTAGGTTTTGTTTTCGAACGTAATTAAAAAGTACTAGAAGATTTCGCTGATCACTACATGGAAGGGTAAGAATTTGAAAAAATAAAAAGTTTATTTTTTTCTTAGTCAGTCAAAAAACGATGTCATTCTTCTGAAGTTGAGATTGTTACCGGATTTAAAAAAAAATAGTATTGCATTCTTAATAACGTTGTTAAAAAACGTTTTATTTCTATGTCTGTATAACTTTCATTATTTGTTTTATGAACATACCAATACAATTACTCAATGAGTAATTGAAAGTAAAATTTTTCAATGACTTCATCAATATTCTCTGTTAGAATAGAAGATTAGCTGAGTTCTTTGCATTATGCCAAGGAGCAGGTTCATCTCAAGTTGTTTTGATCCACCAATACTTGGATAGTTTAAGCTGTTTAAGTGAACCCCAATGACTTTAAAGTCAAAATGACAAATTCAACGGCACCCAAGCCATCAAGACAGAGCTTTCAATACTTGAATGACATTGTATGTAACTCCGCAACCGCTTTGCGACAGTAACATTAAAAATAGCAACATTACCAACCACGTTGGCAAGAGCAATAAAACACAACAAAAGCTACAACACCTTTCAAGCCCAGCAAGAGCAGTGCCAAACTTAGCGTCACAACTAAACCGCAATTCCTATGTCACATTATTGTGAACCGTCTGCATTCCAGTGATAACCACGATCAGTTGATTCGCTACACACAGCCCAGCAATTAGCAATGCCTTTATTGATGTCTCACACTATTATAAAATGAAGTTTCTTACAGTTTTTGTCTCTTTTATATATGGTATGGACGGTATGACTACCTTTTACACCCATTAAACAAAAGGTTTGTGCCAAGAAACAAAACTTTTCATAATAATATGTCAGACGACAAATGGTATAAATCTTTTATCAAGGGGTAATAAGTGTTGACAGCTCAAAGGGGTCTGAAAGCTTAATAAGAGGCTGTTTTAGAAATGTAAATAGCTACCTAGAAAGAAAGGTATACCAGGATATAATGAATGATCCACAAACGTATTTTTAATGGTAACGTAGGACATTGCTTTTCCGCTGACAACATGTTTTTATTCAATATCTTTTTATATTTTCCTAATTTAAGCTCCCGTGATGTCTATGAAATGGACCGCGAGTTTGACAGTAAATCCCTATAAGAGGATACAACAACAAATTACCATATGCCAGTCTCACCATAGGTGTGCATACATTTATATACTTCTCTCAAGATTTCCACTTCCCTGTCAAACATTTGTTCTCTGTAGTGCAAATGCACTCCATTTCAATATTATCAATTAGAAATGAAGAAAATCATCTGTGCCTTCACCCTAAATTCTCCTTGCAAGGAATTTGAAATGTATTTCGAGGAGAGTATGTGTTTTAGGAAATATGTGTGTAGATATTTAGCTACGTATAACATATACATTACTCACTTTCCAATTGTCTGAAGTTTCAACTAATTTTCCTAGGAAATTATAGTGTTCGTTAGGAAACTACATACTCACTAGACTTACGTTATCGTACAAGGACAACTTGAGAAAGTTTTGTCAAGTTATGAGGCATATGGCCTGAATGGTATCGTTTGACGGTTTCACTGAACATAGAATAGAATTTATACAAGTAATTGAAGTAGAATTACTTATAGTCCTGGTACACATATGCTCTGTCCTAAATGAGTAGTATTGTGTGACTTAGAGGGCTTCAGGAAAATATGAATTAATTATAATTTGTGTTGCGATATTGACAAAGAAATAAATGAACTGTGTAGAATTGCTTACTGCAAAAGCTTTATTCGAACTTTATTTTCTTTAAAGGATAATATATTAAAGGCAGCAAGGAAGATTCATACAGAATATTGGAATTGCTACTTTAAATTCTTTAAGTAATTAATACTGAGGAATCGAGGTAAACAAAATTACGAAAATTTACGAAAAGCAAAGATCAATTTACTTATCGAAGCATTTAGGAATCCAGGCAGGTGTATTTCAGGTAAGGTGCAACCTGCAGAGGGAGGCGTACACATTTCAACTGTATGAGGAAGTATAATGCTTGATAAAAAATTAACTCGAAATGCTTACAATATCTTATACCAAATATTTATCGTGACAACCGGTAGATACAAATTTTTAACGGCGGAAACACCAATTAAGGCCATACGATTTCCTAATATCCGTTGTGGAGAAAGCATTATACAGTAAACCTTCTTCCGGTGTAGGAGGTTGTGACTTCTCTGCTATGTTCTATTCATGTAGCTAATTATAAAACAAACGAACAAAAAGGCACAAGGCCTCAAGGCTTCCATAGTAAACCACAAATAATAATTAACATTTCTATTTACATTTTCACCCATAACAAAGTGTTGTTGTGTAAGAGATGAAGTCCGATGATCCTGTTAAATGAGTCGATTTCGGCAGGACAATGAAAAATGATTGTAGGAGCTTTAATAACATATGGTTCTCTAATGAATCCAATTTTCACGTGAATAAACAACATTTTACTGCATCAGAAACTACTACACTTGCCTAAGTTTGTCGCTTTGGCTGTTATATAAAGTGAAGGAATTATCGGCGCATACTTTTTTAAAGATAACCATTAGCGCGCTCAGACCATTAATTTCGATCTATATTGCAATATGATCCGGACTTATTTGGTTCCATAAATGAAAAACCAGATTGGTTACAACCACAACACATTTTTCCAGCACGTTCTATGTCACAAATGCCCAATTAGCCGCTTTTCACCATTTATTCCCTGAAAGAGTAATTAGTCGCCGAAGAGACATCAACTGGCTACCCAGGAGTCCAGATTTGACTCCTGCTGATTTTTTCCTATGGGGCTACTTAAAATGTAAAATTTTCAGCCCATTATCACTTAACTTGAATGCTTTAAGGCAGAGAATCAGGGACGAAATCTACGCTCTTCGAAGAGTAATGCTGCAGCGAGTGATTGAAAATTTCTGATCCAGGCTAAATGAGTATGAAGAAGCGGATGGTGTGCATTTGCAAATGGTTGTTTTTCATAAATAAAAATTCAAGAACTGCTCTTTGAGTTGACAGTAATTAAAATGCGTTTGAACCTAATTTTTATGTTTTATTCTTAAGTATTGTTACGTGCATTGCCTTTGTTCGTTATTTCAAACACAATATTTCAGATATAATTCAAAAGTTTATTTATCTTTACTGTTTACTGTCACAAATTCACAAACAATTATCAAATCAACTTTTTAGTTATCGCTAGTACTGTACGAGTAATTATCGTAATCCAAATAGTTTACTTCGTTCACTTCACTGCCTGAAATAATACTCCGCCTCCTGGATGTGAGAAGCGCCATATTTATACTCTACAATTTATCCTAGAGCTTTCCCGTAAATTCTATTTTCCGTACCCACAGTTTACTAAGATGTAACTAACCCAAAGTTGTTTCTATTTCCAACAGATGTCGCTTGTGTCACTTTGTTGCGCGTAATAGTATCAAAAACGAAAAACATTCTGAACTACTCCTGACTACCGATTACATTCACGCACCTGACGTTACACATTATTGACATTAATATTCCCAGTAAATTAAGCTGGACAGACCACATCTTCTCTGTTGCTAAAGAAGCATCGAACTGTTTTGGATTTCTGAAAAGGTTTAAAAAATATTTCAGTCCGTTAAATCTAGCAATCCCCTACCAGCTCTACGTCAGACCAAGAATGAATACAATTGCCATATATGCGGGGGGAAATTGTACATAAGGGAGCCTCCAAGCACATTGGCGATATGGCAATAACTTGTCATATTGACTTTCTCGAGCACCGTCGTAATGTTGTTTACCGTTACAGGCTTAGTAAATGTTCTGATGAAATATCTAATCTGATCCCTTTTAGCAAATCATTTTACCCTTAAAATTACTTTTGGTCATACAGTAAGATTCCGTGATCCTTTTTTATCCCGAACTATGCGAAACAGCTTGCCAAATTCTGTTTTCTCACCAGTATACAATCTGCGAAAGATTAAGAGCGACATGCACCAGTATCTCGCCACTCTCAACATATGCCCTAATCCTTTACTTATCTCCTATTTGTCATGCTGTGCTTTACATCAAAGGGTATCCTCTGAACTTGGCTTGCCAGAGCTAGCGTTAACTACTTTTGGGCCAAAAATAATTTGTGTTAAAATTCGGTTATTTTTTCATAGCGGTATAAAAGTGAAATGAAAAAATATAAAATTAGCCTCGATTTAATTTTTATTTTCAAAATGTAAGCAAGTTTCTATAGTAAAACACTTTATAAGAACAGGATAGTCATCTTCCTGGCCTTGTACCTCACAGAGGCTCAATAGGCAGAATTTTCAGATATATTCTCTTACTTCTTATTGCAAATTATAGGTAGGTACATTAGTTGCATTAGTTCCTCTACCATTTTAAAGATGAAGTGACATTTTACTCTTTTTGTGGTATTCTTACGTCTAAATAAAACTTGAAGTCTTTATGCTTGCAAACATAAATACAGTAGATTGCCATTGGGTTCGCTCTATCTATCTATCTTGACGCATTGTATAGAACTACTCTATTATTTCTTACTTTGCTTGATAAAAGTTCCTTCTTGAGGTCGTAGACCCATTGAATACCGTCCAGATAAAAATTTGCAATCATTATGCTACAAATGTATAGTGTTGCCCAATTAATTTTTCTATTCGAATTTCTGAATCATGTGTATATGAAGACTCCCCAAAAAATGAATTGAACTATTTTTACGAATAAAAATTCTACTAATAAAATATAAAATACGAGCGAAATTGCAACTAAAACACTGAAAACTCCACGGGCGACTGTCAATGCAATTTTAATGGCTGTTCTTTGGTATTCAGCCTATTTTGCGTGAAATAAAGTTAATTGAAGTGAGAGCTTTTCAGTGTAGTTGAATCGCATCGATCCGTGCAGCATGCGATTTCCGACCTTTTTTTATGTGTGTGTGTGTGTGTTTATTTTATTTTTTCCAGTGTCGCTGAATTTTAAAAGCTTCGGGACATGTTAGTCAGACAAGATGTATGGGTGGAAAGTATTTGCTTTTACCTCTGAAAGGACTTCTTGTTAAAATATGTTGCGTTTGGTAAAATGGTTTTTGTTTTTATGTAATTGAATTGGAAGAGCCGACCAAAATGCATGTAGTGTAGGCAGACAAATACATATGCACATATATATTGAACAATTTTCTTTTCCACTATACCAAACAAAAAGCCGAATACATAAATACTGTAAAAAAAATATTTAAAAGTCAGAAACATTTTTGAATTATTTAAATGAAATAAAAACTTTGGAATATAGCTGGTCACTAAGGGCTATGAAGTATTTCTTTATGTTTCGATTATAGGAGCAATCGATAGAATAAGATTAATCCGGGATTTAGAGTGTCTTAGACCGGAAACTGCTTATGCAGACGAAAAAAGCAACAGGTATTGTGTAATATACAGGGTGTCCCAAAAATTTCTCCTCGCCTAATTAAATAAAGACATTATTCATTAACCGTTTCAAGAATTTATCCCTCCCAGTCTATCAAAAATCCTATAAGGGGAGGTTAAATATCAACTTCTTAGCTATCGTAAAGAGCAAATTGTGCTCAGCTACGACACCATACAGATCAATATTAGCAGGGCAAAGCAATATAGTCTTACATCTAATAGGAAGCTCTATGTATTCTCTCTCTCTCTCTAATGCCACATAAATTCTTCGCAATGATATCAGTCTTTTGTTGAAGAAAAAGTTAAAGGGCTTTAGTGATCCGGGCTTATATGGAGATTTTCTTATCAAGTTGTACGCTGTCTGTGCCTATAGACAGGTTGTTTGATTTCACGATAGTCCACATTCAACTTTGAGCATTACATATCTCTTCTATTCGTTGTCTCAAGATGCAGCAAAGAGAAAATTCTCTTTCGTTTTGTTTATATTTTAGAAAATCATGAAAAATACAATACCTGTGCGGCGTGCTACGACCTTTGAATCGTGGAACCACTGACCATTAGATAAATATTGCCATTTTTGGGAATTGTTGATCCTTTGTAACATATATATAACAGATATCACATTCGTCTGTGGCTGAATACTACGGCCCAACAGCAACTCGTCATTGACTGCACTGAACACAGGTAGAGAGACAAATTCATTATAAAGCTAATAGGAATTGCCAGGGTAATTAAGGATCTTTGTTCGAATATACATACCTGTGAAATTTTATTGCTTTTGACGACCGCTCTCCGGGATCCTTTTTTTATGCCCTAGATAACTCGAGAGCGCGTATCCTTAGAGCGCTGAAATTTTATTCACGGACTTTAAAAAAAAAGTAAAATTATGTTCGAAAATGAGATAAATCGGGCAACTCCTTCGTGGGGTTACCATACAAAACTTTCGTTTTCCACTATATATTTGGACACTGCCTAAGAACGCATCGATATACACTGAGAGAAGTATTTACTGGGAATAAGCTCGTTTCCATATGTATCAAGAAAAGTTAGGTGCGATTTTGAGCTTAGCGGATATTTTCTACATATAAGAAAACAAATTGCTTCCTCATATTCAAACTGAATATAGAAAAATTAGATTAATAGTAGTAAATATATTTTCTAAATCATATCAAATTTTGATTAATTTCAGTAAATTTCCAGACAGAAAATGAGAAAAGGTTGTATATCCTAAGAATATAATTTCTTAAATGTAATCTAATTTTCGTTGTTCTAGGAAAAGATTTACTTTAAATATCCCAAATTCGATAATTTTTAGTATATATTATGTTGACTTCGTGTAAAATCTTCTTGATTGTAGCAAATCAATTTCGTTGTATAAGCAAATAGTTTCTGATTATAAGAAGAATTTTTCTCAATACAAGAGTTGATTCTGCATATATTAATTAAATTTGCTCCTATTAGATCTACGGTTTTCTTACCGTTAGAAGCACTTTTCTTCTTTCTGGAAAAGTTTTCTCACTACAGTAGAAATCGTAATGCTAGTAGATTTAAGAAAAATTTACTTGTATCTGATCGAAATGAAATCTTGTCAAATGAATAGGCGATATTTATTAAAGAAACAAAACTTTCAACCTAAACATTTTCAATTCAACTAAAGTCTCGCATAAGTTCGATCCCAATTAATTTCGAACGAAAATTAAAATAAGAATTGTTTTCTAAGCACAAATATT
The DNA here is from genome assembly GCA_963930735.1 of Dioctria linearis. Lineage (NCBI taxonomy): Eukaryota > Metazoa > Arthropoda > Insecta > Diptera > Asilidae > Dioctria > Dioctria linearis. The sequence goes on from OZ005741.1 coordinate 250,489,457, forward strand.
TTTCGTTGTTGTTTTGGTGTTATATTCAGAAGATGACAAATAAAATTCAAAGACCAAAAACTTTATTTCAAATTTCAAAAACACAAATTAAATATTTTTCAGTATACATATTTCTTACATATTATAATATATTATATAATATTCGATTTAAACATTTTTCTTCCATCAGGTAATGTATGGATTTGAAGAGGCTTTTCAAAAAAATTTTGTATCTCTTGCAAAGAATATTTCTCCAAATTTCTTTCAACAAAATAACACATAAAATGAGAATTTATTTTTGAGATTTTCATTTCTGACAAAATTAGAAATATTTTATTGTCTACCAAAATGCAATCCAATATTTTATATAAATACAGATTTTTATAAACATAATAATTTCTCTTATAAGCAGTTCCTTTATAAATGATGTGAGAAGCGGTTACAATGCTATTAATATTTATATTATGGAAAGATAACTTAAGAAACTCAAAATACTCTTCTTCTTTAATATCAGAAACAACATTTTCCAAACAATATTTGTTGTTAATATCATTAAAGGAAAGAAGTAAGTGGGCGAATTTCATTGTGCATTTTTTTGATATTGAATATGGTAAGTTTTCCGGGAAGCCGTGACATTTGTGTAATTTGTCATTTCTCTGTGCTTTGATTCGAAACGCATACAGCATAAATATCGTAGTGGACCAGACTTTCTGATTATATTTGGATAGTGGGTCAAAAAATGGTGTTTTGGTTTAAGATTGTCTTTAAATAATTTTACATACATTTTATGATGCTCAGATATGCACTGCTGAAGACTTCTTATTTCGTTTTCAGAAAATGATGGAAGTAATAATGTATTAACAAGTTCTTCTAATAGGCACACATAACGCCATACGGAATTGTTTTCATCCACTAAATCACCAACAAAACACGTAAAGAAGTGCATGAAAGATAACGTTTCACGCGCGGTCATATGAATTTTAGCCTTTTTAAGATGTTGTGACTTTATTTCCTGGAATTTATTTTGTACAGAAATCTCACCATAATCCAAATGTTGTGAGCGGTAATTTAATGTCTCTAAAGAAAAGAACCTATTATTTATAAAATATTTAATAGAATGTACTAAGCCATATTTAATAACACCCTCGAAGACGTCATGCATAACGTCTACCATAAAATTTTCTACCACATGGAAAGATGGTATAGTGTTGAAAATGGAACGAAACCGAATGCCACTTTCGAGATAATTGTCTTGATCTATTTGTCTATCATACATTTCCTTTGTCCTTTCCAATGATTTATTTTCTAGAGTAGAAGAATTGTTGACATTTTTAGTCTGAATACAAAACCTGCAATAATATTTATGGGAGAAAGATAATGAAAAACCAAGTAAAGAGTTGATGCCTAAATTATCGCCGATGACTAAGCCTACAATAAAATAAACGCGTCGACGACCTAACTCAGTTTCGATTTCGAGGCCTTCTGTTTCTAAGGATCTTATAACCTGCACTAAGTCATATAAAATTATATTAGTGTCAAACTGTTTCAAGTAAGCAGCTTTAACAAACATGGCTGGGAAAATTGCTTGCAATTTTGAAGCATACCTTGACATTGTAGGAAACGAGTAATAAAAAGCAGAAATAGATTGAGTTCCTGTGTGACATCCCACTGGATCATTGGTTTGGAAATCGTCATAATATAAGAAATATGGTATGATAAGTTTTTCATCCATACCAGCAATTTTGGTTTTCCAGTAGTCTCCGTGTACAAAATTTGAGTAGCTACCTTCACTGTTATCTTTATTTAGTACCTTCATGTATGAAATTATTTCCGTTAACATAAAAGGAAGCCCAAAATTTTTTTTTAATTGGTATTTAATTGGCATCAGCGTGCCTTTAAAGTCTTTTCTTTCCAAGACTGCTACACCTTGTTGCATGGACTCTGCCACGCAATTACTAAAAGTAAATTGTGAGGGGGATTTCAGAAGATCAATTTCTTTTAACTTTTGCTCAATTTTATATTCCGAATTAAAATCTTTTAACAGATTAGATGCGAAGGATAAGTAATTCAGATATTTTACTCTTAATCCTTCATCAACATTTTCTGCAAATATTTTTTTCAAAGGATCTAAAACTATATTTAGAAATTTGTCCATTTCAGAAATAATTAAATTATTTTGTTTATTTGTTACACTGCTGAGATCACCAAGCTTATAAATGAATTTAATTGCATTATTAGTAATATAACTCTCATATTCCTGCATGCTTTTACATCGAGTAGAAATACTAACGTCTCTCTCGCAATCTTGCACGTCACCAGAAGTAGAAGCAAATTTGTTGGAATGAGTATTACAATGTCTTCTTTCCAGCAATTGATTAGATTCGCCACTTTTCAACTCATTACCTTTTGAAATGGAATTTTTATGTACATTTCTTAAATGCTTCTTTAAAGCCCTTAAATTAGAAAAAGTCTGCAGACAAGAAGGTTGTGCACATTTAAAATTGTAATCGTTTGGAAAAGTGTTTATATTTAAAATGAATTGATAGTAAATCAATACTACAGAAGGTATTTGAGCAATAAAAACAAACAAACATTTTGATATAAATGATTAAATATGTACTTGTAATTTTTTTAATTTACGTTCATGTATTTAAAAGCGATAAGAAGGCACTTACTGAAGGATTTATGCCAGTTGCTTCAATTCCAAAAAAGAAAATTTGTATAAATTGCCAAACAAGTTTGGATTGAACTTGATATTCTAAATCAAAAACATAATGTATTTTAAAAACATTAGAAATCGCGAGAAGTATATTGGAATATTTATAAATTATACTGTCGTATATTCCATAAATATATTCTATATTAGAAATATCTTCATGAGAAACTATGACTATTAGAGGCTGGAGCTTTAAATTATACCTTGCCAATTTTTCCTGAAGATTTGCGACTGCTGGTTTTAAATCATTTATAGTATTAACTCTGAAGATGAAGAAATTCTGGCTGTCAGAAATGCTTGACTTCCAAATTTTTTTCGTTGATTTTTCCTTTGCTATAGCTGTTGGACGTAAAATTGAAGATAGTAAGAGGGCGATTTTTACATCACGAGCATCTGTCTTAACAAAAATTAAAACAATCCGTTTCAGCTCCACAGTTGGCCAAGGTTCTGTGCTATAAAATAACCACTTCTCATCCTCTGATGGTTCAAATTGGTCCGAGGTATTGGTGTTATCTGAGGAATTAGCAAGAAAATCAAATACATATTTTACGGAAATATATATGTAACTCTGAATTACCTGATGTTTGTATATTATCGGACAACTGCTTTTTATTTTTTTCCCGTGGAAATAATCCTGCCTTTCTCAATTTTGATACACTATTTTTGTAAGTGCTGTATAATTTTCCTGAAGGGTATTTTTTATTGACACTATAGTACGTCTCCTGAAAATGATTTAAGTCAGAGATATAGAATACCACTTATGTTATCTTATAACTACATAATTACAACCACCAATTTATGCAAAATATAATCGACTGGATAATTTGGATGATTCAATTTAAAAACTGGTAATATATTAAAAATTACCATGCGTTCTCCTTTAAATTTCGAACAAATTTAGTTAGAAATATGCAAGAAAGCGTTATTATCTATATAATGCTTAACTGAATCTTTTATTAATATATCACGTGCAATAAGTGGTAAATTAAAATTATTTTTTTCATAAGAACGTAATACATTATTTCCTGTTTTTTGTAAATATATGTGTAAGTCCTAGTGAAAATAAGTGCGTTATAATAAAAATCACAATAATACAAATCTAACTTACGAAGTTAACTTTACTGTCTGCACGTAAGGAGACTTCAGAACAGCTGGGGCTTAAGGTACCAGAAGGATTTAATTCATTTGTTGATGACGATTTATCTGAGAGGCTATCATTTCTTTTTTTAAGCCAATTTTCTATGTAGCTAAAAGAAGAATCCAGAGAATTCACAACAGGCTCATATCCCTTAATAAATTTTATCAATTTATTTAAATATCATTAACACAACAAAATCGATAGGTACATACTTTTGAAATTCGCCACGATTTCAAATGTTCTCGAAATTCCATTAGAAGTTGTAATTCATTCTCTTTAAATATTTTATCGAGTTCACGTTCCGTAATATATTTGAAGGCATCTGGGCTATATATTCCCATACCTGTTATTTAAAGTGTGATAAATACACTTATTTATACATAATAAAACCTGTACACACCTATTAATCTTTCGTAAAGGTGGGCCATGTTCCAATGCCTTAGAGTTTCGAACAACTCATTTCGCTGTTCATTGCTTTGTTGTTGTTCATCCATGTTAAATATATCATAATCAACATATGAAGATGCATTGGGGCTGGCATCCACATTCATTATTAAATTATTATCTAATTTGGGGAGCGAAGAATTCTTATAAAAATTTTTAACCAAATTAAAGGAGTAACAGAAGAATAACTAGTAGCTAATCAGTACTTAGAATATATAGCAAACAGGAATGGTGATAAGCCAGATTTCGCGTTATGAATTCTGGTTGTGTTGGTAGTCCATGTTTTACATGCATTACACGCCGTCCTTATTCTGAACAACTTGTCAACATGTCAATTTTCAAAAAATAAACAAATCTTTTGCGCGGAGTATCTCTGGTAAAAAAGGTTCTTTTTCGACTTTATTTTTAAATAATTTACGTATTTAATTTGTATAAATCTTTGCTTCTATTAACAGAAAATATAATTAAATAGTGCACTTGCCTGAAACGCTAGTTTAGAATCCGAATTATATTTCCAAGCACTGACCGAACACTTCATTTCTGTTTTTTCAATTGTTATGAAGGTTTTAAGAGGCACTATAAAACTTTGCACAAAATAAACTTCAAAAATAAATAGTTTTGAAAACAACTGATTAGGTACTTTTATTAAATTTCACAAAACAATTTTAAATTGAATAAATTTGTTCACAAAACGAAAGCACATTTGACAATCATACGCTAGTTTTGCCAATAGTTCCCTCCGGCATCTCACTTACTCCTATGTGTAATCTCCTGCTCTTGAAAAATTACGCTCATGTTCACGAATTATACACGATTCACCCATTCCTGTTTGCTATATATTCTAACAATCAGTATTAAGAAGTGCCTCAGGAGCTAACTGTATGCAGCAATTTTCCACTTTTATATTCCCGGAATTTTTTCATTACAATTTGATGCGGTATTGTAGGCCGATAACTACACACTTGAAAGTATTGTATTTGAAAATAACTCCAGTCGGCCACCAAAGTGAATAAAAATTCTGCCGAAACATTTTCTGGAAGTTTCTAAGAAGAAATGAATTCTTACTACTCATCTATGCGTCTACGCTCATGAAAATTGTTAGCGGCCCAAGCACCCGTTGCTTAGTATGTTATTAGTTTGCTATGATGGCTATGGCCACAGGAAGGAAAACTGAAACAAAATTCTACGAAATCTAATAGCAAAAAACCACAAAACAGTCCCCTGCTTTTTTCTCAACGGCTGTTTTGTGGATGATTCCTATTCGATTTCTTGGAATTTTCTTTTATTTTTCCTTCGTCTATATGGTTTTGTAAATTATTTTATTTTTCATCATGTATATAAACACACAATATATACCTACCGTATGATTTTTCAAAAAAATGCTGATCACCACTATTTTGCACCAAGCACACTTTAGAAGTACCGTTCCTGACCACATTTGAAACAAGACTGAAATGGAAATTAAAAACGCTGAATACGCACCCTCATCTGATTTAACGTAAGACAGCTTTTCTTCATTCAAGTAAGCAAAGACTTGAAAGAAACACTTAAAATAGTGAACTATTCTTTGTTTTCTTAAGAGTAAATATCGTTACTCTCACTATAGTTCCTGGAACATAATGCTGCTGCGATTAAGTAAATACTTCTGGAAATTTTCTTCTTTTCAGTTTAATGAAATAACTTAATTCAAGCAAATACTTCTTGGTTCATGCAATTTTGTTCTCAGAATTAGAAATGATTTTCTTATTTCAGGGCTATTGGGATACATTCACCATTTATTAGAATTAAGAAGTTGATATGATGTTTTTTAGAAAACCGTATATTTGTATGTTAGAAAGTTATTCTTGTTTTTAGGAAACAATTCTTGTAACTTATTCTTGTTGTTCAATTTAAGCATACATTGCTCGAAGTCAAACAACGGCAATTAATAAAACTGTTTGCTTGATGTAAGAAAACTTTGGTTTAACCCTGATTAACGTTTTAGAAAATTTTACTCATTTTTGAAAAACACTACTTGATTGAAGAATATTGTTCTCATTTCAAGGATATTAGGGTAAATTTCCCATTTTCTTAGATTAAGAAATGAATATACTTTTTTTCGGAAAACGATTTCTCTCCGTGTAGAGAGCTGAAATTTGGTTCATGGTGTACTCGCAAAAAAAAATTTAAAAATGGACTAAATTGGGCAACTCCTTCTTGGTGTTGCCATATAAAAATTTAGGTTTTTTACGGAAACTGTGAAAACGATCAGTCCAAGACATTTCTATTGTACTCAAAACTTCTTCAGAATACGAAATCCTATAAAATTGGTTATAACCATTTTTTTTTGTCTGACAAACCGTTCTAGAAATATATGCGAAAAACCACTTCAAAAATCAAATTTGTTCAAATGGGTGACGATACGAAATTGCATACGGGCATTCTCTAGGGTATCATAAGAAATGGTCTTAAACCTATATTAGCTTTTTTACTTGTTTAATTTCAGTGTTTATAGTATGTAGTGTTTTTCCTTAAAAAATTTTATACGTGAAAAACCATTTTTTTTAAAGCTTGTTAGAAGACTCACGTGTGTTTCTTTATTTTCGCATCGAATGGGATACAAATATGGATACAAATCTAAATTATTGGCTAAATAGGTGATAGGAAAGAAGAAAGGCGATTTATAGGACAACAGACACTCCGGTAGACCGCTTACGCCTATAACAAATAGAAAAATATGAAAGATGATGGAAAACAAGGCAGGCATTGGAACGAGGACATGTAATAGTCTCGAGAGCAAGTTGGGGGAAAATGTTATTTCAATTTTTTTAATAAGTTCTTTTAAATTTTCTATACAGAATAAATCACTGGGGAGATTACTTTCCCGTCGGGGATATGTTAGCTTTACTGGTGGAAAAGGTCACTTTTATCTTTACTGCGTATACTATATACTTTGGAGATAATAGGTGGGGACCCCATTTCATCGATGGCCGACTGACTAAGCTAAGGCCTATGCTCGTAGCTACGGCGTACTATGTTTGGGTAATTGAAGTTCATGGAATATGTCGAAGATCATAACGCAACTCTCTCTACTATAAAATTGATGTAAAGCGAAACGACACATTTGGGAAGTGCATGCCAGCGGAGGATGATCATAATTCGAATACTTTGTAAAATATGTTATGGCCCAATATAGGAAGATTCTTCCAGCAGCCAAGGGCATATTCTGGTAGAATAATCAACAATTGCTAAACAATTTCCTAGGATGGAATTGCTTTGCAAGCGTGGAGCAATCGACGATTACAATAATAATTAACCTCACATGGTAATTATTATGTAAAGCGCTTGTTTAGTATTAAGCGACTCAGGTTATGTAACCGGTAGAGCGAACGAAAAGGTTGTTGTCGTTTGTTTATATATCCGCGTTGTGAGCAAAGCTTACTTCCGAATATGGGGGCATAAAAGACCAATGACTGGTCTGGCGAGTGCCCGTTTAGTTTTCAGTCATGGTAGTGTCAATTTTCGGTTCGGAAGACTTGACGTCTTATTAAGATAGGTCAGTTTGTTCACGCGTAATAAAGAATGGTAGTCTTCTAAAGATACTTAAGCGTTTTTCTTTAAAGAAGATTTATTGTTGTTTCGGGTTGAAATCAGTTCCATCGTTTTCGTTTTATTGCTGCGCCACATCAGGATTGGATATGTTTTGGGAGTTTTAAGAAGTTAAGGATTGGAAGGTTCCTCTACTGGCAGGTTTAATCAGAGACATTCCCGGGCTCTTGAGAGCTTTAATTATGAATACCCCCCATAGTAATCCCCTTCAGTGTTATAGAAACTTATTCTACCTTCGTGGAGGTAGATGTTTCTAGCATCTGGCTGTGCGTAAGTCAAGCATGACAGGTATTTGGAATTTGCCGGCATGAGAAGATCCGGCAAGTTGTTTAAAAGTGGGTTTGGGTAGATAGGGACTTCCTTGACTTGTGTTTTCGTTAGATCGAACAGATACTCCTTGATAGGAGTTGGCTGCCTCGTACAATACTTCGTTGCGATAGTATTTTCCGTTGGCTCTTCTATGGAGTCCTGTACAAGCTCTAAGAATCTTTCTTTCGAGCTTGCTAAGGCGCTATATAAAAATAAACTACCGAACTAAGAAAAGAAGAAAATGGTTGCAACCTATTAAGCGAGATCATCACGAGAGCTCTCTAACCAAATCATCCATATAATTTTGGCATATTTGGCGCTGCCAACTGAAAAATCATCATGGTAGCATGCTGTAAGTGAGCCATATACATATTTTTTAGGAACTTCTGGCTGAGATGCCGTAGAGTGGAGAGCAAGTAGCAAGCGAGTGCAAGTGTTCGAATTTAATAAAACAAATGAAGTTATTTGAGAAAAGTTAAAACAAAAGAAAATATTTAAATTGGAATAGCAATCCGAAGAAGGAAAATGGCAGATACAGCCGGGATAGTAGAATTTCCAGGTTCGATTGATCGATAACAAAAATGAAATAAAATAAAACACATTCCTTTATTCCTATTAAACTTTTTGTTTCAATTAAAACCGACTTAGAATAGCTACAGACATTTAGACCGGGGAGAACTGAACTATTTGAGGAAATTAATTGCGAGTCGACCGCAGCGGAACCTCAGTTAAAGACAAATTGAAACTTCTTTAACATTTTAACTATCGCTAGCGGCACAAGAACGTGACTTTTTTTAAGTAGACGGGTGAGGAGAAAATGCTGTCCAGATGTCCAGAAGGAGAAAAAATATTGTGCATTATGCGAATTGTGCTGAATATGAATGTCTTATCTATCTTATCTTATCTTGCTATAGCTCGTAGACCCGAGACCAAACAAAAATGCAATAAGATAAGAGGAGCACATCAAAAGTGAATAAGTGCAGATACATAAGTACGCTTACTTTTTTTGCGATATATATTTTCGATTTCCTTTTTGTTTTTTTTTCTTGCGGCGGGTTGGCAACCCGACTATAAAACAATATAATATTCTAGATTAAGTTTGTCACAAAAAGTAATTCATTCATTACTTAGGAAATCGAATTTTTGCTACTGAATTTCTTTCCTTTTTTTGTTTTTGTTCGAATAAAATTACACACATTAAATTTAAATTTTATTTCTTCTATTCACACATATAGGTTTCGTTGTTAAACTACCCTGTGAGACAACCACGCCCAAGTAACATTCTCTGACACCTTTGGTGTTTTTATTTAAATTTTGGTTTTATAAAGTTCTCCACCTGGTGTCCTTAAGTTTAAAAGTTCTCAACAGGTTCGTTATCGTGCCTTTCAGTTTTGAACCTTAACCCTAATAAAATTGGTCATAATTACGTCCTCAACACTAGCATTATAAAACTACTGGTGCTAGCACCATAAGTGCTATATACACAGTGCTATAAACGTATCCTAGAACCATTCTTATATATATATATAAGTGCTAAGAGTAATATTGTAATAACGATGGTTTTGGAAACTTCTATAGCACTAAATTATAGCACCTTTATAAAACGTACAGTTCCTGAAAACATAAGTTTTATTTAGAAATCTTTCAACACTTGAGAAATTCAATGTAGACTAGGGGTTCTTTATATGTAGAAGTTCAATGAGTCTGGCTTTTTAGTTTCTTGACATTTCTGTATATAGTGCTAGAAGTTAACACAACGATTTCAGCGTAAAATCACAAAAAGAAATATTTCTATTAATCGAAAGGTAAAAAAAATTTTTTTAGATATGAAACGCAAGGCACACAATTCAATGCTTCTCATAATGAAATCAAAGAAGCAAGCTCAAATATGATCTATATTTGTACCATCCCCAATTAAAAAGTCGGTCGAAAATTTTACGAGTTGTAATCAATATCACATAATTGAGGGAATACACGAATAAAATTGGTCTATACAGTTAGAAGATGATATTTATTGTGATGCATCCCTTTCAAAAGATGAGGATGTCAAAAATGAAGATTTTCTTTTTTTTTAGTGTCATACTCAAGAATTTCATTCGCCATATTCTTAAAAGAGACTGGTGGAGTACGGCCAATGTGCATACGTTGTAGCTTTTTTTTTTCAGATGCAGGAGCTCATTTTGTTGAAGCTGGAATATAGCTATATTCTCGTTTCATCATTGTGTTGAGCGCAACAATAGCCTCCTCAAAAGTATCGAAGCTTTGTTTTTTAACGCAATTGTATTGATTCCGGTCTGCAGAAGGTCTTGAATCTTATTGTAATTTGCTTGCGTGATGGTTTGGCCAGAATAATTTGTTGTTCACTTCCCAGGGATATGGATAAATTGACAGCAGACATTTTTCACCTTCTATGGTTTGAACTATTTTGAAATTCATATTGCTGAAAACTGTAACTTAGATATTGTTATAAATTGCTATAAATAATTAACACTAATTCCACTATTTTAAGCTTCCCTGTGCTAATATATGTACATGCAGCTCACGATTAGCTTTTTTCAGTGCTTCACACAATAACTTTTAGCACGGTTTGAAGAAAAATTTCAAACATTTAGTGTTTAGGCATATAAAAGCTCTTCTTATGGCTTTGAAGCTTTTTTTTGTTTTACGTGTTATAGCAGCTCTACAACGAACCGATAAAGAAGCAATAAATTTTAGAGCACCTTTAGGTACTCTTGCGGTTACACTTAAAACCATGGGTATTATAATGGTTTCGCATAGTACCTTAGGCTCCGCATAAAACTTTAAGTGCTATAATAGTTCTGCATAATGATTTTAATTAGAATATCTTTTGTTAAATATTGAATAATTGAACGGGGCATTATATATTTCGGACCTATCTCTGAAAAATGTCCATTAAATATCGACGCGAAAACAATTTTAAAGCATTTACGCGCTTTAAGTCACTCGTATACTTGTTCTTATATTGCATTTAATTTTATACACTTAATAAATATCTGTGGTTGTTTTGCTATATCCAATTACTTGCATACAAATTGTAATGCATACATACTATTAGTATTGTATAAATAAAGAAATCAGTGTAAATTTTTAATATGAGAAGATACCCACACAACAAAATATAGATACTTTACGACGCCCATATAGAAGTTCTTAAAACTTTAACGCTTATTATCGCTCTATATATAAGTGTTATAACAGTTTCTATGACCTTACTAAGTTAGTGAATTTGGTTTTATAAGCTGTCTTGTAGGAACCCTTACAGAGCTTATAGACTTATAGAGGCTATATATAGAAGCCTTACGAATCCAAAATTACAAAAATTTTAGTACTATAAACTGCCAAAATGCGCCTATAAGGGGTTTATAAAACCCACTCATACGTTTCCAGCCTCAAACCTTAAATACAATGGTGTTAAAAGCTCGTGTTATAAACGTATCTGAAACTCTTATAAGAATTAAATTGTTAATTGGGCGTGGCGCCCTAACCTGCTCTTCGAAGGTATTATAATTGATACACATGCTCTCCTGAGCAAGTCTTAACAACTTTGCGTCTGTCCATAGAGGATATTGCAGACAGCGGTCAAAAGTATAAATCAATCCGAAAATTACCAACAACTGTGAAAGACAAACTCTCGATCAACAGTTCAACGGCACCTACGTTATATCGACGAGTTGGGGAAGACACCCCGTACGTGAGATCAGTAAAGCTGCTTCTTATTTCGAAGAATATCACAGATAGATTTAAATTCTCCAAAAGGCTGCGAAGCGAAGGATTCTGTAATGAAAGTGCTCTTGGAAGGTCTACGAGAGCTAACGCACTTTTTACGGATGAATCCCCAATTTCACCCAACGCCACATCGGCAAAATATGAGGGTAAGAACAAGTGATCCAACCACTATTGAACCCATACAAAAGCCGAAATTAAAAGCTCAGACTTCATGTTGTTGAGGAAACCACAACCTTCGATGGATCCTATTACCGGAACTGCATTTTACGTTCTTACGCATAAAGCCAGGATAACAGAAGATAGTTTCCAGATAAAAATTTTGTAATTTTTATGTATGATGGATCGCGACCTCATACAGAAAAGGCAACATTGATACTTGCAAAATCGATGTTTTAAATGTTTGAGACGATTGGCCTGGGCACTCTCCTGGCCTTAATCCAATCGAGCACGTTTATGCTAGACTTCAAGAGAGTGTACTTGGACATCTGATGCCAAAGAATAGACGAGAATTAATTGCAAAAGTACAGCAAAAATGGAGCAGTTAATCGTACACTGAGGACGAATTAAAAAATGTATGTGATAGTTTTAGACGACGTATTTTAGAATGTGTGATGGACATACGCATTCTTAGTAATATAAATTAGAATCTGTATTATAGCATCTCAAATAAATTTAAATTTCTAAATATGACATACAATTATATTCGTCCCTAATAAACAAGGTTACAACCTTTTATTGTACCCAAAACCTCCTTAAAAGAATATTATCTAATCAATTACAAATGAGAGGTATATGAAAGGTATAAAAATTGCACTTTAGAGTAAAATTAAATTCTGAATACATATTATGCCAGCAAATCAAGTTATAAAGAACTTCAAATAGAACTAATTCTAGAATCAGCTACTAAATGAATAGAAAAATAGAAATTTACAATAATTCGCGATATGAGATAGTACCCCGCTCTTAGAAGTGACCCTGGCAAGACAATCAAGTAAATTAAGGGCGTCTAATTAAAAAACGGGCACCAACGAGGCTATTAAGAGGAGTCAGTACCAAGGTTTGCAAGTTTCGAACATTTTTTAATGGCAAACTATTTGTAGCAGACTAATGATTTATACCTCAAATCATAGATAACGAAGAGGTCTAGTGAATAACGTCGAAAAATTAAAAAAAAAAAACTTGCATGTGAATGGAGATATTAGGTCGGAAACTTTTACGAGATGGTAAAATTGAAGTATTTTAAATCACTTTCCTGTTAGTAGGTATTCCCATTACTTTATTTTGTGACTATTCTAGAAAGATAAAGCCTAGAGCTTGGGAATAACGTCGAGGTCTTTTATTTTTAGTTGAGCTTTTTTCAATTATTTGACTCTAATAGTACTTGTCTTTTTCTACCCATATTTCACAGACGAGATATTGTAATATTTCATGGAAAATTGTTGAAATATAAATTAATATTATACAGGGTTTTCCAATAAGAGGTGTTATTTTGATATGCAAAGAAAAATGCCTTTTTTTGAGACAAATAATCGAATCTTTATTTCATTATAAAGAGGAAGGTATGCCGTTAATTATGGAAAATAACATTAGCCAAATGACCACCACGACCACGCCTACAGGACCATATCCTTTTCATGAAATTTTCCATAACAAAATCGCAAAGTGGCTGCCCTATGTCCTCGATAGCCTCACGAATTCGCTCTTTGAGGTTTTGAATCGACGCTGGGCTGCTGGCGTAGACCTTCTCTTTCACGTGGCCCCAAAGGAAGAAGTCGCAAGGTGTTAAGCCACAGGATCTCGGTGGCCAATTGTGATCACCTCTTCGAGAGATAACACGGTCCGGAAACTTTTCCCGTAAAAGATCAATGGTTTCTTTGCTTGTATGGCACATAGCGCCGTCTTGTTGAAAGTAAACGTTGTCCAGATCAATAAAATCCAAATCCGGCCATAAAAAATCATTAATCATCTGTCGATAGCGCAATCCATTCACCGTAACTGTTGCTCCAGCCTCTTTTCGAAAAAGTAAGGTCCAATGACCCCGCGGGACCATAAACCGCACCAAACAGTCACCGTTGAGGATAGTGAGGCTTTTCAACAATAACTCTTGGGTTTTCCGAGACCCAGATGCGACAATTTTGCTTGTTGAGGAAGCCATCGAGGTGGAAATGGGCCTCATCACTCAAGATGAGTTTTCGATGGAAATCCGGAATTTTAATAATTTCCAAGCATTGTTGAATCGTGTATCGTTCCATTTTTATTAATGGCGTAGTTTCTACTTGTCAAATGTCAAAAAACGACAGCTGCAAAAGTGACATCTACCGAAATAGCGGGCTAATTAAAATAACACCTCTTATTGGAAAACCCTGTATTAGATTAGATTTATGAAGGGGTGTGCAGGTGTTAGCCTCGCAATCATTGCGACCTGAAAGATCTATTGTGAATCTCCGTTGAATATACTCCCTTTCTAGGTTCAGACTGTTATAAAGTCTATAAGCATTTTGGGATTGAGGTTCCACACGTAGTTTGGTGGATGAAAAGCATGTTCGAGGTGAAGTAGTATTTGCCTAGCCTGTAGAGTAAGTGCTCCACCGAGGATTCGTGAGCATTCTGACAGAAGCGGCAGAATGAAATCTCGGCCAAGCCCAGTTTGTTTAGGTGATACCTCAAGTGAAAATGGCCTGAGAAGAGTTCAGTACTCATTTTGAGCTCTGCTCTTCTAAGGAAAAGAAGTTCTTTTGTTTTTCATCAGAGGTGTTGACAAACGTTCTTGATTGACGAAGTCCTTGTAGCCTCTCCCAATACAGTAAAATAGTATATTTAACAATTATGAGCAAAAACAATTTAGGAGAGTTAATTCTCGTTAAAAATTTTCGATTTATTTGAACTGCAAATATTCCTTTTTCGTTTTAAATTGTGTGGTTTTTTTAGCATTTTTGGTCTCTGCTTCTTACGCTAGATGTCTCTAATGTAGTCTAGGTCTAGGCTAATTTTATATGACTTTTCTCACTTTCAATAGATAAAGAACACAAACCTACGTATAGTAGATTATATTGCTTATTCATTTCGCTAGTATCTGAATTGAAACTTTTGCTGAGTATCCTCTTCCTCTTAAAGAAATTGCATGCCGGATACTGGATGGGAGAGCATTCTCGAAGGTAATATGGCTCATTCTTTTTTTGATTGTTAAAGAAGAACACATAAGCTCTTTTCTTGTGGTGTGTAGAAAGCGGGCACCCGACCAGCTGATCGCGGTAAGGTGAAACATGATCATATCTGCGAAGTACGAAAACGAATCGTAATCAATCGTTAAACACATTACATGTTCCGAGTTTAACTCGCAGTTCTTTAAAACTAATTTTTTGACTTATAGATGATATCTATCGAAGCTTGCTCGTTTTCCATTTAACGCACAGTTTCTTATCTTCTTATTTTTGTATGGCCATAATGTTGTATTGAATCAGAATCATGAATATCATTTTTTTTTCAACATCTGAAGTAATATTTAACCTTCCGGAAGTTGTACCACTTGGCAGGACACGAAGGTTGGCATGCGGTCTAGGTGATCGCAATTATATTTAACAGTTTTCAAAATATAAAGTACCTAATTGTTTCATTTTCTCACATTTTATTACTAAAGAAAGGCATCTTAACTTTTTATACAAATACGAAAAATTCAAATATTCATGCTAACAATATTCCTAATGAATTGTTAAAAAAAAAACCTTTCCTTTTTCTGATTTGTTTGCTTTGGAGCAAAATTTACATTTTTCTTCTTGCTCCCATATGATTCACACTTGCTTTTGATAAATAGTATTTGTATGGGCAATTGGGTGACCCTACTGATGAGACCTCTCTTATCGCTGGATCGAAAAGTTCGATATTTTTCAGCATTCTTAATGCATTTTAGAAATTGATTGAAATTATTTTCAGTGTATTTCAGTCTACTGTAAACGAGAAATAATCTACCGATAAGGCTTTGGGACCGAAAGCTATAATATCAGGACACAACAACATATGAGGAAAGTTGGCGACTGACTGACGCTTACGTCTAGTGCGTACCGGGGATAACACAGCAGGGCATAAAGCTTGATTAATTTGCAACAAAAATAAAAGGTTAATAAAATTTTTGTGGACTCTTAAACCGCGCGCTACTTCCAGAAGGCTAAAAAATCCAGAATGCTGGAAAGGAGAGCCTTATGTGCGCATTTTCGTTGTATCCAATTTATCTACTTTCAGTCAAAAAGTTGCGCTTTCAACTAATTTAAACTTAATTAACTAAATTTACTTAGTTGATTTAATTCATTCCAACCTGCGAGTTTAAATCGTAAACTTGGATTTATCTTGATGTCTGCTAGTACTGTTTTGAAATCAAAACTTATAAAGAGAATAGATATACTCCAGCCAATTTAGCGGATATTCCCATATCGTCACGATATAAAACTTGTCGATTATATATATATAAAAGGAAATGCAGGTAAATACCAAGGGAAAATAAAATATTAAAAAAGGCTTCTTTCTTTGTTGCCATTAGCTTTGTTAATATAAAAAATTAATAAATTTATATGGGATCTTCCTGAATACAAATAAGTGAAAAAGCTAGAATTGGTCTAAGACCAGTTCTTATGACACACTAGATGAATGCCCGCATGTAATTTTGTATGGTAACCACTCCGCGCACGTTTTATTGTTGAATTGGTTTTTCGCATATATTTCTAGTTATACCCAATTTTATAGGATTTCATATTCTGAAGAAATCTTTGGTACAATAAAAATGTCTAGGTCTGATCATTTTCACAGTATCCGTAAAAACCTAAATTTGTATATGGCAACACCAAGAAGCGGTTACCCGATTTATTTTTTCTATTTCTATAAACATGTCGTGCACAAAATTTCAACTTTCTGCTTTGATGCGTTCTCGGGCAGTGTCTCAATATATGTATATTACCTAATTTGTCTCATTTTCGAAGTTAATTTTACCCTTTTTTGTTAAGGCTCGTGTGCAAAATTTCAGACTTCTAAGTGAACGCGTTCTCGAGTTATCGTGCGGACGGACCGTTATGCAAAAATCAAAATATCTTTTAATATTATGCGTAGGTGTCCAATACATTTTGCTCTACCATCATTATTTCTACGCGTTACAAACGGAATGACAAACTTAGCATGTCTTTTAGATTTCATCTAGGGTACAAGAATTACTTGTGGCATTTTTATTTTATTAATGTATTAGGCTTATCTTCGTACGTTTCCGTCATTGATTCTATCTCCCTTCAAGTTTATATATCACTTTTCAACCAATTTAGTGAATTAAAATATTAAAAATTAAAAATAATCCGTTTCATATTTATTTTCATGCAGATTTGCTTTCATATTCAAATCCAGCGTACATTTTTGATTGAACTCTCCTTAAAGTTCGAACTATTATTTTACGTTTAAAGTTTCGCAGTTGGGTTGAATTTTATTGGAAAATTGTGTGTTAATAATTAATGGAGGACTCCTTAAATTATATCAGTTAAGTTTATTATGTTTCTCTACTAGTTACGCTTAGGCGGTTTGAAAATAATATATTAAAAGTTTTCCTTAACATTTAAATATTTAATTTTTTGTAGTTTTGTTATTTATTAATTCAAGAAGAAGAAGATAAAGAACAGGAGTGGAAAAATTATGAGCTTGGTATATATATATTAGACAGCCTTGGGGCTTAGATGCATTGAATTTGATGCGATTCGCTTTTCTATAAGTGAGGATATTATCAAGGACATTATTCAATGATTCCTTTGGAGCTCGCTAGAGTGTTGAAAAGAGTAAACGACATGAGGAGTACTGTCATCAGTAAAGAGATAACAGAGCCCTGGAGCACACTGGCGTTTATAGGGTGAGGCTCTGATATAAAGCCATATAGTTCAACCCGTTTAAGGCGACTGGATAAAAAACTCTCAATTCACAATAGAGGAGAAAGAGGAGCCCAAGTGCATTTAATTTGGCTAAAAGTGCTGGACGCCTATCAAATGCCTTTGAAATATCTATGGCAAAAATTTCGGGCTTACCAAAACTGTGAACACTATGGTTCCAATATTCCGGGAGAAAAGTCAGCAAGTCTCCATATGAGCGACCAGTCCGCAAGCCATATTGGCGATCGTTAATGAATTGATTGATTTTTAGATACTGAAGTTAATGATAGATTCAAAAATATTTTAAAAAAAACGAAGTGATTGCAGTTGTCCGTCTGTCCGTCCCCAAGATAACTCGAGAACTCGTGTAGTTGCAGAGTTGAAATTTCCATACGCGCTTTTTTAAAAAAAAGTAAAATAATTTCGTAAATGGGACACAGTGGATACTCCTTTTTGGGGTTGCCATTCAAGAATTTTGTTTTTCACTATATATGTAGACAGTACCTGGTACACTGTGTTCTCATAGTAATAGTAAATAAAACTCCAAAAATGAATTGATCATACAACTCCTGTTTGGTGTTGCCATATAATAATTTAGGTTTTTTACGCATACTGTAAAACCGTTGGTCGTAGACGTTTTCATTGTACTGAAAAGTTCTTCAGAATATTAAATGCTATGAAATTGGTTATAATGATTTTTAAGGTTCGACAAACCGTTCTAGAAATATATGCGAAAAACCACTTCTATGATCAAACTTGCACAGATTGGGGACCATATGACATTACATATGGGCATTCATCTTGATTGTCATAAGAAATAGAGCGGTCACGGAAAACTGCAATAAAGGAGGATCCTAGAATCAGGGAGACCGAAAGAGTTATAAGAAATATTTTAAAAGTCGGTTTTAACACTTTGTTATTGATATTTCATATTTTATCTTCTAATAAAATAGTTAAAAAGAGAATTTTATTTTCTTCTGATTAAATAACAGTCTTATCTTAAGTTTTATATTTCTCTCTTGGTTTAACATTTAAAAATGAGTTTTTCATTTTTCTCAGCTTTTAACAGTTAAAAATGAGTTTTATTTTTTCCCCTCAAGAAATAAACCTGTCCGAGAAAGTTCTTAGGGAAAGGAAAATTGGAATCGGCAACCCCTTCTTGGTATTGCTATTTATAGCTCTGGTTTTTCACTGCAAACGGCCGTTTTAAAAAAAATGTAAATTTAAGTTCAAAAATTGGTCCAATAGGGCAACTGCTTCGTACGGTTGCTATACAAAATTGTTTAAAAAAATTGACAAATAGTATCTTCTAACAAATATATGACAACAAAAATAGAAAACGTCCATTGATAAGTTTTATTTCCTGAGGAAAATAAAAAACTCGAATTATGAGTTTTATTTTTTGAGGAAAAAAATAAAACTCATTTTTAACTGTTATAAGATGAGGAAAATATAAAACTCGAATTGTGAGTTTTAATTTTTGAGGAAAAAAAATAAAACTCATTTTTAATTCTTATAATAGACGAAATATGTAAAACTCTGGCAAAGAGTTTTATATTGCTGTAAAATAATATAAGTATTTTTTTTAAAAGTTAAAATTGAAATATTAAAAAATATGTCTTACAATAACAGTTAGGATTGGATTTATTACAATCGAAACTTTCTTGATTGCGACGTAGGCAGCTAGTCTAAGTGCTGTATATATGTAGACCCCTTTTGTACTACGCTACTTCCTAGAAAACTTCATGAAAGAGTTTTTTCGCTTACAAAAAAATAATAACAGTTATTTTCGGTCCCTGCCTAGAATCAATATGACTTCCAAAAAAAGAGCCATTTTTATCCGTATCAGTTTGTAAAATTAATATGTATTTGGAATTTGTTAGTGCAAAGACAGATAATAAGCAATTATGCAGTACAAATGTGGGTGAATATTTGCAACGGAACAGACTTTGATTTCCAAGAAGAATCATAGGAATCGTTTAGAGATTCCGCATACTCGAATTAAATTGAATATAGAAGCAATGGGAGAAAAGTCCTTTGCGACGAATCTAAGTTTGATTTGTCTGGAAAATGATAGTCATACACAAACCAAACGTTCAGCTGGTCATCGTTTTGTCATCGACTACATTAAACGTTTTTAGCTACTATTTACGAACAAAAGGATACCTTCGGAATGATTGTCTCAACATCAGAATGATCCCAAGCATAAACCTAAGTTACTACTGAGTTTTGTTTTATTAGAAATGCTATAAAATGACCCTCACAATCTAATAAAGAATTTATGGGATAAGCGCAAATTGGGAAACGAAATTCTAAAATAATAAGTAAAAAAAGCTAATATTGGTCTAAGACTAATTCTTATGATACCTTAGATGAATGTCCGTATGAAATTTCGTATGGGCACCCATTTGAGCAATTTTGATTTTTGCAGTGGTTTTTCGCATATATTTCTAAAACGGTTCGTCGGACAGAAAAAATGGTTATTACCAATTTTAAAGGATTTCATATTCTGAAGAAATTTTTAGTACAACAGAAATCTTTAGGACTGATCGTTTTCACACTATCCGTAAGAAGCCAATATTTTTATATGGCACCACCAAGAATGAGTTGCCCGATTTGGTCCATTTTTTTACATGCTACTGCAATGAAAACATCATGTACCAAATTTCAGCTCTCCACGTCGACGCATTCTCAGGCAGTGTCCAAATATATAGTGGAAAACGAAAGTTTTGTTGGCAACCCCACGAAAAAGTTGCCCGATTTGTGTCATTTTCGATCTTAATTTTAATTTTTTTTTAAAGTCCGTGTACAAAATTTCAGCTCTCTAAGTTTACGCGTTCTCGAGTTATCGTGCGCGCAGACGGACAGGCGGACGGACTTACGGACGGACGGAAGCACAGACGGACAGATGGAGAAACATTCAAAAATCAAAATAACTTTTAATATTATGCGTGGGTATCCAATCCATTTTGTTCTACCATTATTATTTCGAGGTGTTACAAATGGATTGACAAACTTAGTATACCCTATAGATTTCATCTAGGGTATAAAAACGTATTCGAAAACATTTCTAAGATTTGGTCTAAGGTTTTAATATTTGAATTTCTCAAGCCAGATGACGATGACTCCATATCTGAAAAGTGCAATGAAATTATTACGAGAGTAAATTTGTTGACCCAAAAGAAAAATGTTTATATTGCTGTTTTATACTTAAGAACTATTAAAGTACCTAAATTGAGGGACTCAAAGGCAAAGGGTCCACAAGTAACATTTTGTAAAAAATTGAGATAAGTTCATAATTTCAGAATTTAAGATATCCAAAACTTGAATGTATTATATCTCAAAAGTTTGAAAAGTTTACTTGTACCTCTTTGCTTTGGAGCCCCTCAATTGATATAATATTTTTGTATTGCTAAACTTAAATATATTCCAAAATGTGAGAAGTTAAAAAAATATGTTAAAACAGCAGGGGTTTTAATTTGTTTTATGAAACCATGCCATATGTTTCTTTATATTTTTTGGTAAGCCCAAATACATGGACGCATTATTTGTTTCAGGCGGCTGTAACTGATTTTTTTGCCGAACATTCTATTTCGTTAGAATTTTAAATATATTTGCGAAAAGTTACTAAGCCGCAGAAAGCATGTAAATTAATTTTACAGAAAGTTTGGTTTATTAATTTCCATATTCCATCTACACGTATATATAGAGTTGTTATAGAATAGTCCCAAAAAATTTATTCGTTCTCTGCAAGAAATTACAAACAGTGTCAATTGTCAATCTAAAATTGTTCAAATCGCGATAGATATAGATAACTTCTACACCCTTAGTTAGCTTTCATCCATCTCTGTGCATCTGTTACACTATAGAAATTTAATATTGGTTACGAAACTCATTCGTCAATCAAAACTTTTACAATTTGATGAACTGCCTGAACGACAGGAAAATATATCTTCCCAGCCATTAAATCGTGGACCCATCCTGTCTCCATTTATTACTTGAGAAGAAAATTTATGCGAGTGGAGGAGACTTCAAATTGAAGTTCTATAAAGATCCTTGCTACTAGTGTAGGTATGTATAGCTTGCCCTGTTGCTAATGCGTGTCAGAGAAAAGTCGGTGAAAATTTTTTTTTTTTTTTGTAACTAAACAAAGCTTTGAAATATTAACCCTCACTCGCTCAGTATTTACCTGGGTGCATATGCAGTTCTTTTCTTTAAATTAAATTGTACACCGAAATTTACTAAGTAATTTCCTCATAGAATGAACATGAACAGCTATGTCCCTGTTCCATAATGTGTTGCTCTAGCATCGCTTGATCTCATACTTTCATTACATCAAATTCTGACTGGCGAGGGCGAAATCATCTGATGTGATGTAATGTCATATGATGATATTTTAGAACGTAAACAATCGGATGAATGATGGCTTTTTCGTGAGTTTGTTAATTTATTTATTTTATTTGTAATAATAATACTTTTGTATATTTTAGATGATGAATTCGGTTTGTATAGTAGTTGGGTTATTTTTATTGTTTCAGTTTAGTTGTTAATTCTTTATGGATTCTGTTTTTTTATTACAGGATGAAATTGTTTTCTTGAAGGAACAACCTAAAGGATGAAATTGTGTGCTGCAGGGAGGAAGTAGCCGAATTAAATATATGTTGTAAGCAAACTGAACACCATGAGGACCGCGTCGTTTGAGCTAGGTACGTCCGTGTACCTATACTCGAATTCTATTCGCTTCTGAAATTTCTTCTTATTTGGCAAAGTTTGTTAATTTTACATTTCAGAACGTGATTTTTTAATGATTTTGTCGAAGGATTTCCATTTGGTGGTGTTTAAAATTGTGCACTTATATATTGTGCAACTGCATAAAACTCTAAAATATACCTTCCAGCCATATTATTTTT
This sequence comes from Dioctria linearis, assembly GCA_963930735.1. Taxonomy (NCBI): domain Eukaryota; kingdom Metazoa; phylum Arthropoda; class Insecta; order Diptera; family Asilidae; genus Dioctria; species Dioctria linearis. Next base: position 250,512,176 of record OZ005741.1, read on the forward strand.
TTAAATAACAAATTTTTCAAATTTCTACTATCACAGAAAATCTAAAAAAAAAAGTGTATATATATATCCACAGATATTTCCCCGCACATCCTGAAAACAAACTAGGAGATCCATAAGAACCTAGGTACGCTTGCACCGGAAATTTTTACATTATTGAATGCGTTAACTGTGCCTATGTACAACCACAGGAAATCCTATGGACATTTGATCGACCAGGATCATCACGATCCCGGACATTCGTCACTCCGAGGGATGTCCTAAGTTGTTAACTGGGACCGGATGGTATTTTTTGCGGACAATTTATATTTCGTAATAGGATTTCCCAGTAACATACCACGGAAACATTTGTCTTGTGTGGATAGTGTCTTTGCATGGTATATAATAAAAAGTTTACAAGACGTTTAGAAAAAAAGTACCAAATTCATATACTCCCTACCACCCCAAACGACGTACTTTGCACCCCTATACAATTACCGTATTATTGGTATTACCCCGCCACCATCCTCCACAAATATTTCCCATTTATTCCCAAAGACCCTGTAAGGGAAAGTAGCAATGTAAACATCAACAGATCTTTTTTATTTTTGTCAATCTGTTTGTGTGGAATTTTCGTAGTTTTTAGATAACAAGAGAATTTCAGTAATTTAATAAAAGTCATTGCTGCAAATATTCCCACGACAATTCTCCTCCTCCGGAAATTCATCACGAATTCATTCCCTCAAACTGCAAAAAACTTTCCTCCAATACTTGCACCTTGGCGATAATCTTCGAAGAAATACATAGATTATCACTGAAAAGTTATGGATGTAAAAGGCTTCCGTCTTTCGTTTTCTGCTTTCCCTTACCGTTGCAGGTGTTATCAATGGATATAGTTTATCCAGCTGTCTCACCTACGTTTCTGGCTATTTCGTATACAATCCGAATAATTTGCTTTTTAGGAAGTATGCAAATTAAAAAAGTTTTCTACTTTGCGCCCCCATAAATCAGGGCAATTCAACTGTTAAAAGTTTGCATGAGCTCCTGAAATCGGACGTCAAGCAAAAAAGGATGTTTGGTGCATAACAGAAATTTCCGGTAAACTTTTCTCAGACACCCTTTTTTATATCACATGGTGTGTATTCAGATATATTCCAACTGTAAGCAATCCTGAAATGTATAGGAATATATGTAAGTATGTACAAGAAATACTCAAGTGAAATAAATTCTGGCGGAGATTCTGCTAGCATCATGACGTTGCTAGAAATCTTGGCTCTAATTCTTCCAGGTCATTACGTTAATTGCTCCAATTTAAAAGTTGTAATGTTTCTTTTTACGTGTGCTTTTTTGCTATGGAGTGGGGTTTTAGTCAAACTCTCGGAATAGTGCTCTAGATGAAACCGTGCTTATTTCTATGTATATTCTTCTGGAAACGGATGAGAAGGTTTTCCAAAATTTGGAGGACGAGCCACGTTCGCTCAAATAGAAGATGGACGTCTTGCTCAAACCTTTATTGAGTACATTAGGCAAATTGAAATTCAAATATGTAAGGAAAAAATCCTCTAAATGTTTGTATTTTCTGTAATTTTACCAATAACTGTGCTAAATTTCCAGATTACGCGTGTATGAAATCAATTCAATTCATTAGAACCAGATACTAACTCTGTAAAACCATTTTGGCGTATTAATTTCTCGTTAATAATGAAATGCTCTGCTTCAAATCCTCTATTCGATCCAGGAAGCTACTACAAAGTCCATTCTGTATGGAATGGAAACAATCTGGTAAATTGAGGGCATCAATTTTTCGTTGCGGAAAACGCAGTTCAACAGAGACGACGTGACTCCATTTAGCTTCGACCAATTGATTTAAATTACCTGAGGCTGACTCTAATTTGTTAGTCTACTCCTTTACCTAGCATGGCGTTGTATTTTTGTTTTGCTTACGGAGATTTTTTCTTGTTTACCGACAGCCAGCCTAATTGCCAATTGATTGAAACGTCCCCCTTTTAGCTAACCAGTCAAAGGGATTTGCTAAGGGGGATAGCGCAGAGATATTCAAAAATTTGGTTTTTCAAATACCATGAAGTATGTAGATGAAAGCTTAGTTGTTTGTAAATATACTACAGAATGATCGATTACAGGGCTTTGGTTCAGTTGAAACTATAAATTATAAAAACAACTTTTTCCATAATATAACGCTTTTGTTCGGCTTAGTTGCTTTTACAGTTTTCAAGAATTAGGATGGTAATCTTGAAATAGGAGATATATCTTGTTGAAAACGAAAATGACTATGTTGTGGAGCTTGAAGTTTTCTTTCAGTTTTGAGTTGGTTCACATGCAGCAATATTTTATTTTTTTCAGCATATCTAGATAGTTTTTAAAAATATTGACTTGAATATTTCTTAGCAATTGGGCAAATGACTGATCTTATTCCTGACAACAATATTGTCAGAGTTCTGGAATTGACGTTCCTTTATTTGAATTTAATAAAATTTTGATTTATACGCGAAACTATTGGTTACCCAACCCAAGGTCTACTTAAAATTTCAGAATTACAAAAGATCTATGGTTTAAAAATGGTATAGGCTGGGATCAAAAGTTCCAAGGCACTTGCCACCACTCGCAAATATCAAATGCACAAAATATATCATTTAGAAGGTTCGGTCCGAACAGATAAGCTACCACTCTCAATGAAGAAAGTTACTCAACGTTCAACTTTTACCACTCGTGAAAGTCAAACGAGGTGTTAAATTATTTATTTTGTTTTGGTTTGTAAATGCTGGAAGTGTAAAACTTCCGAATCAATTTCGGTTAGTAAAAATAGCGAAATTCATTTTGTTCAAATTCACGAATTCATCATAAATTGTAAATAAAAAAAATGCAGGAATGAAAGCGATACCTACTTAACGTCACAGAACAGATGCAACACAGACCTTGTAAGTATATCACTTCATGGAAAAGTTAAGAAAGGTTGACTAATTAGCCAAGTTCAGAAGATAGCCTATGACGCCATTATTGGATGTACATATAGAAAGGAGCAAAAGGCATCCAAAATTGCGGCGGCGCTCGAGTGAGGCTGTCTGACAAGTTATTGCCAAATCGCCAATGAGCTTGAGGCCTCTACAAGCTTAAGCTGTGCGACCAGTCCCAGTCCAGATAAGGGAATTTTATTCCATTCTAGGTGTAATGTAGGACTTGCAGATGACCGCCATATTCGATAGGCTGAAATGTTTCTTATACCATTTCAGAAATCCACGATATTTCGATACTTCTTTGGCAACAGAAAAGCAGTGATCTGTCCATCGTAACTTACAGGAAATATTAATGCCAAGAATACATAAAGACGGTGTACCGTAAATCAGTGTTCCATCAAAATAAATGGGACTGGAAAAGTTATGATCTTGTTTTAAAGAGATGAGACAGCTTGGAGATTTAGATGCCTTGAATTCGACGCAATTCGCTTTACCCCAAGCGAGGACATTATCACTGTCCTAAATCTATGACTAAACCATGAAAACTCGATTAGCTTATGTGGCATTCCCTCTGGAGTACTTAACCCCTTTCACTTCACTGATGCGTTTTTGCAACGCCAGGTTTACGTCGTTCTCTAATGGTATTTAAGCATTTCTACTATCAGCAACGACATCTATTACTAAAATTGAAGTGAGGATCTGCTGAAACGCCATTTAATACAACCATTATTAAGTGATCAGAAAAAAATTAAAATGGCTGGATGACAGACAGACTATATCAAAGACCTTTGAAAAATCTAGGGCCAAAATTTTGGATTTTGGACTGTGAACACGACGGTTTCAACGTTACGTAAAAAAAGTCAGCAAGTCTCCAGATGAGCGTCCAGTCCGAAAGTCATATTGGCGATGATTGATGAGTTGTTTGGTTTCTAGATACTTCATTAATTAGGAGTTAATAATAGATTAAAAAACCTTTGAAATAATCGATTGCAGTGTCTTCTTTCTTGGGAATAGGCTAAACGTGAGCTAGTTTCCAACCAGTTGGAAATTTTCTTGTCGAATAAGATAAGTTTGCGGAAAGGTTTAACTCTTACCTCTACATGGAAGATACCTATTTGGCATCTGTGTCTGTGAAGGGAACGAAATGAGAATTTGAAGCGAATCTAGCAGCCAAAATATTAGCTTTATCCAGTGAGTCAATGATCACTTCACCATTGGTATAGAGAAATTGGTGAAGTTGTTCCTGATGGTTTTGACTAGCGGGCAGAAGCCTTTGCTATTTTTGAGGTCTGCCAAGATTCTTAGTCTAAGATTCTTGACAAAAAGGAATTTTTCCCTCTGGATAATGGACTTGCAGGTATTCTGTGCAGTCTTGTAGACTTGTTCCAATTCTGGATATGAATGCAATTGACAGACGCAAAAAGCAAACTGCTCAAATTGGGTGTCTATGATCACTGACAATTTAATTGACAGCTGAAAGTTCTGAAATAGAAAATATCGGTAGTGCCCTATTTTCTAAACGCTACCCAATTCCTTCGTTCCTCTTATAGAACAGAAATCGCGTGCATTCATAAGTTAGAGCTTTGACGCCAATTTCTTAAATCTGTCACCTGTTATCAGAAATGGAAAATCGGCCGACTTACCTTGACGCACTAGTGTAACTTCCAGTAAGCTGGCACTAGTGCAAACGTCTCTTGTTACCTGTAAAATCAAAAAGAAAACTGAAGCTGCAGCGTGTCCAAGTGAAGCTGCAGCGTGTGGGCCCTAGCAAATTGTAGTTTCGAATAAACTGTCACTCTGCAAAGCTTATTTCCTCTGTTAGTCAACGAGAAAATAGAAATGCGAAACGATAGTGGAGCACAATAACATTTAGGTGGCGGTAGTGTAGCGGTAAATAAAAAATATCATTGGGTTATTCATTCATGTAGGTTAATTCAGTAAATTCCTCCAACTACTAGACTGATAAAAATCGACTTTGTTTTCTAACCTAATTGTAATTCACTTTAATTCTATACTAGATTTGTTTAAATTCTACTCATTCAGCTAATTCGGCTAATTCTACTAATTCTGCTCAAATCTCTTAATTATACTTATAGCTAATTGTAATTTCTTTTCTGTTTCTTACAACTTATTAAACGCTAAAAATAAAATTGTTGTTAATAGGTGAATCGTGAATCGATTTTCATGTGTTCAAGAAAAAGTGCAAAAAATGCAGAAAGGGTTATATTTCGGGTACAGAGTGTAATACGTCATTTTAAAGCTAAGGTTTTTGTCGTCTTAAATCTAATATGAATAATTGGTATTGATGATGTGTATTTTGATAAAAATAGTAGTTAACTAAAAAAAGGAGGAGTGAAAAAATTTACAGACTGGTGGAACGGTCCAACGATTATCAATCGAGGAAACTTAAAATCATCGTCACAGGGTATAACGTTCAGAATTTACAGGCTGTTTGATTGAAACATGTCCAAATATCTTTAAGTCCCGTTATCTCTGAAATCGTTAAGATTTACACCTTTTCTTGTCTAACCATAACCTATCCATAGCCCTTGAGTTCTTCCAGGCCGCTCACGAGACACCGTGTATAGAGTTACTCAAATCCGTCCTGCCTCCTAGGTGAATAAGAACTTTTGAATAAACTTTGTTTGCTATCAAATACAGGAGTTTTAAAAATGAAGTGGACCAAGACTAAAAACGGAGCACTTTTACAAAAGGAGTACGCTATTAGACTTCGGATTATAAATACTTCGAACGGAGTACAAACTTAAGTACTGATACATAGTAAGAGTTAATGTCTGTTAACCGGATATGCCTCCTTTCTAAATTCAAAACTTGTTATGTTGTATGTTTTGTATGGTGTGTATCTAATTTTGTATGGTCACCTATCTGTGCAGGTATGAATTTTGAAGTGGTTTTACGAATATATTTCTAAAACAGTTCCTCGCACAGTAAATATGGTTATTACCAATTTCATAGGATTTCACATTCTGAAGTACTTTTCAGTTCATTAAAACCGTCTAGGACTGATCGTTTTTATAGTATACGTAAAAATTCTAAATTTTTATATGGTAATACCAAGAAGCGGTGGCCCGATTTAGTTCATTTTCAATTTTATTTTTACTACTGCTATGAAAGCACCATGTGCTATATTTCAGCTCTCTGCGTCTACGTGTTCTCAGGCAGTGTCCAAAGATGCAGTGAAAAACTGAAATTTTTGTATGGCAATCCGAAGAAGGAGTTACCCGATTTGTCTCATTTTCGAACCTAGAGCCTGTGTGCAAAATTTCAGCTCTGGAAGTGCACGAGCTCTCCAGTTATCGTGCGCACGAACAAACAGACAGATGGACGGACGGACGGACAGACGGGAATTCAAAATAACTTGAAAAATTATGCGTGGGTGTTCAATATATTTTGATCTAACAGCATTATTTCTATGCGGTACAAATGGAGTCACAAACCTAGTACCTATACCCTTTAGATTTCATCTAGGGTATAATAAGCTGTCAATGAATAAAGTTGAAGTAAAATCGGTAACTAAAACTTTGTTCGAGAGCCACATATACCTATACCTGTACTATACGTATACGTAATAATTTACACTTATAAAGGTATTATATAATTTAGCGGTCGTTAAATATCGATTCATAATTCCGACTTGTTGAGAAAGCGCTTTTATACTCATGTCAGATACAAATATGTTGTTATCATTTGAAAGGAAAATCCCCTCGTATTTTTTCCATTAATTACATGCATCATAAAATACCAGAGGCTTTTTTTCATTTTTCTTAAATCTCTGCGATATTATGAAATATTTCTGCACATTATTGCAACAAATAAATTTCCTTCAGGACGAGCTGCTGCTGGGCGAAAATTATTCCTTGGCGGCAATGTAGCGCGCAATGAGAGCTAATCTTGATTCACATTAGACTCAGAACAAGCAATAATTTGGCTTCTACATTGTGAACAAAAAGTAAATTAAAAAAGTTTTTCAATTTTCTCCGCCATAACTTAGCTAATTTAGGCTGGTCCTCATCGGAGAGAAATGAAAACATGAAAAATCTAACCAGCACAGGACGTATATAGTCTTGCTTGCTGCGCCACCAACTAAAGAACGAAGTAGTAAATAAATATAAAAGCAATTTCGCAGACAGATAAGAAGTAGGACGCACTATACACTATATACCATATATGTGGTGTATAATGGTCCTGCAGGACGACTTATGTAGAATCCGTAGGATTTCTTTAAAGTTTCGGAAAAAGTCTATAGATTGAAATGGAATAAATGGTATGCAGAAAAATAAAAATGGCACCATTTTTCTTATACTTTTTGTTTATTAGAAAGACTAATTGTTAGTAGGAGGTTATTAGTGTTGAACCAGAAATAATAGCACTTTAATCGCCTTGACATTGGTTAAATCATATTTTTGCACAAGAGGATGGATCAAGAAACCTGGTTCCAACCAGATAATTACAGTACCAAACCTATGGGTAAAATATTGTATTCTTGTAGTTTCAGGGGTTCAGAGTTCAGACAATGGTAGCGAGGATTACTTATAATCGAAGTGTGCATGAAACGTTCTGGCATACACAGATATTTCAAAAATATATAAAAATAAATAGACTCCAGCAAGGAAAACTTCGGTAAAAGTTAAGATCAGTGCTGCCAGATTGGGGGATTTTCTGCCAATTGGGCTATTTTTTTAATCGGTGCCTTAAAATTGTATAAAAACCGCCTCCACAAAATTGGACTTATTAATTTAAATTTACTGAATGAAAACGCAATTCTTCAGAATTGTATCAAAAGAAAATCTGTATTGAAACTTTATAAAACCGCATTGGAGGTGTTTTCCGTATTCAAACTAAAGAACAACTGAGTTATTAAAATATACACTCAATAAAATTGTTAAGATTTTAAAATAACAGCATGGTTGTCAATTTAACGGCAATGGGAAATTTATATGGACAAAGCCGCATCTCGGTTAATTTTGGCTTAAAATTATAAAGAGATGTGATGTTATCCTAACCGCATTCATGCAGTTAATTCATGTATGAAAATAAATTTTTATTACGGTTGCTGTTACCGCGCTGTTGCAGTTAACCCCCCTAGAATCTAAGCCTGAAAAACCGAATGTGCGTAGCTATTTTGTAAATAATTTTTTTACTACTGCAGTTGCAGTTAACGCACCTAGAACAACTGCATCTGAAGTAATTACTAACATTTTATTACGGTAATAGTTACTGCAGTTGGTGTTAACTCGCCTATGGTCTAAGAAACAACAACTGCATGTGTGGTAAATGTGCGTGCATACTTACATTTTGTATCATTTTGTCACGGTTCGTAATAGTGTTTGGATCTGTTCAGATTTATTAACGAAAATGGATGGAAATATTCGCAACGACAGCAATAACACAGTGAGTAACAGCGTAAACACTGAATCATTGAAAGCAGTGGAAAGTGGTCTGTGTTTTATTCCTGCAGGAGATTTTCAAGTCGCGGGGTTAACAAGTTTTCCCAATGAAAATTGTGCTTCGGGAAATATCAGTAATATTACCAATCAAATTGTTGATATCGGAAACGTTGGACTTGCGCATGTTGATAGTGCTTTTGGTGAAAGTTTGATAAGTGTTTGTGGAAACAGTGACGAATTTCAGGACTTGTTATCTTCTTGGGGCTTATGATTTAGTAAAATACAACATTTCGTCAACCTAGGTTTTACACTTAGTGACTTGAAAATAATCCAAAAACGTTCTTTTCCTAGATTCAGAGCTTGTGGAAAGGATTCGTTTTAAGGATAAACTTAAACGGTGGAAGCATAATGTAAGTACATACCTATATAAATACATTACTTTAGCTTATTTTTGAACGTTTCTAACTCTTAAAGAGAATGCTCCGCTCGATTCTTTGTCCTTATAACTATTTACTACGAATTTCAAATTGGAAAATTTTCAATGAAAGAATTTTCTGGTGTCAATTCCATCAAGCAGCTCTGAGCAGCACTTACATTGATTACAAATGTATGGACCTATTTTGTCCTGAAGTTTTTTTTTAAAATTGTTATTGAAAGTAAGCAGATACATAATTAAATGTCTATATTTTTTTTCAAAACCTTCTGTATTTCTAAATGTAATATTTTTTTACCTATCATTTGAAAATAATTTGTCCCTACCTATCAATACCTACTTACACTTAATTACGTTTTCTACTTCCCTTTCATAAATAAATCATTTTAACGTTATTATTATATTTCACTTTTAAATTAAAAAAAAATTTAAGTCAAGGCAATAAAATGAAACTGAGTATACATATAGTTGTCTTGTTTTCAGTTAGAGGTTATTGACAAAGGGAGTTGTATCTATGAATGCAGATGTAGCACGTTGGATTGAAGGTGCTTTCTGCAGTTCAGGCCCATCTACATTGAGCCAATCATCAACGCAATCTTTTGAGCAAAATGTAAGTAAAACCACTCACCATTTGTATTCACAAGCCCTGAAAATATGTTATGTTCCTATATACCTATACATTTGGGAAAATGAAAAGTTATCGATTTATCGGGCAAAAAACACCTGATAGACCAATAAAATCATATTTTTCAATAAGAATGACACGTTTTCATTGTTTTTAATGTAAAACTAATTTCAAATATTTTATCACATACGTTATATAAAAATATTGGACATTTTCGGTTTGTTTTTATCGGATTCTACATTTTATATGAACAACGCTTTCCACTGTATCTTTTCATTAGACGGCTATTAAAACATAAGTATACATATACGAGTATACATCCTACATATGAGTATACATAAGAAAATTAAAGCAAAATACTATTTTTTAACTAGAATTTGCTCTTCATTTTAAGAGCGAGCACTAATGGGCAACTTATTCTTCACCATTTTAAGAAAAACACTAATTTAAGTAACGAAGATAGAAAGCTACTAGTTGACTGCATATTGGATCAGAAGTTAAAAATTAACAAGGAAATAAGAACGCTTGAATTCGAATTGCTAGCAGAAAATATTGAGAGACAATTTCCAGGAGAAGCAAGAGAAACTTATTTTATAAAAGGAGAGATAGGCAAACATCACACAGGCAAGTTGTATGACAGATACAACAATTTATTAAAAAAGTACAGAAAATCTGGGCTCTGAACTTACACGAGAGGAAAGAAAAGGGAAACAATTTCCGAGGTCACATCTCAAAGAGCTGACAAAGAGATAGAAAACCTTGCAGAAAACAACGCTAATTATATAGAAATCAAAACATGGTTGAGATACAATCATGAACCATGGGGAGACGGTTTTAAAAAAATTGACTGAATCAATTGAAGAAAATTTAAAATCTGGAACTACAAAGGCGATTTTAACCTAATGGCCACTGTATAAACACTCTAAAGGCAAAGAACTGGTATTGTCATTTAACTATTCTTGCAAAACTACATTTTTTACACTACGTTTCTTACAGATTAAAATTGATTTCGGAAAACAGTACCCGGGGAAAGAAAATAACTTAATTTTGAACTGGGATATCTTCGTGAATAAATTTAATAAAAAATATAAAGAGCTTGTAAAGGATTCTTGGTCGCTAAATTAAGCAAAATTATTGTTGGATCCTAGTATTAATGGTGGTAAGTTGTTTAATTATACCGATAGAAAAAATAATAATTGCTTGTTATTTCTATTTTCAGATTGTCGAGACTGTATTTTGTTTTTGTTAATTCATTGTGTACTCAAACCATGTTCAAGAATTCTGTACACAAATAAGGAAAGCAAATTAAGAAGTCAGTGGAAACGTAGTATTTCCGACAGTCAAGGAAGCGTAATTTTAAAAGTCACTATAATCAGTGATCTAGAGAGTAAAATTGAAGAGAAGAGGAAAAAATACTTGGCGTTTGTTCTTACACTTCAACCAATAATTGTGTGCATCGGAAAAGAATGGAACTGCTTAGAAGAATACTTCGTATATGTAGATGGGGTAATGTATAAATACTCGACTTTTTTATCATCTCTGGACTTACGTTTTAAGATTTTTCAAACTTTTAATTTAAATTATCCTAAAGAAAGTTTACTGCCCTGGACTTTTCTTCAAGAGTATTTTTACAAAATAAGCACACTTTACGATATTAAAAATCCAAGTATTGCAAATTTTATAAGTCAACTAAATGATAACTAGTTTTACACTAATTTCATTACATTTTTTTTCCTAAATTCAAAATAGTAAAAAAAAGTTACAAAAAACTATATTACTTTGCAATTTCAAAAAGAATTGAACTTTTTCATGGTTGAATTTTGGCTCAGTTTTTTTAAGCACAATATTGAATGCTCTCTGAGGTTGTCGAAAGATGTATAATTGTTTTGTTTGTTCCCACCGATTTACTAATATCAATGACTTATTGTTTCATTTTAAATATAGTCATCAAAAGAAGTCGTCTGACTTATATATTTGTAAACAAGATGCCTGTCCCTAATCTTTTCACTCAGTGTACTCTTTCAAAAAGCACTTAAAAAACCATCATCAATTTTCTGTTCACGAACAAATTACAAGTGACGCAACTTTTTTTTGTTCAGAACATAATATTGGCAGTACTGCACATGGAAGTAATAACGAAGGATTGAATGAAATTTTCATATCAAATGAAAATGTCGAAATGTTTGATTTTAGAGATACAAAGGAATCAATTTCAAGAGCTGCAGTAAAATTCACTTTAAATTTGCATTCTAAAAATAACTTTACTAGAAAAGATGTAACCGAAATTCAGAAACAATTATCAGAACATATTCTACCAACATTTTCTAATGGTTTGAAATCCCTAGTTAAAGAATGTAACAATTCTGTTTTATACGAAAAGTTAATTCCACTTTCATCAGAAATTAAAGATCCATTTAAAATAATAAATACAGAATAGAAATTCTTAAAATAGCTAAAACAAAATGATTTATTTGAGAGTCCAAAAGTTTTCAATCAATAATCAAATAAGCGAAATTATCGTAAATGACCGGCCGACATTATCAGAAGAAATAGTTAAAGGAATATTAAATGCCAATGATATTTCAAATAAGAAAATATTTCGAAGCTCCAAATGTTCTAAACCAAACTCTGCAAAACTTGGTGAATATTGAATCAAGTGTTTTATTAACAAACTTTGCATCCGGGGAAATATGGAAAAAGAAAAAAGAAAAATTTCCTGATAAAACCCTTATCCCCATTTTCATTCACATAGATGATTATGAAATTCACAATTGTTTAGGTCCTCATGCAAAGGAACATTCAACATGTTCTATTTATTACAGTTTCCCAATAATTCCCTCTTTCTACCTTTCCAAACTTGATCACATTTTTCTGGGCGCTATAGTAAAAACTCGAGACATGGAGAATTTCAGAAATCATTCTTGTTTGCATCATTTTGTTCAAACCTTAAAACAACTAGAATCAGAAGGAATTTTTTTAAAGGCTGATGATGTTAAGCAAGTAGTTTATTTCACCTTAGGACTTATTTTAGGTGATAATCTTGGGTAAAATGCGGTTCTTGGTTTTACTAAATCATTCAACTCGAATTATTTCTATAGAATTTGCAAATGCCTGAAATCTGAAACGAGAGTTATGAGTAAAGAAGGTGAAAATCTTGTCTTAAGAAATGGTGAAAACTATGCAGAGGATGTTGTTACAAACAACGTAAAATTGACTGGGATTAAAGAAAACTCAATTTTTAACTACCTCTAAAATTTTCATGTCACGGACAATTATGCTTTTGATATAATGCATGATATATTTGAAGGTATTGCAAACTATGATCTCTGTCAAATTATTCTATATTTTGTACAAATTCAAGGAACGTTTTCCTTGGAAAATTTTAATTATAGGAAACAGAATTCCAATTATGGCGAAACAGAAATTGGCAATCTCTCTCCTCCGATACAACGGAAGAATTTAAAAAGCAATCATTTAAAAATGACCGTTCGAGAAATGCTAAATTCATACACTTCTTTCCGCTAATAATTGGGGATCTCATTCTAGAAAATAATCCGGTTTGTAACTTTTCTATAATTTTTGTAAAAATGTGCGATATGTTACTTTCATCGTCTTTTGATAATGACGATTTATTAACTTTGGAGGATACAATTCAACAACATAATGATCTATATCAGACTTTGTTCAAAACAAGTCTTTAACCAAAACATTATTTTCTTATCCATTACGTTAGAGCAATATAAGTGAAGAATTACTGAATTTTTCTGATAATGTTCTGTATAAAGGAACTATTTATAAAAAATCATACTTCGTTGTACAAAAGTATGGAGATAATATTCGTTTATTTGAAATAGAAGAATGTATCTCCACTGATAATAAGATTTATATTGTTGTCCAAAAACGAAAAGTTCTTTATTATAATAGTCATATAGTATCTCATATTATTAGTACTGAAAAATTGAACTATTTACTTCTTAATTTAGATCATATTCATACACCTCCACTTCATCACCATATAACGTCAAATGGGCAGTTAGTAGTAAGATTAAAAACATTTTTCAAGTTTTTAAGTTTAGTATTATAATAATCTGTCGCAACTCTTTTTAATTAAAAGTTAATAATCCAATATATAGTTTATTTCATTATTATATAGTAATATTATCTATCCCGATTTTATTAAAGGGTAAGTATACTATATTAATAAAACATAATTTTTATTCTCTTGGGTGATTTTGAAGTCACAGTGGGTATGTGAGAATTCTATCGAAAATTTGTTCATAAAATATAAATATCCTGTCTTGTTGATACGTAAAATAATAACAACATAAATTATGTTTGCGTTGTCATACGTATCATTTCATATTTGGAAAAATAATTGTATTGTTATTATTTTATGCTGAAATCCAATAGAGTTTACTGATACATAACACTTATTTTACCGTATTCACACAACACCTTTAACCGCACTTAAACGGTATTCTAAGCAGCATTGTCTATATTTTTTAACCACATTGTTGCATCATTTTTACACGCAATTCTGTAGTATATTTAACTGCAAATACATTATTTCCAACCACATCTCTGCGTTATTTTTACCTACAGCTTACTGTTGCCTTAACAGGAAATGTTTACATACCAATTACACCTTTTCGACTATGTAAACCTCAATTGAAATGAAAGTAACCCTATTATGATGTTACCTTTATCTATTTTTTTGAGAATGGTTTAATAGCAAGGGCGCGATTGGCCTAACTTGGAAATGTTGTCAGCTAAATTTTAAAGCAAATTGCGGTTGATGTAACAGCAATTTGCATTACCAACAAGTAATTTACTATGTACTAATGGTGTCGCTTTCCATCGAGTTCTCATGGATTCGACGCTGCATCTTTATTCTGATAATATCCTGACTGAGTAGTTCCCAACATTTGTTTGAGCTGTCTTTAAGGTCTGCATTCTTCTTATGAAGTAGTTCAGGTCTGATACCTATCATACCTATCTTGATGTGTCATGTTTGTCGCATTTTGGTGACAATGGTATGGGAATGTAACTCGTCGCGCCTAAAAATGAAATGTTAAAAGATTTTTATGAAATTTAACGCACTCATTTCTGATTGTGATATAAATATTCTACAGGTTCAGGGGATAAGCTAATATATCACGACTGCGAAAATGAATCTTGCCACCATATAATTCACACTTACTTTTTATAAAAAGTATTTATATGGGCAATTGGTGTGACCTCCATCATTGAACTTCTATGGTAGGTGATCAGAGCTAACCATACCGATGAGAACTCTCTGATCGCTGGATCCAAAAGTTCAATAATTTTTTTTTTCACTTAAATGCATATTGTAAATTTATTGAAATTATTTTTAAAAAATTTTAGTCTGTTAGACGAGAAATCTTCTTCGGAAAATGAATTTCCTAATAATTACCTATAGGTACCCAAAAATGCCGCAGAATTTTAGATTTTAGATAGTAATTTAAATACGAAAAATGTAATTGGTACTTTTTTTTTGTATTAGGTACCTTAGTGTTATCTTTTCTTTCATTGCGTGTAAGTATTGCTGTTGTCGAAAGTACTTCAATTATGATTAGGGGGAAAACTAAACTGAGAAATTGATTACGCCATAAAAGTATAGATACGATACTGCGCGTAAAAATACATATGTACATCGGTTAATGAAATTTCCTGCAATAAACCAAATATTTTATATTTAGTTTCTACCATTGTTTAAATAAAAGAGAAACGTTACATCGCGACAAAGCTATATAAAAAAACAAAGCAATAAACTAGTTCTATCTCCAATGCGCCAGACACCAATTATAGAGTGCCGCAGCTGATGAGTTGCGCAAACAAAAATGTATGGAACAAAATTAGGAATTGAAACCAAAATTATTGTATCACAATAAATAAATATTTCTTCAATAAGATACGAGAATTCATGTAACTAGGTAATTATTAAGAAATAAATTAAAATAATTTTCAAAATTTTCACAAAGTATTACATGACCAAAAGTGGCGCTCTCGCCACTCATCAAAACACCACTGTGCTCCACTCTAATATGCTGGCACTTTGTGTACGATTTAATCTATATTTCTTATATGTTGTTGGGTTCTGAAATGAGGGATTCATGTCATATTATTTAATATTGGTCAGTCTATCGACGTAAATAATCCGCAAATCATTCACTCGGTAACTTAAAATATCTCAGAGCACTTATCTAATTTAATGCTGCACAAAAGCTATGTGTTCTTTTCATCTCCATCAGATGCAATTTTAGCTGGACCACAATAAAATTGTTATAACCTATCAAGATTTCAGTTCGTCACAACTTATTTTAGCTAATATTATCAAAACAAAAGAAAAGAATCATGAAATTAACAAAATAAAACCAAATCTTTGCAAAATACCATAAAGCATATTTACCTGTGTATATTTACATTTTTTTATGTCATCGAACGACAGTACTCCAGTCAGCCGATTTCACCTTCGCCTCAGTCAGAGGCGAGATGAACATAACTGGTGACCACGGCTATATAAAACCAATGAGTCGCAATAGATGGCACCATTTTTGGCTCAGAGTTAATCTGATTCAGAGTCCAATCTGAATAAAGAATACCAATTTCAATACAGGAGTCTAATTCTGTTCAGAGTCTAATCTGAAATTGTTCGACCTTACACACTTCGGTCTTACACGTGGAAGCTAGTTCATGTGCTAAATGTTGTTTTTACATGCTGAAGCACCTATTCAGCCCACATACTCCAGCACTTTTATTGTGCTACTGCATCTTTTTGGGTATTACACGCTGCAGTACGCTTCTATAACTTTCACAGAAATTTATTCTGTTACCAGAAAATTGATTCTGTTATTTCCTCTTTCTTTTTTCAGAAGTGAAGGTAGGTACTAAAGCAGTGGCGGCTCCAGAATTTGAAATATTGAAATTTTATTGGATTTGGTGCCTATTTTTATAACTCTCTGAATTGTTTTATTAAATTTAATTAGTTAACTGTGATACATTGTATTTAGATCAAGTTATTGTTTGTGATATTAAATTAAGCAAATTGAATTGTATATCTTGAATTATACTGAATAAATTTTATATTTGAAGATAAAGGCTGCGGTATCTGTTTACAACCGGCACCCTCCTTTATCGTTCGAGACTAGATCTCACAAATTAATTAAACTCTGATATGGTAAAAAACTCTGCAGTTTTCTTTTTTTAATAATTAAAATACTTAAAGGAGAAAATTTAAGTTCTCTCACAAAACAACCATTTAACAGAAATATCATGCCGGAACAACTGGACCGAACGGAATAGAATTGAAAATGAATTACTTTGTAAAAGACACTCAAAAGAAAGAGAGAGAAACAACAGAGAAATTGTGAGTGTAACACTCTATAACATGCGACAGTCTTCAACAGATTCCCCTATACGGGGATAATAGTGATAATCGGAAGCATGGAAAAGCGTCCCTCGGAGAACCCAAATCACCACCATGTATGTTTTACGATTTTTTGTAGATTTCGAATTATGATTTATTTTCGTGATTTTTCACCAAACTAATAATACAAACACATTTTTCGTCATAGTGACTGGAACAATTCAAATAAATTGCAGATTTTTTTTTGTTTTTATTTTTTCATTAAGCTGACTGTTAGCCCCATGCCCATCCTATGAAAAATTCATTCCGTAGCTTATACTATTGCTCCAAAGGAAATTTTTAATTTCCATTAAGTTCAAAATTATGAAATTTACAAAATCTTCGTAGGAGACTTAAAAAAGAATCACATGACTTTTTTTACCTAAAACTATTTCAAAAGCTTACTTATTTCATTGGCTATTTACCATGTAATTTAGATATTTCTGTGGTGTGAATGACCTTTGATCTAACTCAGAACGGTTATGTCCGCTCGGAAAACAGGTTTCACTGTTCACCTCAGCTCATTAGCAGCTATAATTCGTAGAAGAAATTTTTTTAGGGTGGTTCACCTCAGCTCATTAGCAGCTATAATTCGTAAGGTGGTAAGTGGGGTGCATGTCACCCAAGTGCATGAAAATTAGTTTTCCAGCGACCAAAACGTCTCGAAAAAGTTTCCTGAATTAGAAAAAAGTAGAGCGCCAGATAGTACTTGGGGAAACCAATAAATTGATATGCAATATGCCGTATTGGAACCACCGCTACCCATGGAGGGTTCAAACCCCACCCTAAAAGAATCCAGAGGAGAAAGAAATTAGGTATGGTCTGAGCTACGGTATCAAATTTTTGAATTGGATGGGCCAATTATTGAGCTTAATTAAAAAAAAAAACTATTTATTTCAATTATTCAAGTAACTATGGCCAAAAATTTGTTCACATTAGTAGTTTGGTGATAAGTCACGAAAACAAATCATAACTCGAAAACTACAAAAAATCGTAGAACATACATGGTGGTGATAGGGATTCCCCGAGTGACGCTTAACCTCCAGGTTTCCGATTATCACTATTTTTTGGGACACCCTGTACATATAGTATGTTAAATGAAAATAATTTAGAGGAAGAGGCTCAACTGTTAAGTTTAACTTAATGTCATATAGAAACAACGCTGGAATATTAAGAGTTATTTTGATCTTTGGATTGCCATCTGAAAATGAGACAAATCAAGTAATTACTTCGTAGGATTGCCATACATACGCGTTGACGCATAGAGCTGAAATGTTACATACAGCAAAGTGTAAAGTGTAGATACAATTTAAAATATGGACCAAATCGGGTAACCCCTTCTTGATGTTTTCATACAAAACTTGAGCATTCATTGAAGGAGTCGTGAGAATTGAGGAGCATTTTTTCAAAATGTTACGTTCAAAATATATAAAAATGAGATATGTCCGTCAAAATGATTCTTAATCGCAAGATGTATTTATTGGTTACCTTAACCTACTTCAAAATGCTTTATAAGCTAAATTAAGTGAAAAAACTTGTGAAATTATGTGTTAAAATAAATGTGTTTTTCTAAAATCTGTGAAGCTTACAGAAAGACCCGACAAGTATAGATACAGATCGCAACATGGAAAACCGCTTACTTTTTAATTTTTCTTCAAAATTTCTTAAGCCAATTGCAGATATTTTCGCAGTGTTTTCGATGCTTTTTTTTTTTTAAGGAGCGCTCTTTAAATTCTTGTTTGTGTATCGTATAATTATACTTAGCTTTTTAATATTGTACATATTTGTTATTTTATAAAGTTTATTTTCAATAAAAGAGTAGCCATTATTGAAAATTTTTTCTTAAAATTTCGTATTTATTTTGGGCGTTTTGAAGTCAAAACGTGGCCCCAGGCTGTTGATCGGCAGAAGGACTCAAATGCTGTGTATGTATTTAGATTTGGATTTGCTTTACAGCCTTCATTAAATAGAAAGAGGGCATAGGTCTTTCGCTCTGCAGACGAATACTATATAAAGAGGAATTTGATGACATCTAAATCAGATCTGAATTGGTTAAATACCGTTTTCGCTGTGCTTACTATTCAGTATATAAAACGTAGTACAACCTTAGTAAAACTGGTCGTTAAGTGCACAGTATTTCTTCGTCGTCGACGCAGGGTATTTCTTCGAAATATCGAATGTAGTGTGGATACTGCACCAAACTTAAATAAAAACAAGTGAAAAAGCTAGAATTGGTCTAAGACCAATTCTTATGATACCCTAGATGAATGCACGTATGAAATTTCGTGTGGTCACCGATTTGAGCAATTTTGATTTTTTGCATTGGTTTCTCGCATATATTTCTAGAACGGCTCGTCGGACAGAAAAAATGATTATAATCAATTTTATAGAATTTCTTAATCTGAAGAAGTTTTTAGTACAATTAAAAATGTCTTGGACTGATCGTTTTCAAAGTATATGTAAAAAACCAACATTATTATATGAAAACACCAAGAAGGGGTTGCCCGATTTAGCCCATTTTTGAAATTTTACTTGCTACTAGCATGAAAACACTATGTACAAAATTTCAGCTTTCTATGCCGACGTGTTCTCAGGTAGTGTCCAAATATATCGTGGAAAACGAAATTTTTGTATGGCATCCCCATGAAGGAGTTGCCCGATTTATCTCATTTTCGAACTTAATTTTACTTTTTTTTTGTAAATGTGCGTGTACAAAATTTCAGCTTTCTAAGTGAACGCGTTCTCGAGTTATCGTGCGCACGGAGGGACGGACGGACGGACATGCAAAAATCAAAATAACTTTTAATATTATGCGTGGGTGTCCAATTCATTTTGCTCTACCATCATTATTTCGAGGTGTTACAAACGGAATGACAAACTTAGTATACCCTATAGATTTCATCTAGGGTATAAAAATGAATGTAGGCAATATACAAATATACGTGTTAGAGGATATAACAGGTAGCCGATTTCATCTAAATCTTTCGATTTGAAGTCATCTGGATCATAGAGATAAGAAATATTACTAATGATTCCTCGAAGGAGAACTAAGTTCAAACTTGGATAGGATTGTCCCTCTAAAACACTCCAACACTAAAACTAAGCTGGAGAGATGTACCAAATTAGTTATTTGTATGACCAAGACGATTTCAGATCGTAAGTTACAAATCAGATTTATCACATTCACTGTAAAAAACGTAGGACAATTCGCCAATTTTAATACTCGATTTTTTCCTAAAAATATATGTCAATTTCTCTAATTGAAAGTAAATAAAAAGATTACTCTTTTGGACTTTTTACCGGGTTAAACTTAATTTTGTTGATTAAAGAATTTTTTGGGATTCTCCGGTATATAGCAAAAGCTAAAAAATGCTCTAATTTGTTATTTCATCACACATCCCATTAATTTTTGGTAACAAGTTTCAAGTCTTGGTTTGACTCATCAACAGGTCCCAGATAGCGAAATTGAGTGATTTGAAAAACAAATGAAAAACGAAATGCGTGGCGTATACAGGTTCGATTCGCTTCAAATGAATCTGTTTCTTTAAAAAAAATTTTAAATTAAAAATTTTTTTTTTAATAAATAAAAAAATTGTTTTTTCTATTTTTCTCAAACTTTTCATTTCTTTTTTCTTTTTTCATTTTTTTCATTTGTTTTTATTTGGGACCTGTTGATGAGTCAAACCAAGACTTGAAACTTGCCACCAAAAATTAATGTGTTGTTGTGATGAAATAACAAATTAGAGCATTTTTTAGCTTTTGCTATATACCGGAGAATCCCAAAAAATTCTTTCTTGAACAAAATCTAATTGAAAGGGAAAATAAGTTTAGTTTCCCCAAATCAATCGACCATTCAATAAATTAGGTTTAATGGGACATGGGATTACAAGCGTTTACTAAGTTAACAAAGTCACGTTTTCAGAATTTATATAATTTAATATGAGCTGCTCGCAGCCGAGTCCTTTAAATTACAATTGCTCATGAACTTATACTTGTTTTGAAGTGATAAATTTGTAATGTTTTTTCAATAAAACAAAGGAAACAGGTTACTGTATGTAAAATCTGGACTATAGCTATACAAGTGATAAACTACTTAAATAATGAGTAGCAAACACCGTGAACTTGACTACATTATTTTAAAATACAAAATTGATAGTACTGCTGGATATTCAGTTATCCCATTGCTGTACAGATAGGATGATCATCATATGAAGATGTTGATGCAGATTAGAGATTAACCACTACATGAATATTTTATGGAACTTTTGCAAACATATATTCGTTAGTACAATTGACACATTGTTTTTCAAAACAAGTCATGTACAAAGGCCTCGACTTATGTGATTTCCACTTACGTGAATTCATACCTACGCGAATTTTTTTTTTGTCAGTAACGGATCCTGTTTCTAGCTGTTGACTCCTTGAAGGCATCTACAAATTCGAATAAATTCTAAGAAAAAATGTCCAATAAAATTGAGGCCTTCCCTACATGAGGTCGAGGCATCTTTGGATTCTTATTACTGGCTTGCTCATTGCTGGCTTACTCATTGCTTCATCGGCAAATGGAAGCATTGTCAGCAAGCCGAAGCATTTTCGATTTTATATTTGAGCAAAGCGTTTTAGATTTTTCCACTTGCCCAGTCTTTGTGGTTATTAGTTTGTCTATGCTATTAAGCAAAGTATAAATAAGTATAAGTAGAGACAGAGGCGAACAAAATAGGAAATTTTTCGTGGTTTTTAGAATGAAACAAGTAATTTCATATACTTTCGTCTTTTGCATGAATGTGGGAAAAGAACTTGGCTATACACTATTGTAAGGCAACCGAGACAATGAGCTAAAAACAAAAATCGAGAGAACGTAGGATTACCCGAACGACAAAATCTTATTGAATCCCTCAAAAAAATCCTATCAAACTATTCATAATAATGTACGTCAGGTCACACTATCTCCCGTTTTAAAGAAAAAAATAAATTTCGCTTTGGCCCACATACTGAAAGGAGATGTAAAGTTCCTCTCAAATAAAACTCTCATTTTCCCGAAAATATTAGAGAATCCAGCATGAGTTCTCCCACTTATTCTCTTCTTAGCAAAACGAACGTAAACAGAAAAACGTGCTGTTCAAATATCATGGGATTACACCAACAAACATTAGAATTCCTGCCAAAAGTATTGGGCAACTCCGCCCATTCTCTCTTATTTACGAAAAACATTGGGACAACTCCACCCATTCTCCCTTATTTACGAAAATAAATCATTTGCCATTCCATTTCCTTGCATGCAATCTTCGCTTTCACAATTTTTGTCTTATACGTAAAATGTTCAAAGAGGGTTTGATTTTTTTTTCTCTTCCTTCTTTCCATTTCGCGCCGTGTGCATTTAAATGGAAAACAATCCCTTCTGTGTCCTTTCTTTTATTTAGTAATTCTTTGCTATTAAGTTCATGCAATACTGATAGAAGGAGAACGATAGAAACAAAACCCCGCCTTCGAATTTTCTCTCGACACGATGCAATTCATATTGAGATTTAGTCTTAATTTAGATATCTTCCTTATGAGTTGTGCTCGAAATTTTTACCGCGTGTTCGTTAAAAAAACATAGTCCTTAATCATGTCAAACAAAGGTAAATGTGATTCTCGAATTGGTAATGAAAGAAGACATGCCATTACTATAGAAACCAAAGTTAAAATTATAAAACAGTACGAAAAAGGTGGAAAGATGGCAAATATCGCACGAGTTACATCACGATTGAACCCTGACTCACCAAAAAAATTAACTTGGGAAAATATTGAAGCGAAGTACGAAATTGCAATAGGAGATTTTTGTTTTTCAAGTAAAGTCGTGAACAAACAAAAATCTCACATTTCGCTTTTATATTTCCAGACGAAATTCTTTCTCACGAAAAGCGATGATAAAAGGCTGAACTACAATAGACGTCTATATACGTAAGTACATTTGCTTACGCAAAGCAAACGCGCCCTTTAATTTAACTGGCGTACACAAATTAACTTTAACTCGTGTGAAGGGAACTTTCGTTAAGTTGAAAAGTCAAATTGCAGTCAGTAAAGGTGCGGTAAGAATCGCTCATTCCGTAAGAACGCGATATTTCAAACAATTATATTATTACTAAATGATTAAAAGTTCAATGTAAAAATTAAAATGGGATAAAAGTGGTACTGCGAATTAATAGAAAGCACAAATCTTCAATTACATCAAGTTCCACTTGTTAATTTTTTCACTTTTACCACTTTTTAAAATTGAAAAATATCTTAAAAAATTTTTAAAATTAAAAATATCGAAATAATTACTCTTACGGAATGTGATATATATTTAGGCTAAAAATATCAATTTTGCGTAGGTAAACGTCAGTCTCGTTCAATTTCGTCAAGTTATTTACGTCTTTTGTAGTTCAGCCTAAATATTTTCGTAGAGAAGATTAGATTTAATTAAGGAAAGGAAGAATTAAGTTAGTTGTAAACCAGCGGTCATCTAGCTGAAGTCAGATCCTGATATCGCCAAATAGAATTTAAACTTCTGTTAAAATCAATTTTTATATTAATAAAGTTTATTGAAAAGAAGGAGAAATTTCTTTTATTTTAATTTTTTTTTTATCAATACTTAAAAATAAAAACAAGAATTTAAGTTACGCGCTCGTAAAATGTGTCATTCTACGACTAGAATAATCATAATCGATAAAGTTCGAATTATGGCTCATGTACAAAAAACCAGTACCAGTGCAATCTACAATAATTACCAAGAATAGAGGAACATTAATAGAAGAAATGGAAAAATTATTGGCTACCAATAAGCCTCGTGTCAAAATGAGGATAGTGTTGATACTAATACATTCACTGCAAGCACCGGCTGGTTTTAAAAATTTAAAGCACGTAATAAGCTACACAACATCAAAGTGACAGGTGAGGCTGCCAGTGCAGATACATAGAGAGCTACGAATTTTATCAAGTGTCTAGCAGATATCATTAAAAATGGGGATTACCTACCCCAACAAATGTGGACGAAACTGGGATATATTGGGAAAAATATGCCAGATCGGTCATATATATCCCAACTAGAAAAATCTATGCCGGGTCGATGTCTAAAGATAGGCTAACAATTTTACATGGTGGAAGTCCTACTGTGGATTATAAAATCAAGCCACTTTTAATTTACCACAGCGAATATCCAAGGACCTTAAAGAATATTTCCAAATAATCACTACGATATGGAAATCCAATAAAAAAGCATGGATATCTCAAGAAATGTTTGAAGTCTGGTTTCGTCATCATTTTATACAAGAGGCAGAAGAATATTGCAAAGAAAATAACTTACCATTTAAGATTTTATTGTTAGTTGATAATGCAATGTAAAATAATGATAATGTTCCTTCCTCCAAATACAACCTCCATTATACAACCAATGGATTAACAAGGTGTAATTCATGTATTTAAAAAGTATTACCTACGAAATACATTTAGGCAAGCAGTAAGACCTACTGATGGAGAGAACGGCAAATCGTTTACCCAATTCTGGAAAGAATATAATATTTATAGAGCCGTTAAAAATATTGGTGATGCCTGGAATGAACATTCAATGCCTACGATGAGTAACATATGGAAAGAGCTCATCCCAAAATTGGCCAAGTATATGTAGTATGCAAACTGAAGAAGTTGAAGTCGACAATGTTACTATCGAACTGGTCGAAGAAATAAGCAAAGAACTTAACCTAAATCTGGAGGAAGAAGATTTTGTTAATTTAATCGGAACGAATTAATCACGTAAGTCGAGGACTTTTTCACTATTTTGTTTGAGCGTCTCCAGCGGCAGGCCGAGCAATAACTTCCATACTATCTGTATGTTTTTATGAAAAAAAAACATATATGGTAGTATATGGGACATAAAAAATGAGCTATTCAGCTAATTCTCATGTTTTTAAAGGTTTAGTATTATCATTTTAGGAGAAAAAAGACCAAACAAATTTGAATTTTTACAGAAAAAAATCTATCTGCAATCGTACGAAGAGTTGGATTGATTCAGTTAACGCACTTCATACAAATTATCTGGAAAGGTTTTCCGACTAGTAGGTACGAAAGCCCTTTCCGGGTTGTTTATTGCTAAAAATTTTCATATTTCTTGGCTTGGAATTCTCATGTGGCTCTCGATAGAAAGTATTTGAAAGCTTGAGCAATGAGTTTGAATCTTGTCGCAGTCAATACTTCCTGTTATTGCTCGCACAGTTTTGTTTTAATATTTTTATACTCAATATTGATTTTATGTCTTAAATCGATCCCATGATTTTATTTGCTTGTCTAGTGCAAGTATAGTGAAGTATCGAATTCAATCCTGACAATTTCCATTAATTTAAATGTATGTCATGACATCTTCAACATCAACCGCAAGTACAATTGAAACTTGGTCATACACTTCAAAGTAATAATTCCAGTTCAAAATGGAAATTTCTCTTCATATAGGCAGAGGTCAGTTATGAGATAGTAATGGACCCAAAAATTTATAAAAGCTAACTCTACCGTTGAGATTTATTATTAAATTATATTTAATCTAATTTCTTTATTTAAGAAACCTTATAACTCTTCAAACAGTATGTGGCAACCAGTGGCAGGTATCTATGTACTCGTGATGCAATCAGAGCTGCAAATTTCAAGTACCATTACCATTATCATTACCAATACCGAGTATTTAAGAATTGGCAATTCCCAGTACTAACAGTCCCATTCCCGAAATGGCCAGTAATACTTTAAAATACCGGAAATTAAATGAATTTGCGATTCCATTACAAAAATACTTACAAATTCCCAAAAGTATTTATAACTATATAATTCCTTTCAATTCTTTTCAAATACTTTCAATTACTTTTAATTAGTTTGGCAACTTCAGTATTAAACATGAATTATGAAATGAACTAAATCAATTGTCTTTTTAATTTTATTGTAACAAAAACTTTTCCCTGTTTTCCATGGGTTCAAGCTGCAATAACATTTAGTTTGGAGAAGTACGTTTGATTTAAAAAAATTGTAGGCCAGAGGTAAAAAAATACAAAGTCACACTCTAGGAAAATATTTACTGTTTGCTATTTTTTCATATTTAAATTTGCAATTACATAATAAACAATAGTATGCACTTTATTTTAGTAGAAATGGCTCATCAAATATTTACTCTCAGTTGTTAAACCTAATATTTTTGGCAGAAATCTTTTACACAGTAAAATTTACAATTCCAGTTTACCTTTTTTCTCTGGGTGTATTAAACACATTTCAATTAATTTTTAATTTTTCCAAAATTCCAGTTAGCCTTAGTTTAGACTAATTTTTCAAAAGAAAAATCAGTAAGAGTCTGTCTTTTAGGATGGTTGATTAAGCCCGCTAAGGAAAATAATCACTCTACTGCGCCTGATGAAGGAAATGGTGTATTGTACTGCAGTGCAGCTTGTTTAAGTCGCAGATACTTGTTCCAAATGCGCACTTCAGTGTCAGCATACTTATGGGCAATTTTGTCTCATATGTGTTACTTCAATCAGAACTGAGAAATCGGTACCTATGTTGACATGCCCATCCACAGTCTTATAGAATTAATTAAATTAATTAATCAATCAAATTTTAATCGTCTTAGAAACTGCAAGGGATTTAAAAAATACAAAACTACAAAAACAATTTCAGTTAATTTCATTTATTATTTATTTTTTCTGCATATTTATATTTCCAGTTTCCAGTTCGTTTTCTTTTGTATCCGTCTCTGCTCTGTTATAATTTTTATCGTTTTTTTGTACAATATTAGCTTCGTTTATGCAATTATTAAGTATTTAATTTCTAATTTGTTTGATAAGTTTTTAAATATACTTACCACTTTCGGTTAAGTCTATAGTTTGTATAGGATTTTTTAAAGTAAACGTACTTCTCAAAACTACTTAATTTTATTGTACCTTGAGAACATGAAAAACAGGGAAAAGTATTTTTTTACAATAAAATTAAAAAGACAATTGATCTAGTTCATTTCATAATTCATGTTTAATACTGAAGTTGTCAAAGTAATTAAAAGTAATTGAAAGTATTTGAAAAGAATTGAAAGGAATTATATAGTAATAGACAAATACTTTTTAAATACTTTTGGGAATTTGTAGGTATTTTTGTAATGGAATCGCAAATTCAATTAATTTCCGGTATTTTGAAGTATTACTTGCCATTCCGGGAATGGGACTGTTAAATTTTAAATCCAGTACAGGAGGGTTAGTACTGGGAATTTCAAATTCTTAAATAATCGGTATTGATAATTAAGAGGTATTAAATCCATTAAATAATGAGTATTTTATAGCTCTGGATGCAATTACTTACGTAACGCCAATATAGAAAGGCAAATGCACAAGGAACTCATCCCACTGGCAATAGTGAAAAATGTCCAATGCGAGCAGCTTTAGTGGAAAGTCAGTGCTAAAAGAAGAGTGACCATCATTAGACTTTAAAACGTAGAGAAGTGTCACAAATGTTAGAAGTGTTCAAAAGGTAAACGAAGCCAAACTCTGCAAACTCTCCGGATATTCCGTTATCCGATTATCATATATTTCGCAGTAAATTAATTTATAAATGTTTAAAGCATGCGATGGATATATTTAAATTTATCAAACCAGTTGTCTTACCTTATGCACTCAATACTCTAAGCATTCTGCATTGTGTTGCCTACGAATTCTCTGCCCAAAAAAGGTAGACAACCAGAGATTACGTCTAAAGTCGCAATTCTGATAAATTTTCTTAAATTGAAAAACAACATTTAAGCAGAAAACAATCATTAATGAGAAACCATTACCTTTATAAATTTCATTTAATTTTTACTGTAGATGGCGATCCATTTCGAACACATCTCTAAAGTGATATGCGTGACTGGAAAATTAAAGCACGCATTTGAAACGTGCCGTCGGTATCTACCGTAGAGAATTAAGTCACGTAACGTTTTCGTTATTTATTCTGTTTACATTGAATTAAGTGGGGGAGAAAGTTTGCCGCGTAGAAGTCTATATTTATGAATATCGACGGTCGTTAAAAACTAAATAAAGGCAAGATTACATTTTGGAACGTGGCCTACCATTGTTTTTCTTTCTGTAATTGAGACATTCTTATTTTTATCATTCGTAAATGGAACATTTCACTTAACTGCTTAAAGAGGGATTGGTGTAATTATGGTACGGTTGATTTCAATGTTTTAGAAAAATAATTAAATCATTTTTCTCTCGATAAATCTATACCAAACCTTATTCTAATTCTTGTAACCTTTATTTTCATTGCCCTGTCAATTAGCTACGATAAACTTCTTCGTCGACTTTTCTCCGCCTATGTCCAATTGCAAATTAAGTAATAATCTCGCCATTCAAATTTTTCGAGCTGTAACTACTGAGTGTCAACGATCTGACCAAATGTCAGATATCTGCCAACTTTTGTGCGCAGATTTCTACCTTACTGATTACACACGGAGCAGATATTCGGGCAGATTTCATCTGGCACAGAGTTGTCAGATATATTTTAGTCAGTTATCTGGCATGCGTCTGTCTTTACTGATTACACGATCCGCTATTTTTCTTCTGGTAAAATACTGCTTTTATCTGGCAAAGACAACATAAACTAATGTGAAGTCTATAGTCTAGTCAGTAGGGGCTTTTGCCCTACAAAAGGTGGGGTAGTTGTGATTTTTATATATGTTATCCAGTTCCAGGCCCCAATGAAAATTCCAAGTTTAGACCCTTGGGGGGGGGGGGGGTTACGGGCGGTCCACCATCTTGGATTAAAGGTACCAAAAATAAGTGTTTTCAATATTATTCCTCAATGGTTGATCCTATGACAAAAATTTAAAAATATAAATTTGAAGAAGACTAAATTCCCTGGACGTTTTGCAAAAAAAACAATTTTTTTGTAAGTCTGATGTGTAACGAGTTACAGCGGCGGAAACGTGAACATTCTTCAAAAAAAAAATATATACAGGGTGTTTCGTTTATGGTGGTTCATAGGACAGGAGGTGATAGCAGTCACCTAGTCAAACTAAAAAATTTATGGCAAGGGAGGCCGGCACCTTAACCATTTCGGAGTTACAGGGTGATTAAGAAAATTTGGTAATCTTTCACAAAATACCCTCTATTTTAAAAAGTACAGAGTGTACGGTCACTTACAAAGTTCATATGCAAAATTTCATGACCTTTCCAACGACTGCTCGATCAGCCCCGTACTCCTCTCTTCCCAGAAGTTATGGTGGTCTAAACTAAGAATTTCGAATTGCCTTTTTATTGCTCCTATCCTACGGACCACTATGGAGTAAACATAACGTCCTTAAAACTGGTAGAACCAAAATTGCAGAACGGGTTTTGAGGTAGCTGTATATTTAAGGCTCATTTAAGGCTAATTTAATGCACCAAAAATAAAATTTACGGCTCCCATAGTTTTCACAGAAATCACGGTTTTGCTAGCTTTAGAAAAAATTAGCAGAACCAAACAAAAAACTTGTAAAACTTATTATTTTCGAAATAAAAAGTATATAGGAATTTAAGGCTAATTTAAGGCTGCATCTATAACGATTTATAAATAATTTTAGTTAAAGATACAACAGAATTCCTTCAAAGGACACGAATATTGGAGTTGCTAATTTATAAAACAATACCACCACTGCACTATATAGCCCTAGAAAAAAATTTCCACGTACAAATCGCATTGGCTTCTCAGTACTTAATTAGAATGCAATGAGGCTTAAATTCTGCCGGTTTAATTGCAGCAGTTTCCTAATAATTGGAAAAGGAGTTGCATTTTAGCAGGCCAAATCGACATTACAAAAAAGCGTTTTTTTAATATAGTTTAGGGTGCAACCTGCAGGAGTCACTCAAACCAAACTTTTCTCAATTTTACACACTGGCAAATATAATATGGATTGGTCGATATGCTATGTATTTCATGCGGGTACAATTTTTTTTTCTTACGTCGCGTCCGTACGAACATTAAAAAATCATTAGCCTTGAGTTGAGAAGTGATTTTAATAAAACCTTTCGAATTTCTGTTGAGTATCTATGAATATATTGCCTTTGGTAAAACAACTTTTATCACTAATTAACCCAAAGAATTAATTTAAAAAGATTTATTTCGACGAACGCACGAATTTATTTATTGTATACAGTTCTCTCTCAGGTGGTACTTGGCTCTTAGACCGAAAGAGAACGCTATATAGAAGTGAGCCCACTTTCTGCAGTGTATTTCTATGGACGTAGTCAGTCTATGTTATGCATGTCATTGGTTTTACATAACAACGCTGCAAATATTTTAGAATGTTAGGAGTTAGGACTAAATTAGGGATCTGATGTGGTAGTGAGGGAGTCTGTGTCGTGACTTGTGTGACATGTTTATCGAGAGTTTTGGATCACCCGAAGTTGGGGTCCCTATCTCAAATTTTGAGAAAACCCTATACACATGCATCACATGCATGCATTAATATTCATTGAAATCAATTTTTATTTGTTTAAGTTTTGGAAGAAAAATTTTTGAATTTGAATTATATAAATAAGAAAAAATATAAAATAAGCAAGTAAAAAAGCTCGAATTTGTCTAAGACCAATTCTTTTGATACCCTAGATGAATGCCCGTATAAAATTTCGTATGGTCACCGATCTATGCAAGTTTAATTTTTGAAGTGGTTTTTCGAATATATTTCTAGAACGGTTTGTCGGACAGAAAAAATGATTATAACCAATTTTATAGGATTTCGTATACTGAAGACGTTTTAGTACAATAAAAATGTTTAGGAATTATTGTTTTCACTGTATATGTAAAAAACCTAAATTTTTATATGGCAAAACCAAGAAGGGGTTGCCCAAATTATTCCATTTTTGAAATTTTATTTGTAACTGCTATAGAAACACCATGTACCAAATTTCCGCTCTGTAAATCGACGCGTTCTTAGGCAGTGTCCAGTGGAAAACGAAATTTTTGTATGGCAAAGCCACGAAAGAGTTGCCCGATTTGTCTCATTTTCGAGCTTAATTTTACTTTTTTTGTAAAGTTGGTGTAGTGTTTACAACAAGGCGTTCAGTTTCTTCTTCAATACTGAAGTGAGAGCATAATTTATGTCATCAAATTCTGAAGAAGAAATCTTATGTTTATCACGTAATGCAGCTGCATTGTGTTTTTCATATAAGTGTGCTTTCCACTGTTTTGCTTGCCACCCGATAAATACGAAACGTCTGGAATTTGGCGAATTTCATCATTTATATGAAGATTGACGGATTGATCCTGATAGATTCTTCCAATATGAATGTGTATATAAACCTTCGATAATATTAAAGAACGATTTGAATAAAAATTCAAGTAAAATTTCCATTCTAATCATTTTCTGTTTATCAAGCCCTTTCTGCAGGTTTTTTTTGTATATGGGGTCACAATAACAAGCGAGTAGAATTTGGTGAATTACATTATTCACATATATGATGATTTGCATACTGATCCTCGTAGTATTTGAGTATCAGAGAAAAAAAAACATATAAGAATACCAGCTATCAAAATTATTGCGCTACATCTCGCGAAAAAATTAAGAATTTCATTCTCGAGCGAGATACCTCGAGGTGCCCCGCCACATCGTAATTGCCACAGCGTTGTTATGAGCACTCTTATAGTACAGCGCTCATTCATTTTATTTATTCAGGTCTTCATAAAGCCTTGCTTCGTCTTGCGTAGCATCGCCTCATTTTGCACGTACCATAAATCATTAAGGCAAAACATTGTTTTCCTGGAGCATCTTTCGTCACGGAAATATATCCAGCTTTCCACCAGGGTCCTTAAATCTAAATAACCTTCTGCCATTCGCATTGTTGATTACTTTTGCCGATCTAAATTGTAATCTTTTGGCATCAGTCTATCTATCTGTGTTCCTCTAGATTTTTCAAGAATCTTAATTGTTTGTGCAACCATAACGAAAGAAATGTATGTACATAAACCTAGGAGGTATAAGCTTTTCATATAAAAGTTTTATTCTTTAACCATGTTACATCATCCTTCCGAAATTTGCACAAGTAGTCAAGCAAATTATCGTTATCCAGGAAAAGTATGAAGCTTTATAGGTAAATATATATTTGGAAATTAGTTCTTCCGGTTTTGTATTCACTCCAGATAAACTAAAAGGCGTTGGCGTTGCATAATTCAAATTTCAGGAAATACGAGTACCGATACGATTATATAGATGCAGGTGACTTAATTTTGTTGTAAGACAATTCAATTTCAATTCAAATGTTACTACAGGTTGCACTAAGAGCCTTTCAAAGTCACCTCATTTCATTCTGTTCAAAAAAACTTGACACGAGTTAAGTAAAAAAAAAAAAAAGTAACGGTAGAAAGCTCGCACCTAATTTAAAAAGAATTCCAAAAGATATCAGATGTTCATGTCCTGACCTGTGAAGGGAACATCACTTATTTTCAGCAGCAAACAAAGGTGTAATCCATTGTGACAGGAGGTTGAGACCTGTTTATTCCACTTTGTTCCTAAATGTCAACAAGATGGTGCGGTTTCTATGAAATTTAATCTATGTACAACCTCAGGCATATTTTTCTTCAGACTTCATATTCTGTTCAACATTTGAAAAAAAAAATTATATAGCCACAGTAATATCTTAAATTAAATTTTATCCAGATACAAGGGAGGGTTTGACTTGAGAGTGTTAAGTTCAATTTTTGTTATGATAAACAGAAAGGTCGTCGTGCGGCGAACAATGAGTTAAAAAGGGCGAAGATTTTCATAGTGGTTTTGTTTATGCATGAATTTCATATTAGATATTTAGAAAAAAATAAGTTCTGACTATTAATTAAACGTGGTATTGTATAGATGCCGGAAAAAAAAAAGTAAATATCTCCATGGTTTCATACAAATCTACTTCTCCACTGTAAAAACAAAAATTTCAAACTTATTCAGCTTCAGTTGTGTTAACTAAGTTTTCTAGTAGACACGATTTGATGATCTCATCGATGGGCACTTAGGTGAAGGTAATGATGAAATCCATTCTGAAGCCGGGACTGAATTCATTAAATACTTTTCTTCAATATCAGAAGATGTCCGGGACAAGTTATTGGATCCCATGTTTTGGCCCTCTTTTTATCTTCCATGCGCCAACCTAGAAATACATCTAAAAGAAGCAGCCATATTCCAAAAAACTCAAATAGCTCAAAAAGTATACACTGTTAATTATGATTTTTTATTAACATTTTTTAATGATTTTTTAAGCCATTTGTTAAAATTTAGGCATTTAAGAACGTTTCTTATTACGATTGAGGAGAGAACGAGGTAAAGTGAAGCATATTGAATTATGTTTAAGAACTCAGAATATGGACTATAGGAATCGAGTTTGAATATGTGCAAAATGGGATAAGGGGACACCCTTATACCCAACGCTAGTCTGCGTGGCGCATATGCCGGGGTTTGTAATAAATAAATTTTGAATTTTCCATATTTGAAGGATTAAAATTTTAAAATCTGTAAATGTGAAGTAATTTATTTAAGAAACTTAAAACTTGGTAAACTTACATACATTAGAAGATATGGAACACAGATTATGAAATTTTGTGTTACCCGTACCCTTTCACCACATAAATAAATCATAGCTTCAGCGCGGAAACGAATGCATAATATTTTTGCTAAGCTATTGAGAATTTGTTTATTAGTAGTTTCCTGCAGCCTTCGTTTTCTATTACTATTTTAGATACCTTATATATTATTGTTTTATTATTTTAAAAATTTTATAATTTCCTTTTTCTCAATTTTTTGGGTCTGAAGGAGCGTTTTCAAAATTATTTTCGGCTACAGTCTATTTGCAACATAAGTTTGTTCTGGATAGCGTTACTGGTACACCATTAATTAATATGTAGTGAGTCTTTAAGTGAGCTGTGGTGAAGACGTCACTAAATTTTCTGAAGCTATAAAAACTAGAAAAAGAAACGAAGACACAATAGAAAAGATATAGAGCGAGATAAACAAATGTAGGAAGCGTTTCTTTTTTCAACTACCTCAAAAGTCAATCGAGTAAATACCTGTGAGTTTATACAACTAAAAATAGTAACAGCCTCGTATACTTGATTAGCAATGCTAAAGATTTTCATGAATAACAAAATACAATCGTTTTGCTCCGCGCGCCACGGAGCTATAAATAAACAAACCACTAAAAACTAAAACAAACCATTTAGACATCTCACAAAGAATTCTAGTATTAAATCATGTCCTAGCACTATGCTTTCCACAAAAGCCTAAAATTAAATAAGAGCATGCAATTACTAAAAGCTAACAAACTTTAACTACAAAAACTTTTACGTGAAAATAAAACTTACCTAAAATCCCTGGAGTCGGAGAAGTCTACAGGAATTCTAGAAATTTCAAATTTTTCAAAAAGAAAAAGAATCATATACCAATTGTTGCTAAAATCAACAGCAATTATTTATTTATTTATTATTACGGTCTACTGAAGAATATCCTTTACAGACTTGGTAGAACAAAATTTAAACCTTATTGAACAATTCAGATTAAATAACGTACAAAGAATAATTATAACGCATGTATTATGTGAGGTGAGCTACAAACTTTAACCTTAGAAGTTCCTTAAGTTTTGATTTGAAAAAAAACCTAATTGTTATTCAGATCTAAGGACTCGTAGTACTGGTTGAATTTAATCATTGACCTCGTAAGCGGCTCTCTAAAGGCATAATTGGTGTTATGTTGTGGGATATATAGCAGTAGCCGAGAAAGCATATTTCTTTCCGGTGCATATACATTTATCAAATATAACAAATCCATGCAATCCATAAATAAGCACCTAGCTTGATAATGCGGACAAAGTCCTTGCCAATGGATTTTGTTAAAAACATATTTTGTGAACTTTCTTTGAATAGACTCCAACCTGGAGTCATAAGATTACAAATTAGAAATCCAGACTGGGAATGCATATTCCAACACAGAACGCACCAAGGCAATGTACTACAAGGATTTAAAGGTAAACGAGTCCGTAAAGTCCTGATAGTTACGACGTAGAAATCCAAGGTTTCTACTGGCTTTAGCAGCTATGTAGTCATAATGCTTACGAAAAGTAAATCTTTTATCAAATATTACCTACAAATCCTGTACCTCAAAGACCCTCATAACCTCATTGCCATCTATATATGTCGTATTTCATCAGCAGGTGCTGACATGAGCGACCAAATGACATAACTTTGCATTTGGAAGCATTTAGGCTAAAACAATTTTCCTTAGTTAGAAAGGCTATTTACTTCTGATTGAAATGATTCCGAATCATTAGCGTTTCGAATTTAAGCAAACAATTTCATAACATCTGCATATAGAAGATATTTGCAGACAGAGAAGCTTTTGACAATATCATTCATATATAAAAGGAATATATTTGGACCCAAATGGCTATCTTGGGGTACACCTGACTTAGGTTCTATAACATATGAAGAATGTCCATCTATTCTCACTATTAATTTGCGGTTTGTTAAAAAGGATTGAATCCACTCTAAGAGCTTAGAGTGAAAACGTAGAGCCTCTAATTTTTTTATTAATATCATATGGTTGACTCTATCGAATGCTTTCTAGAAATTAGTATACACTGCTCAACTTGGACCATTGTCAATTGAGCTTAAAGTGAAGTTAGTGAAAGTTATTAAAATTAAAATTTCTTATAAGAGGAAGCATTTTATATGTGACTACTGCATCAAAAGGTTTAATAATCGCTCGATAATTCTTAACATCATGCTTATCACCAGATCTAAAGATTGGAATAATATTGGAGCATTTCAACCATTCAGTCGATAAGGATACATTCAAAATGTAATGGAATGAAAACAATAACGAATGACAGCACTTTTTTAACAGAGTAGGGCGGATTTAAAAGGAGTCAGAGCAGTACGAGTCATCCAGCTCGGATATGCAACGTACTACATCATCGTCCTCCATAACTAACGATCCCAAGTGCAATGTCGAATTGATATCACAGCTGGAAGAATTTAACATTTCCACTGAGTTATTAAATACATTTTCAAAGAAACGTGCAAAAAGATCATATGTGGATTGTGTGTCCAAAGCAACAACGTCATTATAACGCATTATCGTAGCGAAACTTGTTGTTGATGTTTTACTATTGAGAACACCTTGTTATTCTGCTTTATACTGTATTCCATGGAATTTATGTATTCTTTAAAAAGAAAACGATGAAGGAATTCAACTTCTCTACGAAACCGCTTGAAATTCATATAATCTGCTTCCACATTACTTTTTTTTTTACTTTCTGTGTGCTTTGCTTTAACCCACTCGACCAAATGTATTAGTGTACTGTATTTTTATTCGTTTCGTCATGGTAGCAATGAATTCGTGGGGGGACAATTTTCATAATCCAAATTGCTATGTAAAATAAATAAATCGTTAGCGCCCCCTTTTCTTAGGTAAAAGAATAAAGGGCTGCCATTGAAAAGAAAAAAACTTCTGAAATTTCTCAAATTAACAAATCGGAAATGATTCAAACTTTCGTATATTTTTCTGTTTCCGTTATTTAAACAGAAAGATATATTTTTTTAAATATATTCGCTTGCCTAAAAAACGAAAATGTCTTCGATCGCTCAACGTCGGTCGTCGCAATTTGGTGCATTCGCATAAGATGCTGTGCTTTTAGAAGTTTGACAGCGATATATCGTCGTCGTTTGTCGTCTGTCGTCGCAATTGTGTTTAAGCCTTTAGAAGGATAACGAAAGTTTTTACTGTTTATATCGCAAGCCAGACTTGTCAGTCATTGATCGGGCGCCTCCCTATCTCAGTTAGACCTGGGGGTTGATTTTCATATTTTGTCGAACTTTAATGTCAGAATATACGACAAAATGAATTGAACCTTTCTACTGCATTTTGTGTTTTTATTTATCTTAACAAGCTTAACAAACTTAAAATGGCACTTCAAACAGCCAATTCAAAAATATAATTTCGAATTTAAGCACTTGCAATGCTCTTAGTAGGTGTAGAATATTTATTTACCATTATTTAAAATTTTTCTCACAAACTCAGAGAATAATTTGTCGTGC
This sequence comes from Dioctria linearis, assembly GCA_963930735.1. NCBI lineage: Eukaryota > Metazoa > Arthropoda > Insecta > Diptera > Asilidae > Dioctria > Dioctria linearis. The sequence continues at coordinate 250,549,083 of OZ005741.1, forward strand.
TGTTAGGCGTATATTCTGACAGTCATTCATTGCAAATCCATTTTAGATCATTTTGTGGTTGATGAAGAGGACAAATTGAAATGAGTGTGGGAAAAACAAAAGTACGAAAATTTGTGGTGAAATGTCAAAATGTGTGGCAAAAATATACGCCTAAGCTACGACAAACGATCAGAATTAGCAGCTAGCACACGCCTAAATACGTTTCGTATCAGCAGGAACCAATACTCATCAGTATGGCTAGTTCCTGCCTGCCTTATATGACAGAGAAAGTGCTAAACTAATCCCACATATGAATTCAGTTAAAATTCTGAGAATGTATTATATGGGGCGAAATACTTTGGCGGGACCAGCCAAATACACATAGAAAAGTCATGAAGACTTTTCGAAAAATGCTATCAAAAAATTTATAACGAAATCTGCTGCATAGCCTGCAACTGGCGAAGATAGTAAAATACAAGGCGTTTCGTATTTTCTTTTCAGCCGTATATGGAGCCGTACTGAGGAGTATTTTGTTTGTTAAAACATTTTTCAAAAAGTCTTCATGACCTTTCTCTATGATTTTCTTGAATATTTCACAAGTTAGAATCTTGATAAAGTTTTTGGTTAAGCGAGGATCTTTGAATTTGTTATTTTTTTTTCTTTAATTTTTAGTTCCTTGTGACAAATGCAGCTCCACCTACTCTGAGTGCCGTATTTTATCTATAGATATATGAAAGTGGATACAATCATTGCACAAATTTACAAGCAAGTAGTTACATTTACATTGTGAAAAATAATCTGATCCGGATTCGAACTTATGTACATTCCGCTTAACTAAATCCGAAACGTAATTCATGCTCTAATTCATATGACTAGATAAAAGTAAATTAAAAATGCGGTTTTATTAAAAGTGCTTGGTCCAATAGCCAGCGGCTAAAAATTTGCGAAAGCAAAATATTTTCAACTGAATCTTGATTTCTGTACATTGCAAACATTTTCCCGCGTATGCTAATAGTGTGCTGGAAAATTTCATATGCGGACATGAGAAAATCCAACAAATGGCTTATTTCATAGAGCTTTGTCGAGGACTTGTAAAGGATGTGCCCATATATTCCGGAAAACAACGGCATGCATACATACAAATGGGAACATTTTGGGATAATTTACGTCTACCTTGATTAAAGCTAATTAGATATTTTAGTAAAAGGTTCGTTTGTGTCCACTTCAGGGGTATTATTTTGCGGAAATTGGGTCATATTTCGGTGAGATGAAAAGTGATATAAAATTTACGACCACCATTGTGTGTCGTAATTCAGTTTGGCCACTTTTTGGTAAGCAAAAAAATATTTAAATTTTGTTAGAAATCATATTCAGATCTTTGTTTTTGTTTTTAGTAAGATTCATTTAAATTTCGTTAATATAAGTATCTAATTTTATTTTAATAAAATAATTTATAACTCTTATCAACAATCATTGGATTTCTTATAATTAAACTTGATGGATACATGAACAAAAAGCCCCTTATTTTTGAAGAACTTGTAGATAAATGTGTATTGTGTCTTCTTTAAATAGCTTTTAATTTATTTGAAAATATTAGTTTTAATTTGAAAGCTTTGAATTTTAAAGTTAAAATATTTTTTTTTTATATAAAATGCTTCTATTATTTATAAGTTGTTTAGGGATTTGCACAACTACTTTTGGACGAATACTTTGGGAAAAAGTTATATTTCTTCGAATTATTTTGCAATTAATAAGCTTTGGGATAGAATAATTGTTGAGAACTTTTATTTTTTATCGATTTTATATTAAATTATAAATACAAGAGAAGAAACCACCGCCTCGTCCATTTTTTGAAGCTGGCATCTTCTGTTTTCCAGGCGATTGTTCTTTCCATTGAGCTAACGAGACTAATACCGTTTCCTCTTGGAGTTATTAATTAATCTAGCCATTGCCGTCTTTATGTTGCAGGCCGTGACATCGAATTCTGTGAATGTATTGGAGTGGTACGATTTCGTACTTCTCTTAGCATTTGTTCTTATGGAAAAATGCATTGCTTTCAACTTCAACTTTCTGCATAATGTAAATAAGCCTCCGTACTAAAGGTTTGATTCAGGAGTTTTGTTATTTAGTTCCTTGCGCATTTACCTGTATAAAAATCTAAGTACTTTCTTTAAGAAAATTGTTTATATTTTTTCACCCAAACATAGCTCTAAAAATAAAAATAAAAAATGTGTTGAATTCTGTTGCCTTCATACCATAAAACATACTATAAAGCAATCTGAGCTAGCCTATCGAGCTATATGAAAAATAAAATGAGTCTTTCAACGCGTAACACACAGTAACTTCTTAGGGACAATGTTAATAATTTTTTTATTTTTCATTTTTTTTTTCAAACATGACTCAAAGTATTTTTTAATAAATGAATCGGCAGAGCCACACATTCCAGTCATATTTTCGCTAGTTTCGCTTGCTCAATGCGCTGCGAAACGATAGGGCGGGAACGGTAGTCATTTTTATATGTAGTGTTATGTTTGAGTGAAAGAATATTAACAATTTAAAATTTAAATGCACAAAAAATTAAACAACAAACATCTTGAATCAAAATTTTAGTACGGAGGCTTGTTTATACTATTCAGAAAGTTGAAGTAGAAAGTATTGCATTTTTCCATAACAACAAATGCTAAGAGCAGCACGAAATTGGACTAATACTTTTGCAAGTAACAAAATCATTTTGTGTCACGGCCTGGAACATAAAAACAAACATAAAATTAAAAATTCTCAGAAATTCCTCTATACCATCTATGATCAATTCTAAAAATTGTGAGCTCGAGTTAAAAAGAAATAAAATTAATAAATTTTATTAAAAAATCATAAAAACTTTTAGAATTGAATAGATCCCAAAGTCTCCTTAGGGGTTTTTTGGTTCGCATTGAACACATAGAACAGAGCAACAGCGATTTTCTTCAAAGCTAGTAGTTCTATAATATCTGCAGAGATGTTATCAACAAAAAAGTAATAAAAGTAAGTAAGTAGTTTTATTTTTACATAAACTCTTTTAAAGCATAAAACATTTCTCGTCTAACAGACTGAAATTTATTGAAAATAATTTCCATAAATTTACAAAATGCATTTAAGTGCAAAAAACAACTGATTGAACTTTTCGACCCAGGGTTCAGAGAGGTCTCATCGGTATGGTTATCTCTGATCGCCTACCATAGAAGTTCAATGATAGAGGTCTCACCAATTGCCCATGTGTGAATTATATGGTGGCAAGATTTGTGAGGAATCAATCATATAACCCAATAATAACAAAAGTTTATTTAAATATAGTCGGCCAACCGGCAATAATTAAATTTACCTGATTTTGATTGCTCCATTTTGGACGCGGGGACTATAAAAATTACTTTTTTGAGAGACCAGTTATTTTTAGATATATAGTTTTCCAAATTTTCTGTAAGAAATTGCATTAATTTCACTGATATTAAACAAAATTTTTAGTGAAGTAGTATGTACTTAAGTAATTATATTTTTGCGAGAACTTTGGCATTTTTCAGTAACAAATTCGAATTATGTACCTCAATGGATTATACAGAAAGTTACCTATTCCTACAATTCTTATTCAAAAAACAAACTGACCTAAAAATATAATTATCGCAGCCAAGTAACTAATAAAATTAATAATTTTTGTAGATTTTAAACTAATAATATAATACATCAAATTTATTTTTATTTTTTTGGGGTGACCCAGTGTAGAGTTCAAAAAATTTAATTATTGGGAAGTTGGCTTGAGGCATTTATTAGCGCAGCCTCTGCGAGTGGCAGCTTGTCATCCGCTATTTGTACACCTTGCTATCCGCGTTCCATGCTTGGTACCCAACTCTCAACTTTCAATTACCATAGAGACACTAGCTGAGTGCAAGAAGCTGTTATTTGGATCCAACAGTCACAAATACAATATAAAAAATATTTCCCTAACCCTTTACGTGCGAAATTAAAGTTCATAAAAAATAACGTAATGATCATTACCTTATGCATCTATATTTACCTTCAAAATCAAATAAAAATAATTATTATCTATTTTCAAAATAATCATAGCAAAAAATTTGTAAAAAACAAATTTATTTTTTTAGACTCATATGAGAAAATTTACTACAATACAAGCACACAACATACAAAAAAAATGAAAAAAATTATTATTAAAAATTCTGGATTTTATTTGAAAATAAAATAAAAATACATTTTTAGAAATGTATTCGGCAAAATCATATATTTTTTCCTAAATTATGACTTACCATCATCTCTAAGAAGATTCTTCGGTCAAACATTGGCAATGTTTTTTATATTTTACCTTTGTATACATACATAAAATCTCGTAAAAAATTGTTTTATGAGTTTACTTTTAAACAAAGAGCTGCTTTATAATATTCGGATATATCTGCTGCGCACTTAACCATTAACTGGTATCGCTAAAAAAGGCTACGTAACTGGTATCGGGGGTCAAAAGTGACCCCATATAAAATATGCATGATAATAACACAATAAGTTTAAGTTTTTAATTTTCTGTTTTTTTTTTATGAAAATCAAACTTATAATCTACACATTAATTAAATTATTTGGAATATTTTAATCAGAGATTACATGTTTCGTTATCAAAATAGCTAACATCTTCATACTACATTTATTTTCTAAGATCTTACTTTAGGTACTCTTAATTAAATAAAAACTTAAAAATAACGTAACAAATCTCCTTTATATTGTTTTCGTATATAATCAATATTACAAAAATCAGGAACATCTTCTGAGATCACATAACACAAAAAAAATGACAAACTAAAACCAATCCTCGTGGAAGAACTAAAAAATTTACCACAAAAAGTCTAACATTTGGTACAAGTGACCGTTATGGCAGTATGTTCTTATATGTAATGCAGGCACTTCGCACACTTTTTTGAACATTTGACGTTCTTTTTTCGATCGCATAAGTAACACCTTCCTCTCTTACGGCCGCTCATTTGAGAGTCAGAAGAAGTAGTAGGTGTGTTTTGTTCCACTCCAATAACTTTCTCTCGACGTTCTTTCAAAAAACTATCCATTCTTTTCATTAGGTCTTCCGGAAAAAAAATCCTTCTGTCTATCTTGCACAAATTGTTGTACTAACTCGATTCCAATAGCTTTTATATATTTATTTCTCTTTAGACACTTCTCCGGATTTGCTGCTTTCCACAAAACATAACCGTTTACCATCGAAATGTTCATTATTGCTGAAAATATAACGCATGGCCAACGTTGCGTTCTTCTAGCCACAGAATAATTTGCACATTTTTGATCTAGGGCATCTACGCCTCCTTTAGTGCTGTTATAAAACATTATGACCTCTGGTTTACCGGTAGTTGAATCAACAGATTGATCGTGGTGCATAGTAGAAATCATTACAACGCTTTTATTTTTTTCGGAATATACGATGCCAGCGTTTTATCACTGGTAAATCCGAATAAAGTTGAACCTTCAGGACGTGTTTTATGTGGTAAAAATTCAGGCGGCACCTCGCTTTTTTTTTTGCGCATAGTACCTACATACGTCAAACCATTTTCTTTTAGCTTATCAACCAGTTCAACTGACGAAAACCAATTATCACCTGTAATGTTTCTATTAGTTTTCATTACAGGTTCCGCCAATTTCAAAACGGTTTTTGTAGGTACAGACAGTCCATCTCTTCTGTTTGTTTCAGTTTTTCCAGTGTAGATAAACGCATTGTATAAATAATGAGTTTTAGCATCGCACAACACATTACCTTTATGCCATATCTAGCTGGTTTCGACTTCATATATACTCGAAAAAGGCATCTTCCTCTGAAGGGGCACAGTGAAATGTTCCGAAAAGCTATAACTTTTTTGGCAGTGTTCGATGAATTTGTCAAATATCTCCGAAATGAGTGCAGCTCTGTCAGTCTCTTTTCTTACGGCTCTTGTCTCAACATCAATAAATCGTAAAGCCGATAATAGGAACAGAAACCTTTTCAGGCTCATAGTGACCCTAAAAATGTCACGCCCAGTACCATCTGTAGCCCACAAACTGTGACATCCTCGTGTCCAAACTTGAAGTCCAGCATTTCTAACAAACCTACATGTTCAGTATGCGATTCCTGGCTTTTATACTTCTCAGTAAATTCTGTGATTTTCTGGTTTGTGTGAAGGCACACAACTTCTATAAGATCATCAGGAAACAATAATTGCCAGGACTCCATCTCGGACATATTCATTTTATTACGCGCTTGTCCTGCAAGGCCCGGAAGGTGTGTAATGATGTTATGCTGTCTTACGCGGGAAGAGCTAGGTGGGTTTTTAGACCACTTGAATCTATTTTTACCTCTATAAAAACCAGAAATAGGCCTAACGTGCTCTTCTTCTTCTTGTCCTTCTTCCTCTTCTTCACTGTTTGAACTGTGTCAGTCTCCCCTTCTATAATACTAATAAATATAATAATAATCGGTGATGTTTTCATGGTCACAAACAGTCAAAATTTAGAGAAATTTTTGAATAAATTATGGATACACAAGTGTTTGAACTATAAATATTTCCAGAGGTGTTATGGAATAGTGCATAAATAAGTTCAAAACTTTTACCTTAAATACAGAGACTTTTACATAGTTAGTGTAAAGAAGTACCTTTGATAATGGGTTATAAGTTGATGCGTATTGAGTAATTTTCTTTGCTCCCAGGGAGCAAGGGAATATTCAATGCACTATGTTTAAACAAATGTAAATAATACATTGACATAATGAGTGATATTTTGCATAATTGGTGTCTAAAAGTATCTCTTTAATATAGACAAAAATACCTACATTAGTGGTACTCTTCCCCCAAATTTAGTTTTTCTAAAATAATTCATTTTTTTATCAAGAAAAAGGTGAAAGGAAAAATGTGTGTACAAAATAAAAATCTTTAAGCAAATTTATTTCAAAGAAAACACAAAAATAGACATAGAATGCTTTACAAAGTACGTTGTACCTACTAAATCAAAATAAACATATTATTATTTTCGAAACAAAAACTAACTTGAATAAAGGTTTTGAAACATACATACAATTATGTTACATATACATTTGTAATTAATAACCGTTTTTAAATATTATCTTACATTATTTGACAAACATATTAATTAAAAAAATAAAATGAAATGTTTACTAATTTCTGATAAACTTACAGTTTCAATTTTTATAACTTTTTTTTATCGATGAAATTATTAATTCGCCCACGTCCTAGCCACACAACCGTCAGAATAAAACTGTACACAGTGCACACATGAGTATTTCATCGAGTTATAACAAAATAATGTACGCCTTGTTTTTCTGGTATTTTTACTAAAGTGAAGGGTTTCGTTTTTTCATAACATTATTGAATTGATATTATTTTCCCAAATTTACCAAATTTTCCATTCGATTTAGTTTTAAGAGTTCAGAACATATTGGTCACAAAATAATATAATATATGGAAAATAACACAGCTCATATAGGTAGAAGTACTTTTGATCTAAATATTCCTTTTATAATGGGTCCTACACACCATTTTAAAAGAAATTTACCCAGAGTATGTTTTCTATGAACTATTTGATTAACTTTAGCTAACCGAAAGGTATATTGCCAATTTTCAAGGGAACACAAGGCTTATTTTACGGAAAATCTTTGCACTGAATATAGGGAACCGTACATTATTTTTTGCAGTGTAGAAAAAAAAATCTGCTAAAAAAACAAGCTGTACAGTGACAAAGGCGTCGTTACTGGATAACTTCAAATATGTCGCTATCCGGCTCTAGTGAACAGCAAAAATATCTTTAATCTAAATCTAATAATTTGAAGATATGTTTTTCCAGTTGCTTAAAACATGAACCGATCGCACAAACCTTCGGAGCGTAGCTCATTGTTGTTGTTTTTAAAAAAAAAGTTAGAAGAAATAATTATTCAATATTTTCAAACCGTAAATTTAATTAATTTTTTACTTTTCATTGCAACAATTTAATTTTTTCGGGATATAGATGAAAGCTACACATTTTCGAAACACTAAGCGAATGAAGAGCATTGTCTCAATTTGCGTCGTCTGCGCCTTCGTGTAAGGATATCCCCCTTATACGAATGGAAATAAATTATTTATTTATTTAAAAACAAAGCTTACTTGTTAAATATGTGTCTGCTACAATCTCCTACATGGTTAATGACAGCTGAAAACATTTAACGGCTATAATTATGCCCCAGTTAAATACTTGCATAGAACTAAGAATTGTTTTCGTTTTTCTTCAAAGAATAGCTACAATAAATTGGTCGGAAAAAACGTATTTCTATCCATCAGAAACAAACAAAAACTGTGCTTTACAAAGTGCGATTCTAGAGGCATTTCGGATCATCAAAGGAGTCATCTGTCTCGCTGAGCCAAAATACCGAGAAGCGGGCACGTTCAGAGGTGAACATGACTGGCTGGATGGTTACAAATATCTATCGCTTAAAAGCCAAAAAAATTACGAAAGAATTTGCTTCGGTAGCAAAGTATTAAGAGCAGTTGTTCCACAAACATCAAAAACTAGATAACATACAGTTACCTAATCGGTCACCACGATAATGTTAATCTTCTGCCTGCCAAGTCGACACGCCAGCGCCTTTTCGTATTCACGACTTCATGGTGAGGTAAAGAAAATACAAGATGTCTGACCTTGACCCGATGGTCAATAACTCTGATTTTTATTGATTCCTAATTTTGTACAATTTGACGTCTCCTACAAGTCACAGCTTAAAGGTCCAACGCACCACCCTACTTACAATATGGCGGCTTCTTCTATCAATTTTTAGTTTCGTTAATTACTTCAATCCTGCATTAGGTGTAGTGACCTCTATCTTCAAAAGCCTACATTACTTAAAGGTCATTTTAATTTTCTATTAGTTTGGCTCTAGTTAGTTTCTATTTAACATTTGTTTCAACATTCATTTTAGTTCTTTACAAGTTTGATCTATCTCTACATTCACCTTATGTAAAAAAATTCTTTTAATGGTTCCTAAATTGTTTTTCAAATTTTTCTATTTTTATTATCTATTTCTAAATTTACATTATGTCAAAAAGTTCATTTTAATAGTTTTTTCTGTTTCTATCTATTTAACATATCTGTCAAACCTTTATTTGCTATTTTCATTCAATAAATGTCAGATTGTTAAGTGAATTTTATTTTCTTCTATTTACTACATTTTATTGGCAATTTTAATTCAATATATCGGTCTGGGACGAGTCCAGCAAAGTGCTTCGTGCTGCTGTGTGTGGGTTAACCCTTTATATGCGCGGTTTATTTGCTTTATATGCGCGGTTTATTTGGGACGAACTAGATGTCGCACGGAATTGTAGAAATATTTCTTTGCTGCAGAACAGCTGAATGAAATGTCAATCGTGCTTTAGTTGACCTACAAGAACACAAATTTTCCGAATATGAACGGGTGCTGTAAATATTAGCACCAAAGTGTTCTTAACAATAATTACGTGAAGTATCTTGATGGTGCTTAGAATGATGTATAGTTTCTAAGAGCTAAGGGATATATTGCAGGTGCTAAATGAAAGGACAATGGTTCACCGCTGGGCCACAAAATTATTAAAGGGGTAAGGCGTTCTATAACAATACTTAGTTTTTAGATCGCAGCTCAAATC
>OZ005741.1:250558938-250743938 GCA_963930735.1 Dioctria linearis
TTCATGTCACGGACAATTATGATTTTGATATAATGCATGATATATTTGAAGATGTTGCAAACTATGATCTCTGTCAAATTATTCTATATTTTGTACAAATTCAAGGAACGTTTTCCTTGGAAAATTTTAATTATAGGATACAGAATTTCAATTATGGCGAAACAGAAATTGGCAATCTCTCTCCTCCGATACAACTGAAGAATTTAAAAAGCAATCATTTAAAAATGATCGCTCGAGAAATGCTAACATTCACACACTTCTTTCCGCTAATAATTGGGGATCTCATTCCAGAAAATAATCCGGTTTGTAACTTTTCTATAATTTTTGTAAAAATGTGCGATATGTTACTTTCATCGTCTTTTGATAAGGACGATTTATTAACTTTGGAGAATACAATTCAACAATATAATGATCTATATCAGACTTTGTTCAAAACAAGTCTTAAACCAAAACATCATTTTCTTATCCATTACGTTAGAACAATACAAAAGTCCGGACCATTAAAATATCTGTGGAGGTTCAGATATGAAGCCAAATATCGTGAATCTAAAATTTATTGTAAAGTTATTACATCACGCAAAAATTAAATTTTTCTAACTTCATTAATACAAAAGAAGTTTTTTCAAAAAAGTTCTCTGTTGAGAGCTGTGTAACAGATCAAATTAGATCAAAATTTTACTATAATTTATTATCATCTAGCGACTTCAGTATTATAAGTAAGGAATTACTGATTTTTTCTGATAATGTTCTGTATAAAGGAACTATTTATAAAAAATCATACTTCGTTGTACAAAAGTATGGAGATAATATTCGTTTATTTGAAATAGAAGAATGTATCTCCATTGATAATAAGATTTATATTGTTGTCCAAAAACGAAAAGTTCTTTATTATAATAGTCATATAGAATCTCATGTTATTAGTACTGAAAAATTGATATATTTAATTCTTAATTTAGATCATATTCATACACCTCCACTTCATCACCATATAATGTCAAATGGGCAGTTAGTAGTAAGATTAAAAACATTTTTTCAAGTTTTTAAGTTTAGTATTATAATAAATGTGTCGCTACTTTTTTTAATAAAAAGTTAATAATCCAATATATAGTTTATTTTAGTATTATATAGTAATATTATCTATCCCGATTTTATTAAAGGGTAAGTATACTATATTAATAAAACATAATTTTTATTTTCTTGGGTGATTTTGAAGTCACAGTGGGTATGTGAGAATTCTATCGAAAATTTGTTCATAAAATATAAATATCCTAGATACGTAAAATAATAACGACATAAATTATGTTTGCGTTGTCATACGTAACATTTCACATTTGGAAAAATAATTGTATTGTTTTTCTTTTATGCTGAAATCCAATAGAGTTTACTGATACATAACACTTATTTTACCGTATTCACACAACACCTTTAACCGCACTTAAACCGCATTCTAAGCCGCATTGTCTATATTTTTTAACCACATTATTGCATCATTTTTGCACGCAATTCTGTAGTATATTTAACTGCAAATACATTATTTCCAACCACATCTCTGCGGCATTTTCAACTACAGCTTACTGTTGCCTTAACAAGAAATGTTTGCATACCAATTACACCTTTTCGACTATGTAAACCTCAATTGAAATGAAACTAACCGTATTATGATGTTACCTTTATCTATTTTTTTTAGGATGGCTTAATAGCAAGGACGCGGTTGGCCTAACTTGGAAATGTTGTTAGCTAAATTTTAAAGCAAATTGCGGTTGATGTAACAGCAATTTGCATTACCAACAAGTAATTTACTATGTATGTACTAATGGTGTCGCTTTCCATCGAGTTCTCATGGATTCGACGCTGCATATTTATTCTGATAATATCCTGACTGAGCAGTGCCCATCATTTGTTTGAGCTGTCTTTAAGGTCTGCATTCTTCTTATGAAGTAGTTCAGGCCTGATACCTATCATACCTATCTTTAGGTGTCATGTATGTCACATTTTGGTGACAATGGTATGGGAATGTAACTCGTCGCGCCTAAAAATGAAATGTTAAAAGAAATGTATGAAATTTAACGCACCCATTTCTGATTGTGATATAAATATTCTACAGGATCAGGGGATAAGCTAATATATCACGACTGCGAAAATGAATCTTGCCACGATATAATTCACACTTACTTTTTATAAAAAGTATTTATATGGGCAATTGGTGTGACCTCCATCATTGAACTTCTATGGTAGGCGATCGGAGCTAACCATACCGATGAGAACTCTCTGATCGCTGGGTCGAAAAGTTCAATCAGTTTTTTTTCACTTAAATTCATTTTATAAATTTATTGAATTTATTTTTAAAAAATGTCAGTCTGTTAGACGCGAAATCTTCTTCGGAAAATGAGTTTCCTAATAATTACCTATAGGTACCCAAAAATGCCGCAGAATTTTAGATTTTAGATAGTAATTTAAATACGAGAAATGTAATTGGTACTTTTTTTTGTATTAGGTACCTTAGTGTTATCTTTTCTTTCATTGCGTGTAAGTATTGCTGTTGTCGAAAGTACTTCAATCATGATTAGGGGGAAAACTAAACTGAGAAATTGATTACGCCATAAAAGTATAGATACGATACTGCGCGTAAAAATACATATGTACATCGGTTAATGAAATTTCCTGCAATAAACTAAATATTTTATATTTAGTTTCTACCATTGTTTAAATAAAAGAGAAACGTTACATCGCGACAAAGCTATACAAAAAACAAAACAAAAAACTAGTTCTATCTCCAATGCGCCAGACACCAATTATAGAGTGCCGCAGCTGATGAGTTGCGCAAACAGAAATGTATGGAACAAAATTAGGAATTGAAACCAAAATTATTGTAGTTATCACAATAAATAAATATTTCTTTAATAAGATACGAGAATTCATGTAACTAGGTAATTATTAAGAAATAAATTAAAATAATTTTCAAAATTTTCACAAAGTATTACATGACCAAACGTGGCGCTCTCGTCACTCATCAAAACACCACTGTGCTCCACTCTAATATGCTGGCACTTTGTGTACGATTTAATCTGTATTTCTTATATGTTGTTAGGTTCTGAAATGAGGGATTCATGTCATATTATTTAATATTGTTCAGTCTATCGACGTAAATAATCCGCAAATCATTCCATCGATGAAATAATACCTCCTTAAAAGGAAAAAAAAGAACCCTAACTTAAAATATCTCAGAGCACTTATCTTATTTAATGCTGCACAAAAGATATGTGTTCTTTTCATCTCCATCAGATGCAATTTTAGCTGGACCACAATAAAATTGTTATAACCTATCAAGATTTCAGTTCGTCACAACTTATTTTAACTAATATTATCAAAACAAAAGAAAACAATCATGAAATTAATAAAATAAAACCAAATCTTTGCAAAATACCATCAGGCATATTTACCTGTGTATATTTACATTTTTTTCATGTCATCAAACGACATTACTCCAGTCAGCCGATTTCACCTTCGCCTCAGTCAGAGGCGAGATGAACATAACTGGTGACCACGGCTATATAAAACCAATGAGTCGCAATAGAAGGCACCATTCATCGCTCAGAGTTAATCTGATTCAGAGTCCAATCTGAATAAAGAATCCCAATTTCCATACAGGAGTCTAATTCTGTTCAGAGTCTAATCTGAAATTGTTCGAGCTTACACACTTCGATCTTACACGTGGAAGCTAGTTCATGTGCTACATGTTGTTCTTACATGCTGAAGCACCTATTCAGCCCACATACTGCAGCATATTTATTGTGCTACTGCATCTTTTTGGGTATTACACGCTGCAGTACTCTTCTATAACTTTCACAGAAATTTATTCTGTTACCAGAAAATTAATTCTGTTATTTCCTCTTTCTTTTTTCAGAAGTGAAGGTAGGTACTAAAGCAGTGGCGGCTCCAGAATTGAAAATATTGATATTTTATTGCATTTAGTGCCTATTTTTATAACTCTCTGAATTGTTTTATTAAATTAAATTAGATATCTGTGATACATTGTATTTAGATCAAGTTATTGTTTGTGATATTAAGTTAAGCAAATTGAATTGTATATCTTGAATTATACTGAATAAATTTTATATTTGAAGTTAAAGGCTGAAGTATCTGCTTACAACCGGAACCCTCCTTTATCGTTCGAGACTAGATCTCACAAATTAATTAAACTCTGATATGGTAATAAACTCTGCAGTTTTCTTTTTTTAATAAATAAAATACTTAAAGGAGAAAATTTAAATTCTCTCACAAAACAACCATTTAACAGAAATATCATGCCTGAACAACTGGACCGAACGGAATAGAATTGAAAATGAATTACTTTGTAAAAGACACTCAAAAGAAAGAGAGAGAAACAACAGAGAAATTGTGAGTGAAACACTCTATAACGTGCGACAGTCTTCAACAGGTTCCCCTATACGGGGATAATAGTGATAATCGGAAGCATGGAAAAGCGTCCCTCGGAGAACCCAAATCACCACCATGTATGTTTTACGATTTTTTGTAGATTTCGAATTATGATTTATTTTCGTGATTTTTCACCAAACTAATAATACAAACACATTTTTGGTCATAGTGACTGGAATAATTCAAATAAATTGCTGTTTTTTTTTTTTTTTTTCATTAAGGTGTTAGCCCCATGCCCATCCTATGAAAAATTCATTCCGTAGCTTATACTATTGCTCCAAAGGAAATTTTTAATTTCCATTAAGTTCAAAATTATAAAATGTACAAAATCTTCGTAGGAGATTTAAAAAAAAAATCACATGACTTTTTTCAACTAAAACTATTTCAAAAGCTTACTCATTTCATTGGCTATTTACCATGTAATTTAGATATTTCTGTGGTATGAATGGGGAACACGTTTTTCAGACCTTTGATCTAACTCAGAACGGTTATGACCGCTCGGAAAACAGGTTTCACTGTTCACCTCAGCTCATTAGCAGCTATAATTCGTAGAAGAAATTTTTTTGAGGGTAGTTCACCTCAGCTCATTAACAGCTATTATTCGTAAGGTGGTAAGTGGGATGTATGTCACCCAAGTGCATGAAAATTAATTTTCCAGCGACCAAAACGTCTCGAAAAAGTTCCCTGAATTAGAAAAAAGTAGAGCGCCAGATAGTACTTGACGAAACCAATAAATTGATATGGAATATGCCGTATTGGAACCACCGCTACCCATGGAGGGTTCAAACCCCACCCTAAAAGAATCCAGAGAAGAAAAAATTAGGTATGGTCTGAGCTACGGTATCAAATTTTTGAATTGGATGGCCCAAATATTCAGCTTAATTAAAAAAAAAAATTATTTATTTCAATTATTCAAGTAACTATGGCCAAAAATTTGTTCACATTAGTAGTTTGGTGAAAACTCACGAAAACAAATCATAACTCGAAAACTACAAAAAATCGTAGAACATACATGGGGGTGATTGGGCTTCCCCGAGTGACACTCTACCTCCAGGTTTCCGATTATCACTATTTTTTGGGACACCCTGTACATATTATTACGTGCCACAAAGTGAATCAAGCGACATCTGTTGGGAATGGAAGCAACTTTAGGTTAGTGTCATCTTAGTAAACTTTGGGTTCGGAGAACGGAATATTCAGGAAGGTTCTAGGATAATTCGTAGCGTATAAATACGGCGCTCTGACAGCTAGCAGGCGGAGTATTATTTCAGACAGCGAAGTGAACGAAGTAAACTATTTGGATTGCGATAATTAGAAGTACAGTACTAGCGATAAATAAAGAGTTGATTTGATAATTATTTGTGAATTTGTGAGAGTAAACAGTAAAGTTAAATAAAGAAAGAACTTTTGAATTATATCAGAAATATTGTGTTTTAAATAACGAACTAAGGCCACGCTGCTCGTAACAATATAGTATGTTAAATGAAAATGATTTAGAGGAAGAGGCTCAACTGTTAAGTTTAACTTAATGTCACATAGAAATAACGCTGGAATATTAAGAGTTATTTTGATCTTTGGATTGCCGTCCGAAAATGATACAAATCAAGTAACTACTTCGTAGGATTGCCATACAAACGAGTTGACGCATAGAGCTGAAATGTTACATACAGCATTTTGACAAAAGGTGTAGATACAATTTAAAATATGGACCAAATCGGGTAACCCCTTCTTGATGTTTTCATACAAAACTTGAGCACTCATACAAAACTTGAGCACTCATTACGTTCAAAATATATAAAAATGAGATATGTCCGTCAAAATGATTCTTAATCGCAAGATGTATTTATTGGTTACCTTAAACTACTTCAAAATGCTTTATAAGCTAAATTAAGTGAAAAACTTGTGAAATTATGTATCAAAACTCGAAAAGTACATGATAATTCTAGCATAATTTGATAAATGTGTTTTTCTAAAATCTATGAAGCTTACAGAAAGACCCGACAAGTATAGATACAGATCGCAACATGGAAAACCGCTTACTTTTTATATTTTCTTGAAAATTTCTTTAAAAATTTATATATTGAATCCATGCTCCTCAATTGGTCTTAAGCCAATTCCAGATATTTTCGAAGTGTTTTCGATGCTTTTTTTTCTTTAAGGAGCGCGCTTTAAATTCTTGTTTATGTATCTTATAATTATAATTAGCTTTTTATTATTGTACATATTTGTTATTTTATAAAGTTTATTGTCAATAAAACAGTAGCCATTATTGAAAATTTTTTCTTAAAATTTGGTATTTATTTTGGGCGTTTTGAAGTCAAAACGTGGGCCCAGGCTGTTGATCGGCAGAAGGACTCAAATGCTGTGTATGTATTTAGATTTGGATTTGCTTTACAGCCTTCATTAAATAGAAAGAGGGCATAGGTTTTTCGCTCTGCTGACGTATACTATATAAAGAGGAATTTGATGACAACTAAATCAGATCTGAATTGGTTAAATACCGTTTTCGCTGTGCTTACTATTCAGTATATAAAACGTAGTACAACCTAAGTAAAACTGGTCGTTAAGTGCACAGTATTTCTTCGTCGTCGACGCAGGGTATTTCTTCGAAATATCGAATGTAGTGTGGATACTGCACAAAACTTAAATAAAAAAAATGAATGTAGGCAATATATAAATATACGTGTTAGACGGTATAACAGGTAGCCGATTTTGTCTAAATCTTTCGATTTGAGGTCATCTGGATCATAGAGACAAGAAATATTACTTATGATTCCTCGAAGGAGAACTAAGTTTAAATATGGATAGGGTTGTCCCTATAAAACACCCCAACACTAAAACTAAGCTGGAGAGATGTACCAATTTAGTTATATGTATGACCAAGATGATTTCAGATCGTAAGTTACAAATCAGATTTATCACATACACTGTAAAAAACGTAGGGCCACCAAAAATTAATGGGTTGAGTGATGAAATAACAAATTAGAGCATTTTTTAGCTTTTGCTATATACCGGAGAATTCCAAAAAATTCTTTCTTGAACAAAATCTAATTGAAAGGGAAAATAAGTTTAGTTTCCCCAAATCAATCCACCATTCAATAAATTAAGTTTAATGGGACATGGGATTACAAGCGTTTACTAATTTAACAAGTCTTTTAAATTACAATTGCTCATGAACTTATACCTGTTTTGACAGAAGTGATAAATTTGTAATGTTTTTTCAATAAAACAAAGGAAACAGGTTACTGTATGTAAAATCTGGACTATAGCTATACAAGTGATAAACTACTTAAATAATGAGAAGCAAACATCATGAACTTGACTAGATTATTTTAAAATACAAAATTGATAGTACTGCTGGATATTCAGTTATCCCATTGCTGTACAGATAGGATGATCATCATATGAAGATGTTGATGCAGATTAGAGATTAACCACTACATGAATATTTTATGGAACTCTTGCAAACATATATTCGTTAGTACAATTGACACATTGTTTTTCAAAACAAGTCATATACAAAGGCCTCGACTTATGTGATTTCCACTTACGTGAATTCATACCTACGCGAATTTTTTTTTTTGTCAGTAACGGATCCTGTTTCTAGCTGTTGACTCCTTGAAGGCATCTACAAATGCGAATAAATTCTAAGAAAAAATATCCAATAAAATTGAGGCCTTCCCTACATCAGGTCGAGGCATCTTTGGATTCATATTACTGGCTTGCTCATTGCTAGCTTACCCATTGCTTCATCGGCAAATGGAAGCATTGTCAGCAAGCCGAAGCATTTTCGATTTTATATTTGAGCAAAGCGTTTTAGATTTTTCCACTTGCCCAGTCTTTGTGGTTATTAGTTTGTCTATGCTATTAAGCAAAGTATAAATAAATATAAGTAGAGACAGAGGCGAACAAAATAGGAAATTTTTCGTGTTTTTTAGAATGAAACAAGTAATTTCATATACTTTCGTCTTTTGCATGAATGGGGGAAAAGAACTTGGCTATACACTATTGTAGTGCAACCGAGACAACGAGCTAAAAACAAAAATCGAGAGAACGTAGGATTACCCGAACGACAAAATCTTATTGAATCCCTCAAAATCCTATCAAACTATTCATAATAATGTACATCAGGTCACACTACCTCCCATTTTAAAGAAAAAGATAAATTTCGCTTTGACCCACATGCTGAAAGGAGATGTAAAGTTTCTCTCAAATAAAATTCTCATTTTTCCCGAAAATATCAGAGAATCCAGCATGAGTTCTCCCACTTATTCTCTTCATAGCAAAACGAACGTAAACAGAAAAACGTGCTATTCAAATATCATGGGATTACACCAACAAACATTAGAATTCCAGCGAAAAATTTTGGGCAACTCCGTCCATTCTCTCTTATTTACGAAAAACATTGGGACAACTCCACCCATTCTCTCTTATTTACGAAAATAAATCATTTGCCATTCCATTTCGTTGCATGTAATCTTCGCTTTCACAATTTTTGTCTTATTCGTAAAATGTTCAAAGAGGGTTTGATTTTTTTTTTGATTTTTTTCTCTTCCTTCCTTCCTTTTCTCGCCGTGTACATTTAAATGGAAAACAATCCCTTCTGTGTCCTTTCTTTTATTTAGTTATTCTTTGCAATTAAGTTCATGCGATAGTGATAGAAGGAGAACGATAGAAACAAAACCCCGCCTTCGAATTTTCTCTCGACACGATGCAATTCATATTGAGATTCAGTCTTAATTTAGATATCTTCCTTGTGAGTTGTGACCGAAATTTTTACCGCGTGTTCGTTAAAAAAACATAGTCCTTAATCATGTCAAACAAAGGTAAATGTGATTCTCGAATTGGTAATGAAAGAAGACATGCCATTACTATAGAAACCAAAGTTAAAATTATAAAACAATACGAAAAAGGTGGAAAGATGGCAAATATCGCACAAGTTACATCACGATTTAACCCTGACTCACCAAAAAAATTAACTTGGGAAAATATTGAAGCGAAGTACGAAATTGCAATATGAGATTTTTGTTTTTCAAGTAAAGTCGTGAACAAACAAAAATCTCACATTTCGCTTTTATATTTCCAGACGAAATTCTTTCTCGCGAAAAGCGATGATAAAAGGCTGAACTACAATAGACGTATATATACGAAAGTATATTTACTTACGTAAAGCAAACGCGCCCTTTAATTTAACTGGCGTACACAAATTAATTTTAACTCGAGTGAAGGGAACTTTCGTTAAGTTGAAAAGTCAAATTGCAGTCAGTAAAGGTGCGGTAAGAATCGCTCATTCCGTAAGAAGCGATGTTTGAAACAATTATATTATTACTAAATGATTAAAAGTTCAATTTAAAAATTAAAATGGGATAAAAGTGGTACTGCGAATTAATAGAAAGCACAAATCTTCAATTACATCAACTTCCACTTGTTAATTTTTTCACTTTTACCACTTTTTAAAATTGAAAAATATCTTTAAAAATTTTTAAAATTAAAAATATCAAAATAATAACTCTTACGGAATGTGATATATATTTAGGCTAAAAATATCAATTTTGCGCTGGTAAACGTCAGTCACGTTCAATTTCGTAAAGTTATTTACGTCTTTTGTGGTTCAGCCTAAAGATTTTCGTAGAGAAGGTTGGATTTAATTAAGGAAAGGAAGAATTAAGTTAGTTGTAAACCAGCGGTCATCTAGCTGAAGTCAGATCCTGATATCGCCAAATAGAATTTAAACTTCTGTTAAAATCAATTTTTGTATTAATAAAGTTTACTGAAAAGAAGAAGAAATTTCCTTTATTTTAATTTTTTTTTATCAATACTTAAAAATAAAAACAAGAATTTAAGTTACGCGCTCGTAAAATGTGTCATTCTACGACTAGAATAATTATAATCGATAAAGTTCGAATTATGGCTCATGTACAAAAAACCAGTACCAATGCAATCTACAATAATTACCAAGAATAGAGGAACATTAATAGAAGAAATGGAAAAATTTTTGGCTACCAATAAGCCTAATGCTCATACAAGAGAAAGCCTTGAGTCTTTATGAAGACCTCGTGTCAAAATGAGGATAGTGCTGATACTAATACATTCACTGCAAGCACCGGTTGTTTTTAAAAATTTAAAGCCCGTAATAAGCTACACAACATCAAAGTGACAGGTGAGGCTGCCAGTTCAGATACATAGGGAGCTACGAATTTTATCAATAGTCTAGCAGATATCATTAAAAATGAGGATTACCTACCCCAACAAATGTGGACGAAACTGGGATATATTGGGAAAAAAACGCCAGATCGGTCATATATATCCCAACTAGAAAAATCTATGCCGGGTCGATGTCTAAAGATAGGCTAACAATTTTACATGGTGGAAATCCTACTGTGGATTATAAAATCAAGCCACTTTTAATTTACCACAGCGAAAATCCAAGTGCCTTAAAGAATATTTCCAAATCATCACTACGATATGGAAATCCAATAAAAAAGCATGGATGACTCAAGAATTTTTTGAAGTCTGGTTTCGTCACCATTTTATACAAGAGGCAGAAGAATATTGCAAAGAAAATAACTTACCATTTAAGATTTTATTGTTAGTTGATAATGCAATGTAAAATAATGATAATGTTCCTTCCTCCAAATACAACCTCCATTATACAACCAATGGATCAACAAGGTGTAATTCATATATTTAAAAAGTATTACCTACGAAATACATTTAGGAAAGCAGTAAGAGCTACTGATGGAGAGAACGGCAAATCGTTAACCCAATTCTGGAAAGAATATAATATTTATAGAGCCGTTAAAAATATTGGTGATGCCTGGAATGAACATTCAATGCCTACGATGAGTAACATATGGAAAGAGCTCATCCCAAAATTGGCCAAGTATATGTAGTATGCAAACTGATGAAGTTGAAGTCGACAATGTTATTATCGAACTGGTCGAAGAAATAAGCAAAGAACTTAACCTAAATCTGGAGGAAGAAGATTTTGTTAATTTAATCGGAACGAATTAATCACGTAAGTCGAGGACTTTTTCACTATTTTGTTTGAGCGTCTCCAGCGGCAGGCCGAGCAATAACTTCCATACTATCTGTATGTTTTTATGAAAAAAAAACATATATGGTAGTATATGGGACATAAAAAATGAGCTATTCAGCTAATTCTCATGTTTTTAAAGGTTTAGTATTATCATTTTAGGAGAAAAAAGACCAAACAAATTTGAATTTTTACAGAAAAAAATCTATCTGCAATGGTACGAAGAGTTGGATTGATTCAGTTAACGCACTTCATACAAATTATCTGGAAAGGTTTTCCGACTAGTAGGTACGAAAGCCCTTTCCGGGTTGTTTATTGCTAAAAATTTTCATATTTCTTGGCTTGGAATTCTCATGTGGCTCTCGATAGAAAGTATTTGAAAGCTTGAGCAATGAGTTTGAATCTTGTCGCAGTCAATACTTCCTGTTATTGCTCGCACAGTTTTGTTTTAATATTTTTATACTCAATATTTATTTTATGTCTTAAATCGATCCCATGATTTTATTTTCTTGTCTAGTGCAAGTATAGTGAAGTATCGAATTCAATCCTGACAATTTCCATTAATTTAAATGTATGTCATGACATCTTCAACATCAACCGCAAGTACAATTGAAACTTGGTCATACACTTCAAAGTAATAATTTCAGTTCAAAATGGAAATTTCTCTTCATATAGGCAGAGGTCAGTTATGAGATAGTAATGGACCCAAAAATTTATAAAAGCTAACTCTACCGTTGAGATTTATTATTAAATTATATTTAATCTAATTTCTTTATTTAAGAAACCTTATAACTCTTCAAACAGTATGTGGCAACCAGTGGCAGGTATCTATGTACTCGTGATGCAATCAGAGCTGCAAATTTCAAGTACCATTACCATTATCATTACCAATACCGAGTATTTAAGAATTGGCAATTCCCAGTACTAACAGTCCCATTCCCGAAATGGCCAGTAATACTTTAAAATACCGGAAATTAAATGAATTTGCGATTCCATTACAAAAATACTTACAAATTCCCAAAAGTATTTATAACTATATAATTCCTTTCAATTCTTTTCAAATACTTTCAATTACTTTTAATTAGTTTGGCAACTTCAGTATTAAACATGAATTATGAAATGAACTAAATCAATTGTCTTTTTAATTTTATTGTAACAAAAACTTTTCCCTGTTTTCCATGGTTTCAAGCTGCAATAACATTTAGTTTGGAGAAGTACGTTTGATTTAAAAAAATTGTAGGCCAGAGGTAAAAAAATACAAAGTCACACTCTAGGAAAATATTTACTGTTTGCTATTTTTTCATATTTAAATTTGCAATTACATAATAAACAATAGTATGCACTTTATTTTAGTAGAAATGGCTCATCAAATATTTACTCTCAGTTGTTAAACCTAATATTTTTGGCAGAAATCTTTTACACAGTAAAATTTACAATTCCAGTTTACCTTTTTTCTCTGGGTGTATTAAAAACATTTCAATTAATTTTTAATTTTTCCAAAATTCCAGTTAGCCTTAGTTTAGACTAATTTTTCAAAAGAAAAATCAGTAAGAGTCTGTCTTTTAGGATGGTTGATTAAGCCCGCTAAGGAAAATAATCACTCTACTGCGCCTGATGAAGGAAATGGTGTATTGTACTGCAGTGCAGCTTGTTTAAGTCGCAGATACTTGTTCCAAATGCGCACTTCAGTGTCAGCATACTTATGGGCAATTTTGTCTCATATGTGTTACTTCAATCAGAACTGAGAAATCGGTACCTATGTTGACATGCCCATCCACAGTCTTATAGAATTAATTAAATTAATTAATCAATCAAATTTTAATCGTCTTAGAAACTGCAAGGGATTTAAAAAATACAAAACTACAAAAACAATTTCAGTTAATTTCATTTATTATTTATTTTTTCTGCATATTTATATTTCCAGTTTCCAGTTCGTTTTCTTTTGTATCCGTCTCTGCTCTGTTATAATTTTTATCGTTTTTTTGTACAATATTAGCTTCGTTTATGCAATTATTAAGTATTTAATTTCTAATTTGTTTGATAAGTTTTTAAATATACTTACCACTTTCGGTTAAGTCTATAGTTTGTATAGGATTTTTTAAAGTAAACGTACTTCTCAAAACTACTTAATTTTATTGTACCTTGAGAACATGAAAAACAGGGAAAAGTATTTTTTTACAATAAAATTAAAAAGGCAATTGATCTAGTTCATTTCATAATTCATGTTTAATACTGAAGTTGTCAAAGTAATTAAAAGTAATTGAAAGTATTTGAAAAGAATTGAAAGGAATTATATAGTAATAGACAAATACTTTTTAAATACTTTTGGGAATTTGTAGGTATTTTTGTAATGGAATCGCAAATTCAATTAATTTCCGGTATTTTGAAGTATTACTTGCCATTCCGGGAATGGGACTGTTAAATTTTAAATCCAGTACAGGAGGGTTAGTACTGGGAATTTCAAATTCTTAAATAATCGGTATTGATAATTAAGAGGTATTAAATCCATTAAATAATGAGTATTTTATAGCTCTGGATGCAATTACTTACGTTACGCCAATATAGAAAGGCAAATGCACAAGGAACTCATCCCACTGGCAATAGTGAAAAATGTCCAATGCGAGCAGCTTTAGTGGAAAGTCAGTGCTAAAAGAAGAGTGACCATCATTAGACTTTAAAACGTAGAGAAGTGTCACAAATGTTAGAAGTGTTCAAAAGGTAAACGAAGCCAAACTCTGCAAACTCTCCGGATATTCCGTTATCCGATTATCATATATTTCGCAGTAAATTAATTTATAAATGTTTAAAGCATGCGATGGATATATTTAAATTTATCAAACCAGTTGTCTTACCTTATGCACTCAATACTCTAAACATTCTGCATTGTGTTGCCTACGAATTCTCTGCCCAAAAAAGGTAGACAACCAGAGATTACGTCTAAAGTCGCAATTCTGATAAATTTTCTTAAATTGAAAATCAACATTTAAGCAGAAAACAATCATTAATGAGAAACCATTACCTTTATAAATTTCATTTAATTTTTACTGTAGATGGCGATCCATTTCGAACACATCTCTAAAGTGATATGCGTGACTGGAAAATTAAAGCACGCATTTGAAACGTGCCGTCGGTATCTACCGTAGAGAATTAAGTCACGTAACGTTTTCGTTATTTATTCTGTTTACATTGAATTAAGTGGGGGAGAAAGTTTGCCGCGTAGAAGTCTATATTTATGAATATCGACGGTCGTTAAAAACTAAATAAAAGCAAGATTACATTTTGGAACGTGGCCTACCATTGTTTTTCTTTCTGTAATTGAGACATTCTTATTTTTATCATTCGTAAATGGAACATTTCACTTAACTGGCTAAAGAGGGATTGGTGTAATTATGGTACGGTTGATTTCAATGTTTTAGAAAAATAATTAAATCATTTTTCTCTCGATAAATCTATACCAAACCTTATTCTAATTCTTGTAACCTTTATTTTCATTGCCCTGTCAATTAGCTACGATAAACTTCTTCGTCGACTTTTCTCCGCCTATGTCCAATTGCAAATTAAGTAATAATCTCGCCATTCAAATTTTTCGAGCTGTAACTACTGAGTGTCAACGATCTGACCAAATGTCAGATATCTGCCAACTTTTGTGCGCAGATTTCTACCTTACTGATTACACACGGAGCAGATATTCGGGCAGATTTCATCTGGCACAGAGTTGTCAGATATATTTTAGTCAGTTATCTGGCATGCGTCTGTCTTTACTGATTACACGATCCGCTATTTTTCTTCTGGTAAAATACTGCTTTTATCTGGCAAAGACAACATAAACTAATGTGAAGTCTATAGTCTAGTCAGTAGGGGCTTTTGCCCTACAAAAGGTGGGGTAGTTGTGATTTTTATATATGTTATCCAGTTCCAGGCCCAATGAAAATTCCAAGTTTAGACCCTTGGGGGGGTTACGGGCGGTCCACCATCTTGGATTAAAGGTACCAAAAATAAGTGTTTTCAATATTATTCCTCAATGGTTGATCCTATGACAAAAATTTAAAAATATAAATTTGAAGAAGACTAAATTCCCTGCACGTTTTGCAAAAAAAAACAATTTTTTTGTAAGTCTGATGTGTAACGAGTTACAGCGGCGGAAACGTGAACATTCTTCAAAAAAAAAAAATATATACAGGGTGTTTCGTTTATGGTGGTTCATAGGACAGGAGGTGATAGCAGTCACCTAGTCAAACTAAAAAATTTATGGCAAGGGAGGCCGGCACCTTAACCATTTCGGAGTTACAGGGTGATTAAGAAAATTTGGTAATCTTTCACAAAATACCCTCTATTTTAAAAAGTACAGACTGTACTGTCACTTACAAAGTTCATATGCAAAATTTCATGACCTTTCCAACGACAGTTCGAATTTTATGGCCATGGAGGCCGGCACCTTAACCATTTCGGAGTTACAGGGTGATTAAGAAAATTTGGTAATCTTTCACAAAATACCCTCTATTTTAAAAAGTGCAGAGTGTACGGTCACTTACAAAGTTCATATGCAAAATTTCATGACCTTTCCAACGACTGCTCGATCAGCCCCGTACTCCTCTCTTCCCAGAAGTTATGGTGGTCTAAACTAAGAATTTCGAATTGTCTTTTATTGCTCCTATCCTACGGACCACTATGGAGTAAACATAACGTCCTTAAAACTGGTAGAACCAAAATTGCAGAACGGGTTTTGAGGTAGCTGTATATTTAAGGCTCATTTAAGGCTAATTTAATGCACCAAAAATAAAATTTACGGCTCCCATAGTTTTCACAGAAATCACGGTTTTGCTAGCTTTAGAAAAAATTAGCAGAACCAAACAAAAAACTTGTAAAACTTATTATTTTCGAAATAAAAAGTATATAGGAATTTAAGGCTAATTTAAGGCTGCATCTATAACGATTTATAAATAATTTTAGTTAAAGATACAACAGAATTCCTTCAAAGGACACGAATATTGGAGTTGCTAATTTATAAAACAATACCACCACTGCACTATATAGCCCTAGAAACAAATTTCCACGTACAAATCGCATTGGCTTCTCAGTACTTAATTAGAATGCAATGAGGCTTAAATTCTGCCGGTTTAATTGCAGCAGTTTCCTAATAATTGGAAAAGGAGTTGCATTTTAGCAGGCCAAATCGACATTACAAAAAGGCGTTTTTTTAATATAGTTTAGGGTGCAACCTGCAGGAGTCACTCAAACCAAACTTTTCTCAATTTTACACACTGGCAAATATAATATGGATTGGTCGATATGCTATGTATTTCATGCGGATACAATTTTTTTTTCTTACGTCGCGTCCGTACGAACATTAAAAAATCATTAGCCTTGAGTTGAGAAGTGATTTTAATAAAACCTTTCGAATTTCTGTTGAGTATCTATGAATATATTGCCTTTGGTAAAACAACTTTTATCACTAATTAACCCAAAGAATTAATTTAAAAAGATTTATTTCGACGAACGCACGAATTTATTAATTGTATACAGTTCTCTCTCAGGTGGTACTTGGCTCTTAGACCGAAAGAGAACGCTATATAGAAGTGAGCCCACTTTCTGCAGTGTATTTCTATGGACGTAGTCAGTCTATGTTATGCATGTCATTGGTTTTACATAACAACGCTGCAAATATTTTAGAATGTTAGGAGTTAGGACTAAATTAGGGATCTGATGTGGTAGTGAGGGAGTCTGTGTCGTGACTTGTGTGACATGTTTATCGAGAGTTTTGGATCACCCGAAGTTGGGGTCCCTATCTCAAATTTTGAGAAAACCCTATACACATGCATCACATGCATGCATTAATATTCATTGAAATCAATTTTTATTTGTTTAAGTTTTGGAAAAAAAATTTTTGAATTTGAATTATATAAATAAGAAAAAATATAAAATAAGCAAGTAAAAAAGCTCGAATTTGTCTAAGACCAATTCTTTTGATACCCTAGATGAATGCCCGTATAAAATTTCGTATGGTCACCGATCTATGCAAGTTTAATTTTTGAAGTGGTTTTTCGAATATATTTCTAGAACGGTTTGTCGGACAGAAAAAATGATTATAACCAATTTTATAGGATTTCGTATACTGAAGACGTTTTAGTACAATAAAAATGTTTAGGAATTATTGTTTTCACTGTATATGTAAAAAACCTAAATTTTTATATGGCAAAACCAAGAAGGGGTTGCCCAAATTATTCCATTTTTGAAATTTTATTTGAAATTGCTATAGAAACACCATGTACCAAATTTCCGCTCTGTAAATCGACGCGTTCTTAGGCAGTGTCCAGTGGAAAATGAAATTTTTGTATGGCAAAGCCACGAAAGAGTTGCCCGATTTGTCTCATTTTCGAGCTTAATTTTACTTTTTTTGTAAAGTTGGTGTAGTGTTTACAACAAGGCGTTCAGTTTCTTCTTCAATACTGAAGTGAGAGCATAATTTATGTCATCAAATTCTGAAGAAGAAATCTTATGTTTATCACGTAATGCAGCTGCATTGTGTTTTTCATATAAGTGTGCTTTCCACTGTTTTGCTTGCCACCCGATAAATACGAAACGTCTGGAATTTGGCGAATTTCATCATTTATATGAAGATTGACGGATTGATCCTGATAGATTCTTCCAATATGAATGTGTATATAAACCTTCGATAATATTAAAGAACGATTTGAATAAAAATTCAAGTAAAATTTCCATTCTAATCATTTTCTGTTTATCAAGCCCTTTCTGCAGGTTTTCTTGTATATGGGGTCACAATAACAAGCGAGTAGAATTTGGTGAATTACATTATTCACATATATGATGATTTGCATACTGATCCTCGTAGTATTTGAGTATCAGAGAAAAAAAACATATAAGAATACCAGCTATCAAAATTATTGCGCTACATCTCGCGAAAAAATTAAGAATTTCATTCTCGAGCGAGATACCTCGAGGTGCCCCGCCACATCGTAATTGCCACAGCGTTGTTATGAGCACTCTTATAGTACAGCGCTCATTCATTTTATTTATTCAGGTCTTCATAAAGCCTTGCTTCGTCTTGCGTAGCATCGCCTCATTTTGCACGTACCATAAATCATTAAGGCAAAACATTGTTTTCCTGGAGCATCTTTCGTCACGGAAATATATCCAGCTTTCCACCAGGGTCCTTAAATCTAAATAACCTTCTGCCATTCGCATTGTTGATTACTTTTGCCGATCTAAATTGTAATCTTTTGGCATCAGTCTATCTATCTGTGTTCCTCTAGATTTTTCAAGAATCTTAATTGTTTGTGCAACCATAACGAAGGAAATGTATGTACATAAACCTAGGAGGTATAAGCTTTTCATATAAAAGTTTTATTCTTTAACCATGTTACATCATCCTTCCGAAATTTGCACAAGTAGTCAAGCAAATTATCGTTATCCAGGAAAAGTATGAAGCTTTATAGGTAAATATATATTTGGAAATTAGTTCTTCCTGTTTTGTATTCACTCCAGATAAACTAAAAGGCGTTGGCGTTGCATAATTCAAATTTCAGGAAATACGAGTACCGATACGATTGTATAGATGCAGGTGACTTAATTTTGTTGTAAGACAATTCAATTTCAATTCAAATGTTACTACAGGTTGCACTAAGAGCCTTTCAAAGTCACCTCATTTCATTCTGTTCAAAAAAACTTGACACGAGTTAAGTAAAAAAAAAAAAAAAAGTAACGGTAGAAAGCTCGCACCTAATTTAAAAAGAATTCCAAAAGATATCAGATGTTCATGTCCTGACCTGTGAAGGGAACATCACTTATTTTCAGCAGCAAACAAAGGTGTAATCCATTGTGACAGGAGGTTGAGACCTGTTTATTCCACTTTGTTCCTAAATGTCAACAAGATGGTGCGGTTTCTATGAAATTTAATCTATGTACAACCTCAGGCATATTTTTCTTCAGACTTCATATTCTGTTCAACATTTGAAAAAAAAAAAAAATTATATAGCCACAGTAATATCTTAAATTAAATTTTATCCAGATACAAGGGAGGGTTTGACTTGAGAGTGTTAAGTTCAATTTTTGTTATGATAAACAGAAAGGTCGTCGTGCGGCGAACAATGAGTTAAAAAGGGCGAAGATTTTCATAGTGGTTTTGTTTATGCATGAATTTCATATTAGATATTTAGAAAAAAATAAGTTCTGACTATTAATTAAACGTGGTATTGTATAGATGCCGGAAAAAAAAATAGTAAATATCTCCATGGTTTCATACAAATCTACTTCTCCACTGTAAAAACAAAAATTTCAAACTTATTCAGCTTCAGTTGTGTTAACTAAGTTTTCTAGTAGACACGATTTGATGATCTCATCGATGGGCACTTAGGTGAAGGTAATGATGAAATCCATTCTGAAGCCGGGACTGAATTCATTAAATACTTTTCTTCAATATCAGAAGATGTCCGGGACAAGTTATTGGATCCCATGTTTTGGCCCTCTTTTTATCTTCCATGCGCCAACCTAGAAATACATCTAAAAGAAGCAGCCATATTCCAAAAAACTCATATAGCTCAAAAAGTATACACTGTTAATTATCATTTTTTATTAACATTTTTTAATGATTTTTTAAGCCATTTGTTAAGATTTAGGCATTTAAGAACGTTTCTTATTACGATTGGTGGGAGAACGAGGTAACGTGAAGCATATTGAATTATGTTTAAGAACTCAGAATATGGACTATAGGAATCGAGTTTGAATATGTGCAAAATGGGATAAGGGGACACCCTTATACCCAACGCTAGTCTGCGTGGCGCATATGCCGGGGTTTGTAATAAATAAATTTTGAATTTTCCATATTTGAAGGATTAAAATTTTAAAATCTGTACATACATTAGAAGATATGGAACACAGATTATGAAATTTTGTGTTACCCGTACCCTTTCACCACATAAATAAATCATAGCTTCAGCGCGGAAACGAATGCATAATATTTTTGCTAAGCTTTTGAGAATTTGTTTATTAGTAGTTTCCTGCAGCCTTCGTTTTCTATTACTATTTTAGATACCATATTTATTATTGTTTTATTATTTTAAAAATTTTATAATTTCCTTTTTCTCAATTTTTTGGGTCTGAAGGCGCGTTTTCAAAATTATTTTCGGCTACAGTCTATTTGCAACATAAGTTTGTTCTGGATAGCGTTACTGGTACACCATTAATTAATATGTAGTGAGTCTTTAAGTGAGCTGTGGTGAAGACTTCACTAAATTTTCTGAAGCTAGAAAAACTAGAAAAAGAAACGAAGACACAATAGAAAAGATATAGAGCGAGATAAACAAATGTAGGAAGCGTTTCTTTTTTCAACTACCTCAAAAGTCAATCGAGTAAATACCTGTGAGTTTATACAACTAAAAATAGTAACAGCCTCGTATACTTGATTAGCAATGCTAAAGATTTTCATGAATAACAAAATACAATCGTTTTGCTCCGCGCGCCACGGAGCTATAAATAAACAAACCACTAAAAACTAAAACAAACCATTTAGACATCTCACAAAGAATTCTAGTATTAAATCATGTCCTAGCACTATGCTTTCCACAAAAGCCTAAAATTAAATAAGAGCATGCAATTACTAAAAGCTAACAAACTTTAACTACAAAAACTTTTACGTGAAAATAAAACTTACCTAAAATCCCTGGAGTCGGAGAAGTCTACAGGAATTCTAGAAATTTCAAATTTTTCAAAAAGAAAAAGAATCATATACCAATTGTTGCTAAAATCAACAGCAATTATTTATTTATTTATTATTACGGTCTACTGAAGAATATCCTTTACAGACTTGGTAGAACAAAATTTAAACCTTATTGAACAATTCAGATTAAATAACGTACAAAGAATAATTATAACGCATGTATTATGTGAGGTGAGCTACAAACTTTAACCTTAGAAGTTCCTTAAGTTTTGATTTGAAAAAAAAACCTAATTGTTATTCAGATCTAAGGACTCGTAGTACTGGTTGAATTTAATCATTGACCTCGTAAGCGGCTCTCTAAAGGCATAATTGGTGTTATGTTGTGGGATATATAGCAGTAGCCGAGAAAGCATATTTCTTTCCGGTGCATATACATTTATCAAATTTAGCAAATCCATGCAATCTATAAATAAGCACCTAGCTTGATAATGCGGACAAAGTCATTGCCAATGGATTTTGTTAAAAACATATTTTGTGAACTTTCTTTGAATAGACTCCAACCTGGAGTCATAAGATTACAAATTAGAAATCCAGACTGGGAATGCATATTCCAACACAGAACGCACCAAGGCAATGTACTACAAGGATTTAAAGGTAAACGAGTCCGTAAAGTCCTGATAGTTACGACGTAGAAATCCAAGGTTTCTACTGGCTTTAGCAGCTATGTAGTCATAATGCTTACGAAAAGTAAATCTTTTATCAAATATTACCTACAAATCCTGTACCTCAAAGACCCTCATAACCTCATTGCCATCTATATATGTCGTATTTCATCAGCAGGTGCTGACATGAGCGACCAAATGACATAACTTTGCATTTGGAAGCATTTAGGCTAAAACAATTTTCCTTAGTTAGAAAGGCTATTTAATTCTGATTGAAATGATTCCGAATCATTAGCGTTTCGAATTTAAGCAAACAATTTCATATCATCTGCATATAGAAGATATTTGCAGACAGAAAAGCTTTTGACAATATCATTCATATATAAAAGGAATATATTTGGACCCAAATGGCTATCTTGGGGTACACCTGACTTAGGTTCTATAACATATGAAGAATGTCCATCTATTCTCACTATTAATTTGCGGTTTGTTAAAAAGGATTGAATCCACTCTAAGAGCTTAGAGTGAAAACGTAGAGCCTCTAATTTTTTTATTAATATCATATGGTTGACTCTATCGAATGCTTTCTAGAAATTAGTATACACTGCATCAACTTGGACCATTGTCAATTGAGCTTAAAGTGAAGTTAGTGAAAGTTATTAAAATTAAAATTTCTTATAAGAGGAAGCATTTTATATGTGACTACTGCATCAAAAGGTTTAATAATCGCTCGATAATTCTTAACATCATGCTTATCACCAGATCTAAAGATTGGAATAATATTGGAGCATTTCAAGCATTCAGTCGATAAGGATGCATTCAAAATGTAATGGAATGAAAACAATAACGAATGACAGCACTTTTTTAACAGAGTAGGGCGGATTTAAAAGGAGTCAGAGCAGTACGAGTCATCCAGCTCGGATATGCAACGTACTACATCATCGTCCTCCATAACTAACGATCCCAAGTGCAATGTCGAATTGATATCACAGCTGGAAGAATTTAACATTTCCACTGAGTTATTAAATACATTTTCAAAGAAACGTGCAAAAAGATCATATGTGGATTGTGTGTCCAAAGAAACAACGTCATTATAACGCATTATCGTAGCGAAACTTGTAGTTGATGTTTTACTATTGAGAACACCTTGTTATTCTGCTTTATACTGTATTCCATGGAATTTATGTATTCTTTAAAAAGAAAACGATGAAGGAATTCAACTTCTCTACGAATCCGCTTGAAATTCATATAATCTGCTTCCACATTACTTTTTTTTTACTTTCTGTGTGCTTTGCTTTAACCCACTCGACCAAATGTATTAGTGTACTGTATTTTTATTCGTTTCGTCATGGTAGCAATGAATTCGTGGGGGGACAATTTTCATAATCCAAATTGCTATGTAAAATAGATAAATCGTTAGCGCCCCCTTTTCTTAGGTAAAAGAATAAAGGGCTGCCATTGAAAAGAAAAAAACTTCTGAAATTTCTCAAATTAACAAATCGGAAATGATTCAAACTTTCGTATATTTTTCTGTTTCCGTTATTTAAACAGAAAGATATATTTTTTTAAATATATTCGCTTGCCTAAAAAACGAAAATGTCTTCGATCGCTCAACGTCGGTCGTCGCAATTTGGTACATTCGCATAAGATGCTGTGCTTTTAGAAGTTTGACAGCGATATATCGTCGTCGTTTGTCGTCTGTCGTCGCAATTGTGTTTAAGCCTTTAGAAGGATAACGAAAGTTTTAACTGTTTATATCGCAAGCCAGACTTGTCAGTCATTGATCGGGCGCCTCCCTATCTCAGTTAGACCTGGGGGTTGATTTTCATATTTTGTCGAACTTTAATGTCAGAATATACGACAAAATGAAATGAACCTTTCTACTGCATTTTGTGTTTTTATTTATCTTAACAAGCTTAACAAACTTAAAATGGCACTTCAAACAGCCAATTCCAAAATATAATTTCGAATTTAAGCACTTGCAATGCTCTTAGTAGGTGTAGAATATTTATTTACCATTATTTAAAATTTTTCTCACAAACTCAGAGAATAATTTGTCGTGCTGTTAGGCGTATATTCTGACAGTCATTCATTGCAAATCCATTTTAGATCATTTTGTGGTTGATGAAGAGGACAAATTGAAATGAGTGTGGGAAAAACAAAAGTACGAAAATTTGTGGTGAAATGTCAAAATGTGTGGCAAAAATATACGCCTAAGCTACGACAAACGATCAGAATTAGCAGCTAGCACACGCCTAAATACGTTTCGTATCAGCAGGAACCAATACTCATCAGTATGGCTAGTTCCTGCCTGCCTTATATGACAGAGAAAGTGCTAAACTAATCCCACATATGAATTCAGTTAAAATTCTGAGAATGTATTATATGGGGCGAAATACTTTGGCGGGACCAGCCAAATACACATAGAAAAGTCATGAAGACTTTTCGAAAAATGCTATCAAAAAATTTATAACGAAATCTGCTGCATAGCCTGCAACTGGCGAAGATAGCAAAATACAAGGCGTTTCGTATTTTCTTTTCAGCCGTATATGGAGCCGTACTGAGGAGTATTTTGTTTGTTAAAACATTTTTCAAAAAGTCTTCATGACCTTTTTCTATGATTTTCTTGAATATTTCACAAGTTAGAATCTTGATAAAGTTTTTGGTTAAGCGAGGATCTTTGAATTTGTTATTTTTTTTTCTTTAATTTTTAGTTCCTTGTGACAAATGCAGCTCCACCTACTCTGAGTGCCGTATTTTATCTATAGATATATGAAAGTGGATACAATCATTGCACAAATTTACAAGCAAGTAGTTACATTTACATTGTGAAAAATAATCTGATCCGGATTCGAACTTATGTACATTCCGCTTAACTAAATCCGAAACGTAATTCCATGCTCTAATTCATATGACTAGATAAAAGTAAATTAAAAATGCGGTTTTATTAAAAGTGCTTGGTCCAATAGCCAGCGGCTAAAAATTTGCGAAAGCAAAATATTTTCAACTGAATCTTGATTTCTGTACATTGCAAACATTTGCCCGCGTATGCTAATAGTGTGCTGGAAAATTTCATGTGCGGACATGAGAAAATCCAACAAATGGCTTATTTCATAGAGCTTTGTCGAGGACTTGTAAAGGATGTGCCCATATATTCCGGAAAACAACGGCATGCATACATACAAATGGGAACATTTTGGGATAATTTACGTCTACCTTAATTAAAGCTAATTAGATATTTTAGTAAAAGGTTCGTTTGTGTCCACTTCAGGGGTATTATTTTGCGGAAATTGGGTCATATTTCGGTGAGATGAAAAGTGATATAAAATTTATGACCACCATTGTGTGTCGTAATTCAGTTTGGCCACTTTTTGGTAAGCAAAAAAATATTTAAATTTTGTTAGAAATCATATTCAGATCTTTGTTTTTGTTTTTAGTAAGATTCATTTAAATTTCGTTAATATAAGTATCTAATTTTATTTTAATAAAATAATTTATAACTCTTATCAACAATCATTGGATTTCTTATAATTAAACTTGATGGATACATGAACAAAAAGCCCCTTATTTTTGAAGAACTTGTAGATAAATGTGTATTGTGTCTTCTTTAAATAGCTTTTAATTTATTTGAAAATATTAGTTTTAATTTGAAAGCTTTGAATTTTAAAGTTAAAATATTTTTTTTTTATATAAAATGCTTCTATTATTTATAAGTTGTTTAGGGATTTGCACAACTACTTTTGGACGAATACTTTGGGAAAAAGTTATATTTCTTCGAATTATTTTGCAATTAATAAGCTTTGGGATAGAATAATTGTTGAGAACTTTTATTTTTTATCGATTTTATATTAAATTATAAATACAAGAGAAGAAACCACCGCCTCGTCCATTTTTTGAAGCTGGCATCTTCTGTTTTCCAGGCGATTGTTCTTTCCATTGAGCTAACGAGACTAATACCGTTTCCTCTTGTAGTTATTAATTAATCTAGCCATTGCCGTCTTTATGTTCCAGGCCGTGACATCGAATTCTGTGAATGTATTGGAGTGGTACGATTTCGTACTTCTCTTAGCATTTGTTCTTATGGAAAAATGCATTGCTTTCAACTTCAACTTTCTGCATAATGTAAATAAGCCTCCGTACTAAAGGCTTGATTCAGGAGTTTTGTTATTTAGTTCCTTGCGCATTTACCTGTATAAAAATCTAAATACTTTCTTTAAGAAAATTGTTTATATTTTTTCACCCAAACATAGCTCTAAAAATAAAAATAAAAAATGTGTTGAATTCTGTTGCCTTCATACCATAAAACATACTATAAAGCAATCTGAGCTAGCCTATCGAGCTATATGAAAAATAAAATGAGTCTTTCAACGCGTAACACACAGTAACTTCTTAGGGACAATGTTAATAATTTTTTTATTTTTCATTTTTTTTTTTTTCAAACATGACTCAAAGTATTTTTTAATAAATGAATCGGCAGAGCCACACATTCCAGTCATATTTTCGCTAGTTTCGCTTGCTCAATGCGCTGCGAAACGATAGGGCGGGAACGGTAGTCATTTTTATATGTAGTGTTATGTTTGAGTGAAAGAATATTAACAATTTAAAATATAAATGCACAAAAAATTAAACAACAAACATCTTGAATTAAAATTTTAGTACGGAGGCTTGTTTATACTATTCAGAAAGTTGAAGTAGAAAGTATTGCATTTTTCCATAACAACAAATGCTAAGAGCAGCACGAAATTGGACTAATACTTTTGCAAGTAACAAAATCATTTTGTGTCATGGCCTGGAACATAAAAACAAACATAAAATTAAAAATTCTCAGAAATTCCTCTATTCCATCTATGATCAATTCTAAAAATTGTGAGCTCGAGTTAAAAAGAAATAAAATTAATAAATTTTATTAAAAAATCATAAAAACTTTTAGAATTGAATAGATCCCAAAGTCTCCTTAGGGGTTTTTTGGTTCGCATTGAACACATAGAACAGAGCAACAGCGATTTTCTTCAAAGCTAGTAGTTCTATAATATCTGCAGAGATGTTATCAACAAAAAAGTAATAAAACTAAGTAAGTAGTTTTATTTTTACATAAACTCTTTTAAAGCATAAAACATTTCTCGTCTAACAGACTGAAATTTATTGAAAATAATTTCCATAAATTTACAAAATGCATTTAAGTGCAAAAAACAAATGATTGAACTTTTCGACCCAGGGTTCAGAGAGGTCTCATCGGTATGGTTATCTCTGATCGCCTACCATAGAAGTTCAATGATAGAGGTCTCACCAATTGCCCATGTGTGAATTATATGGTGGCAAGATTTCTCATTGTACTTTTCAAATTGGGATAAACCAAGTAGAAATTATACGAAGAAGATTTCTCGTCTAACACACTGAAATTTATTGAAAATAATTTCAATAAATTTACAAAATGCATTTAAGTACGGAACATTTGACTTTTTTATGAAAAGAATAACCTGAATTTGTGAGGAATCAATCATATAACCCAATAATAACAAAAGTTTATTTAAATATAGTCGGCCAACCGGCAATAATTAAATTTACCTGATTTTGATTGCTCCATTTTGGACGCGGGGACTATAAAAATTACTTTTTTGAGAGACCAGTTATTTTTAGATATCGTCAGCTGGATACTGATTTGGTCCATACGCCACAACTTCATATTTGCAGAAAATCGATTTTAATGTTTTAAGTGAACCAACGGAAAAACTAGTCGCTAAACCTGTATTTAAAATTTTATAAAATGTTCCTCATATGCTTACGATATTTGTCACTTATTTTTGTGAAATTTGTTAATTCACTATTCAACTTATTAAGAGGTTTCTAAAAGTCTACATTTTCTTGTTATGGTCCACGTGCAAACGGCGAAACGAAAACGTTATGTAAATGTAGGTTATGGACCATAATTGATCTGAATATCGACTATAATGGCCTGAATAAATCGTATACCTAATTTATACATTACTACTCAATTTCTATAAATTTAAGCAGTAAAAGCAAAATTGTTTCAAGGAAAATAATTCTTTATTTGCAAAAAAAGAAGAAGCACAGAATAAACATTGTTCAAAAACTTAATTTTACTTGTAAATATATTTTTTGCATATTTAGTTAGATATTTTTAGCAAGGCACACAAGTATTGGCGATCCACATCTGGAAGGTACTTTAGTAAGCTTTTACATCCGCTATTTTCTCCTTTGTTATAGAGTGGCTAGGTAAAACCGGAACACTAATCACAAAAATATTTTTTGGAGTGGCGAAAGATCTATTATTCCCCTTCTTATATATTTTATTTTCTGTCTCCGAAAATGAAGTTTTATATTCAAGTTTAAATTGGTCGTCATTCAAATGTTCATAGGTAATGGACTTTATTTTAGAAAATGGCACTTTTGTATAATCCAACTTTCCAGCAGCTATCGAATATGCATTGAAATCGTGTTAATAATTTTACCAAGTGTAAAGGACTATAAATTTCCACATTTTTTAAGGCCCGATCTATCACTGAACTTGTACAGTCTACCTCCTGTATGTTGGAATGTCCCGGTTCCGAAAACTTTTGAAGAATCTTCTTCATCTCTGGATGAGAGCATAAAAATATCTTAAGAGCAGTTGCATTTATTTTATTCCTATTTTGTGGAATACAAGAATCGCTCCACAAAGTTATTCTTCTTATTGCTGCGTGATCTTCTAAAACTTGTCGCAATATTTTTATCAGCGCGCTGCTAATATTATTGCCACTTCGACCCCTATGTGCTTCTGTCCACACCGCGCAGTAAGTTATTTTAGAACCATTGAAGAGTATTGCCGTGGCCGTCAAGTTGAAAACATTTAGTTTGCCCTTATAATAAAAGCAAGATGCGTTTCCTTTTGGAAGACAAAAAACCTGTTGCAAGTCATAGCAGATAACGCAATGGTCATCATTAATATTGTTCCTATCTAGGTTTCTTTCCGCTCTACAAAAACTCAAAGTTGAATACTTTTCTGTAGATAGAAAGGCTTACTGGATCTTTATACTTTTCCACATATAGCTGGTACATTTTTGTTAAATTTAAATTGGTTTCAAGGTACGCTTTTTGACTTCCTGCACGTTAGTAGTGCGAGTCAACCGTCGGAAAACTTTTAATGTATTCACGAATTTCCTCCAATTTCTTCATCGGCGTAACATTTTTCACATGCTTTCCTTTTCTTAATATTAATGGAGCTCCAGAACACTTATCTACTGAATGTTCGAACGCGTAATATATACGGTTCTTATTAATACATAAAGTGTTCAAAAAGAAAAGCCGACAAACCTGCATTATTTGATTATTAGCTTATAAGTAATATTTAAATGTGTAATGCTTCTTGCTGTCTTTTCGTGGCTTTTTGGAAGTGTTTTTATCAATTTCTGGTTTTGAAGGACGATGTCGCTTAACAAACTGCATTTTAACGAATTTAAAATAAAACTTAGTCGTTTCGTTATCAGGCAGGTTCCAGTGGTAATTAAAAATAGTTTCTCTGTCGCTCGTGCAAAGCAAGTAGCAAGTAGGTTTACAAGGAGTTTTATTTTGCCTGGCAGTGATCTCTAAATTTTTTATATTGCGGTACGGTTGTCCAGACTGTCTGAATTTTTTATTTATATTTCTTTTCCAAAGATCTATTTCTTTGCCTTTTCCATGCTAATCTTGGAAAAGACATATCACTGTCTAAAAGCGAAGAAACAAAATATAAAGCTAAGTCAAACAGTAACAAACAGTTAAATTGTCGTGTATACCATAAAAGCTGGAATTAGACGGTAAGCTTCTCGATTCATGGCTTCCCGCATCGTTCATTACTCCTAGTCTTGTCCACATATGCAACATGTAACAACAATTTTAGAGTACCTACTAAGAACTATTTCATATTATTTGTCAAAGATAACTAACCAGCGCTGCTTTCATATCTCAAATTTTTACGATATTTTGTTGGTTCTTGAAACGGAGAAAATGTTGGATCCAAATTAATATCGTCCGTTAATTATAATGAAATTTAAAAAGGGTTAAAATAGAAAAAATGCCAAATAAAATTAGTGTTAAACATTTACGCGAAAAATCTAATGGCGACGCACTCCCACACGAAGAAACAATTTCATTTTGCATGCTGAAAAGAACGTATTTAGGGGTACAAAATTAAAAACATATTAAAACTGGCAAGTACCTCAAGAGCTCTGTTGACATAGTCGGTATTTGTGAGCTCATAACCTCAAAATATAAAACTCAATGAAGGTCTTATTTTCTATCTTTCTCTCTCACTTTTATACATGCTATCCGGCATTAAACTCTCATCAGAAATGCTTTGCTCATGTACACGGTTTTCACACGCACATTTTGACTGAAATCCAATGGAAATGGACCCAAATAGCACAAAATAAGTGTTCAAATTTTAAAGGTTCACCTCTAATACGTATGATTATGTAACATTATAAAAATTGCAGAATAGAGAAATGATAATATATGTGCCTCAAGGGCCAAACGCCAATGTGCTTGGAGATGGACCAGGCTGCACTTCAAATTAGTGAAATAGATGGAGATGAACCAAAGTAAACACTCAATATCACAGCAGTAAATAGGAATAGAAGAATTTGGGATAGATATTTGGAAGGAGAATAATCAAAAACCTAAAACTGCATTTCTAGCCCAAAAAACTTAAAAGTGGCTTATGGACCAAATCAGTATTCAGCTGACGATATATAGTTTTCCAAATTTTCTGTAAGAAATTGCATTAATTTCACTGATATTAAACAAAATTTTTAGTGAAGTAGTATGTACTTAAGTAATTATATTTTTGCGAGAACTTTGGCATTTTTCAGTAACAAATTCGAATTATGTACCTCAATGGATTATACAGAAAGTTACCTATTCCTAGAATTCTTATTCAAAAAACAAACTGACCTAAAAATATAATTATCGCAGCCAAGTAACTAATAAAATTAATAATTTTTGTAGATTTTAAACTAATAATATAATACAACAAATTTATTTTTATTTTTTTGGGGTGACCCAGTGTAGAGTTCAAAAAATTTAATTATTGGGAAGTTGGCTTGAGGCATTTATTAGCGCAGCCTCTGCGAGTGGCAGCTTGTCATCCGCTATTTGTACACCTTGCTATCCGCGTTTCATGCTTGGTACCCAACTCTCAACTTTCAATTACCATAGAGACACTAGCTGAGTGCAAGAAGCTGTTATTTGGATCCAACAGTCACAAATACAATATAAAAAATATTTCCCTAACCCTTTACGTGCGAAATTAAAGTTCATAAAAAATAACGTAATGATCATTACCTTATGCATCTATATTTACCTTCAAAATCAAATAAAAATAATTATTATCTATTTTCAAAATAATCATAGCAAAAAATTTGTAAAAAACAAATTAATTTTTTTAGACTCATATGAGAAAATTTACTACAATACAAGCACACAACATACAAAAAAAATGAAAAAAATTATTATTAAAAATTCTGGATTTTATTTGAAAATAAAATAAAAATACATTTTTAGAAATGTATTCGGCAAAATCATATATTTTTTCCTAAATTATGACTTACCATCATCTCTAAGAAGATTCTTCGGTCAAACATTGGCAATGTTTTTTATATTTTACCTTTGTATACATACATAAAATCTCGTAAAAAATTGTTTTATAAGTTTACTTTTAAACAAAGAGCTGCTTTATAATATTCGGATATATCTGCTGCGCACTTAACCCTTAACTGGTATCGCTAAAAAAGGCTACGTAACTGGTATCGGGGGTCAAAAGTGACCCCATATAAAATATGCATGATAATAAAACAATAAGTTTAAGTTTTTAATTTTCTGATTTTTTTATGAAAATCAAACTTATAATCTACACATTAATTAAATTATTTGGCATATTTTAATCAGAGATTACATGTTTCGTTATCAAAATAGCTAACATCTTCATACTACATTTATTTTCTAAGATCTTACTTTAGGTACTCTTAATTAAATAAAAACTTAAAAATAACGTAACAAATCTCCTTTATATTGTTTTCGTATATAATCAATATAACAAAAATCAGGAACATCTTCTGAGATCACATAACACAAAAAAAATGACAAACTAAAACAAATCCTCGTGGAAGAACTAAAAAATTTACCACAAAAAGTCTAACATTTGGTACAAGTGACCGTTATGGCAGTATGTTCTTATATGTAATGCAGGCACTTCGCACACTTTTTTGAACATTTGACGTTCTTTTTTCGATCGCATAAGTAACACCTTCCTCTCTTACGGCCGCTCATTTGAGAGTCAGAAGAAGTAGTAGGTGTGTTTTGTTCCACTCCAATAACTTTCTCTCGACGTTCTTTCAAAAAACTATCCATTCTTTTCATTAGGTCTTCCGAAAAAAAAATCCTTCTGTCTATCTTGCACAAATGGTTGTACTAACTCGATTCCAATAGCTTTTATATATTTATTTCTCTTTAGACACTTCTCCGGATTTGCTGCTTTCCACAAAACATAACCGTTTACCATCGAAATGTTCATTATTGCTGAAAATATAACGCATGGCCAACCTTGCGTTCTTCTAGCCACAGAATAATTTGCACATTTTTGATCTAGGGCATCTACGCCTCCTTTAGTGCTGTTATAAAACATTATGACCTCTGGTTGACCGGTAGTTGAATCAACAGATTGATCGTGGTGCATAGTAGAAATCATTACAACGCTTTTATTTTTTTCGAAATATACGATGCCAGCGTTTTATCACTGGTAAATCCGAATAAAGTTGAACCTTCAGGACGTGTTTTATGTGGTAAAAATTCAGGCGGCACCTCGCGTTTATTTTTGCGCATAGTACCTACATACGTCAAACCATTTTCTTTTAGCTTATCAACCAGTTCAACTGACGAAAACCAATTATCACCTGTAATGTTTCTATTAGTTTTCATTACAGGTTCCGCCAATTTCAAAACGGTTTTTGTAGGTACAGACAGTCCAACTCTTCTGTTTGTTTCAGTTTTTCCAGTGTAGATAAACGCATTGTATAAATAATGAGTTTTAGCATCGCACAACACATTACCTTTATGCCATATCTAGCTGGTTTCGACTTCATATATACGCGAAAAAGGCATCTTCCTCTGAAAGGGCACTGCATTTCGTCCACAGTGAAATGTTCCGAAAAGCTATAACTTTTTTGGCAGTGTTCGATGAATTTGTCAAATATCTCCGAAATGAGTGCAGCTCTGTCAGTCTCTTTTCTTACGGCTCTTGTCTCAACATCAATAAATCGTAAAGCCGATAAAAGGAACAGAAACCTTTTCAGGCTCATAGTGACCCTAAAAATGTCACGCCCAGTACCATCTGTAGCCCACAAACTGTGACATCCTCGTGTCCAAACTTGAAGTCCAGCATTTCTAACAAACCTACATGTTCAGTATGCGATTCCTGGCTTTTATACTTCTCAGTAAATTCTGTGATTTTCTGGTTTGTGTGAAGGCACACAACTTCTATAAGATCATCAGGAAACAATAATTGCCAGGACTCCATCTCGGACATATTCATTTTATTACGCGCTTGTCCTGCAAGGCCCGGAAGGTGTGTAATGATGTTATGCTGTCTTACGCGGGAAGAGCTAGGTGGGTTTTTAGACCACTTGAATCTATTTTTACCTCTATAAAAACCAGAAATTGGCCTAACGTGCTCTTCTTCTTCTTGTCCTTCTTCCTCTTCTTCACTGTTTGAACTGTGTCAGTCTCCCCTTCAATAATACTAATAAATATAATAATAATCGGTGATGTTTTCATGGTCACAAACAGTCAAAATTTAGAGAAATTTTTGAATAAATTAAGGATACACAAGTGTTTGAACTATAAATATTTCCAGAGGTGTTATGGAATAGTGCATAAATAAGTTCAAAACTTTTACCTTAAATACAGAGACTTTTACATAGTTAGTGTAAAGAAGTACCTTTGATAATGGGTTATAAGTTGATGCGTATTGAGTAATTTTCTTTGCTCCCAGGGAGCAAGGGAATATTCAATGCACTATGTTTAAACAAATGTAAATAATACATTGACATAATGAGTGATATTTTGCACAATTGGTGTCTAAAAGTATCTCTTTAATATAGAAAAAAATACCTACATTAGTGGTACTCTTCCCCCAAATTTAGTTTTTCTAAAATAATTCATTTTTTTATCAAGAAAAAGGTGAAAGGAAAAATGTGTGTTCAAAATAAAAATCTTTAAACAAATTTATTTCAAAGAAAACACAAAAATAGACATAGAATGCTTTACAAAGTACGTTGTACCTACTAAATCAAAATAAACATATTATTATTTTCGAAACAAAAACTAACTTGAATAAAGGTTTTGAAACATACATACAATTATGTTACATATACATTTGTAATTAATAACCGTTTTTAAATATTATCTTACATTATTTGACAAACATATTAATTAAAAAAATAAAATGAAATGTTTACTAATTTCTGATAAACCTACAGTTTCAATTTTTATAACTTTTTTTTATCGATGAAATTATTAATTCGCCCACGTCCTAGCCACACAACCGTCAGAATAAAACTGTACACAGTGCACACATGCATATTTCATGGAGTTATAATAAGGTAATGTATGCCTTGTATTTTTGTGGTGTTTTTACTAAAGTGAAGGGTTTCGTTTTTTCATAACATTATTGAATTGTTATTATTTTCCCAAATTTACCACATTTACCAAATTTTCCATTCGATTTAGTTTTAAGAGTTCAGAACATATTGGTCACAAAATAATAAAATATATGGAAAATAACACAGCTTATGTAGGGAGAAGTACTTTTTATCTAAATATTCCTTTTATAATGGGTCCTACACACCATTTTAAAAGAAATTTACCCAGAGTATGTTTTCTATGAACTATTTGATTAACTTTAGCTAACCGAAAGGTATATTGCCAATTTTCAAGGGAACAC
This sequence comes from Dioctria linearis, assembly GCA_963930735.1. NCBI lineage: Eukaryota > Metazoa > Arthropoda > Insecta > Diptera > Asilidae > Dioctria > Dioctria linearis. Next base: position 250,593,720 of record OZ005741.1, read on the forward strand.
AAGGCTTATTTTACGGAAAATCTTTGCACTGAATATAGGGAACCGTACATTATTTTTTGCAGTGTAGAAAAAAAATCTGCTAAAAAAACGAGCTGTACAGTGACAAAGGCGTCGTTACTGGATAACTTCAAATATGTCGCTATCCCGCTCTAGTGAACAGCAAAAATATCTTTAATCTAAATCTAATAATTTGAAGATTTGTTTTTCCAGTTGCTTAAAACATGAACCGATCGCACAAACCTTCGGAGCGTAGCTCATTGTTGTTGTTTTTAAAAAAAAAGTTAGAAGAAATAATTATTCAATATTTTCAAACCGTAAATTTAATTAATTTTTTATTTTTCATTGCAACAATTTAATTTTTTCGGGATATAGATGAAAGCTACACATTTTCGAAACACTAAGCGAATGTAGAGCATTGTCTCAATTTGCGTCGTCTGCGCCTTCGTGTAAGGATATCCCCCTTATACGAATGGAAATAAATTATTTATTTATTTAAAAACAAAGCTTACTTGTTAAATATGTGTCTGCTACAATCTCCTACATGGTTAATGACAGCTGAAAACATTTTACGGCTATAATTATGCCCCAGTTAAATACTTGCACAGAACTAAGAATTGTTTTCGTTTTTCTTCAAAGAATAGCTACAATAAGTTGGTCGGAAAAAACGTATTTCTATCCATCAGAAACAAACAAAAACTGTGCTTTACAAAGTGCGATTCTAGAGGCATTTCGGATCACCAAAGGAGTCATCTGTCTCGCTGAGCCAAAATACCGAGAAGCGGGCACGTTCAGAGGTGAACATGACTGGCTGGATGGTTACAAATATCTATCGCTTAAAAGCCAAAAAAATTACTAAAGAATTTGCTTCGGTAGCAAAGTATTAAGAGCAGTTGTTCCACAAACATCAAAAACTAGATAACATACAGTTACCTAATCGGTCACCACGATAATGTTAATCTTCTGCCTGCCAAGTCGACACGCCAGCGCCTTTTCGTATTCACGACTTCATGATGAGGTAAAGAAAATACAAGATGTCTGACCTTGACCCGATGGTCAATAACTTTGATTTTTATTGATTCCTAATTTTGTACAATTTGACGTCTCCTACAAGTCACAGCTTAAAGGTCCAACGCACCACCCTACTTACAATATGGCGGCTTCTTCTATCAATTTTTAGTTTCGTTAATTACTTCAATCATGCATTAGGTGTAGTGACCTCTATCTTCAAAAGCCTACATTACTTAAAGGTCATTTTAATTTTCTATTAGTTTGGCTCTAGTTAGTTTCTATTTAACATTTGTTTCAACATTCATTTTAGTTCTTTACAAGTTTGATCTATCTCTACATTCACCTTATGTAAAAAAATTCTTTTAATGGTTCCTAAATTGTTTTTCAAATTTTTCATTTTTATTATCTATTTCTAAATTTACATTATGTCAAAAAGTTCATTTTAATAGTTTTTTCTGTTTCTATCTATTTAACATATCTGTCAAACCTTTATTTGCTATTTTCATTCAATAAATGTCAGATTGTTAAGTGAATTTTATTTTCTTCTATTTACTACATTTTATTGGTAATTTTAATTCAATATATCGGTCTGGGACGAGTCCAGCAAAGTGCTTCGTGCTGCTATGTGTGCGTTAACCCTTTATATGCGCGGTTTATTTGCTTTATATGCGCGGTTTATTTGGGACGAACTAGATGTCGCACGGAATTGTAGAAATATTTCTTTGCTGCAGAACAGCTGAATGAAATGTCAATCGTTCTTTAGTTGAGCTACAAGAACACAAATTTTCCGAATATGAACGGGTGCTGTAAATATTAGCACCAAAGTGTTCTTAACAATAATTACGTGAAGTATCTTGATGGTGCTTAGAATGATGTATAGTTTCTAAGAGCTAAGGGATATATTGCAGGTGCTAAATGAAAGGACAATGGTTCACCGCTGGGCCACAAAATTATTAAAGAGGTAAGGCGGTCTATAACAATACTTAGTTTTTAGATCGGAGCTCAAATCTATAGGGTATACTAAACTTAGTATTCCGTTCGTAATGCATAGAAATAATTATGGAAGAACAAAATGGATTAGACAATCACGCATAATATTAAAAGTTATTTTGATTTTTGCATGTCCGTCTATCCAAATGTCCATCTGTCTGTCCATCTTTGCGATAACTGGAGAACGCGTTTACTTAAAGAGCCGAAATTTCCCATCGTAGATTTAAGTTTGAAATTGGATAAATCTGGCAACTCCTTCGTAGGGCTGCCATACGAAAATTTCGTTGTTTACTATATATATTTGGACACTGCCTGAGTAGGCGTCACCGTAGCTAGCTGCAGTTTTGTACACGGTATTTTCATAGAAATAGTAAAGACGAATACAAAACTGGGCTTAATAGGGCAACCCCCTCTTAGTATTGCTATATTAAATTTAGACTTTTTACGTATATTGTGAAAATGACCAATTCTAGATGTTTTCATTGTACGGAAAAGTTCTCCAAAATATAAAATCCTTTATAATTGGTTATAATCATTTTTACTGTGCGACGAGCCACTCTAGAAATATATGCAAAAAAATCTCTTCAACAATCAAAATTACACAGAGAAGGACCATACGAAATTATATACGGGCATTATATTAATGTAGGTTATCATAAGAATAGGTCTTATCTATTTTAGCATTTTTTTATAGAATCTGAAAAAAAAACATTTGTACCATAGTAGAAAAATTACAAAAAAATTAACATAAACTCGTCACTAAATTCAAATAACATACAGACTATTGTTTTATTATCCCAATAACGCATGTTTCCTGGATCGTCCGGGAAGAAGCGATTGGCGTGTCAGTTCGAATTTGAACAAAAAAAAAAAAAATGCTTCAATGATATTTTTCTTTTATTTATGTTTATAGTTATGTTTATAAAAATATATTATTAATGTTTACGCTATTTTGTATTTGTAGTTTTTATATTTTTAATCTTCTATTTAAAGTTATCCTACTGCACAGGATTCATCGACGTGTTTAAAAAACGAACTGACCGAGGTTTGCGCCCACAGGTACCCACGTTATTCTTTAAAGCACTTTTTATTATTTTCTCGCGAAGTTAAAACATACCTAAGAAAGCGAAGAAAATGATTTTCATGCCGTACGATATGCATGTAGATATTAAAATTTAATATGGCTGTTGTTGTTGTCTTAAAATATTAATATAAATAGAGCAAACAAAATTGTAGGTATGTACATGCAAAGTGATTGCACTTTCTAATAATGTAAGAATGAATTTTAAATGTAATTGAAATTAAAATGAATTCAATTTTTGTTTTCAGGGTCAAATTATTATTAATATTATTAAATCAATATATTGTATGTATATTGATGTATTGACTTAATGGATGCGATTCTTCGCATTAGGTACTTCAGTCACTACACTATTTCTCTTAACAACTGTGCTATTCATATTTTATTATAAAACTCTTATGGGGCCTTTAGATCAAAGCACTTATTCCAGAAGTTTTCCTTAGCAAGACTGATATCAGTGTTTTCCTAAGAGTGAAAAGAATATAATTAGTAACTGAAACATTGAAAATATCGCTGAGGAATTACCAGAATTTCGAAAGGTATATCATTCTTCTTCAAGATCTCAGCTAGCATCACTGTGTGCATGGAGTGAACATTGTAATCAGTATTTGAATGGAGGAGTAAAAGTTCATGACCTTTAATATTACTAATATAGCGGGTCAGATCTGCTGTTTCATAATTTTTCAAATTCTCCCCATTTGAAGGTATTCCCAAGTATTTTTCCGAGTAAAATGAATCTGAAAATATTTTTAAGAAAAGTTAGAAGTATAAATAGGTAGTAGAGCACAAATAGGTGTAGTTACCAGAGTAATTCCAAGAACTTATCGGTTGTTGAGCAATCGCACATTTCAACACTTTTTCCGGATCGTTGGAGGCAGTCATAGCAGCTAGGTAAGCACCATAAAAGATTCCCGATATACCGATTCGCTTAGGGTCAATAAATTTATATTTTTCTTGGAGATATTTAATAACAGCGAATATATCCTCGCTTTCAACAGGCCCAAATCCCCCTTTCATTGAGTATAATTGATCTTTTCCCTTGAGTCCGGTTCCTCTTACATCAACAACAGCTAGAACAATGTTTCGACCAGCTGAAATATATCCAAACCAACCACAATCATATTCATTGGTCACATCAACTCGGTTAACGGGTGCACTCTGTATATACACAATCAGTGGATATGTTGACTTTTCGTCAAGGTTTGGCGATTGGAATAATTTAACAGAAGTCTTAAATCCTCCTGAAAGTGGTACTTGAATTACTTCGAATTTTGGCAAGACGATACTAGAGAGTTCCTTCTTCGCTTCTTCATTTAGCTCCCAGTCATACACTGATTTATCGGTCTGAAAGGATGTAATTTTAGCAATTTTGTTTTTATAGTTAAAAGTTTTTATTTCGTAGATCGTACTTTTGATTCGTAAACTTTTGTGTAATGTATTGATGGCCCACCGCATGTCAAAACATAGTAGGATAAGTCTTTGCTGAATTTTGCTGAGGCATGCTTACATGCGATACCATCCGTGTCCTTTAAAGAGCAACTTATGCATTCTTTATTTTTATATACATGCAGTTGACCTTGGTCTTTCGCAAGAGTTGCTTGAAAGTATCTGAAAATTTTTCCAATTTTTTAAATGCTAGAAGTGACAAAATTATATTATTTATAAGAACGTCATGTGAATAAACGATTTTTTAATACAACTCCCCAGAGGAAAGCCATAACCGTATTAATAAATTGTTGCATAAAATATACTGAAAAATTGAAATATACTTGGCAATTTAGCTTATTTTCATTTCTGATTAAATTAGATAATTAATTTCCATGTATAAAAAACAATTGGATCTGCACTTTAACGGAACTCTTATTAATCAAAATATCACAATTTTCATTTTCTCAGACAAATAGAATTTAGGCAATAACTGTAAAAACTGTTTTACCCAAACAAATATCAAAAGATTTTGATTTAATTTGACAACAAAACCGTAAGTCATAAGAATTTGAATTCTATAAAAATTAGAAAGACTTCTTAGGAAGTATCTGCGTTAAATGGTGATGTATGAGTGAAAAATGAAGCTTAAATGGCCTCAACATTGGGAAACAAGATATACTTGGCAGCCTGAATTGGTAAACTATTTTGGTTTTTTAAATCGTATATCAAATAGTTTTGCGTATTGGAAATTTTAACGAATAATGGGAAATGTGTGACTCAAAGTCTACAAACCTGCAGGTAGGAGTAATGACTACCAATATATAACATATAGAAAATGCTACGAGATTTATTATAGACAGAAAATTAAATTGTTACTAAGTTCTTCTCAACTTGTCGAAGACTTCTGATAGTAATTTTTTTTTCAAAAATTTATTTTTAAGATGTCATAAGTTATCATCGATTTTTAAAATCCCAACAAGCTTTCTTTTAACCACATAATAAGTAAAATCTGATGGTATTGTTTTGTTCCATGGAACAATTTTAAGTCCGTTACTGCTTGAACTTTATATATCGGTTATAAACTCGTAAATTGAACCTTTCCATAGTGATTGCCAGGTATGTATTATCTAGTCACATTCTATTTCAGATGCGCTTCAAATCATAGCACATAAGCTTTTCAAAACGTAACAAATGGCCAACAATTATTTTCCCGAATATATCTAGATTTTCCATAAAAACATCGTCTTTTTATCGAATATCCCTTAACTAGGTGGCAATTTTAACCGCGAATAAAATGTAGAACGCATTCTCTCTTGACCTTGCGTCTTCCCGTAGCTTTTGATCTTAGAACACTATTTTAAAAATTGTCGTACTCGAGCTACTGCAACGTACGCATGCTTTTGTGAAGTGTGACCCGATGTTAAAAAAATTGTCTAACTCTTAAACTGATTAATAATTTTTTTTCTAAAGATTTATATATAAGAATTTTAGAATTTTTGTTACCGCAGTTAGCGAGGTTAGCTGTTAATCTTGGATGCTATTAAGTTATAACGCTTTTCTTCATTACTAAATACTGAAAAATGTCATTACTTAAAACAAGGTTTAGAAGAAGTTAATTGTGAACCTAAAATTTTGTGGGAAAATGTCACTTCAAATAAAGTTTATTAAAATTATATTCCGTCAACATATTTTTATGGAAAACTGGCACAACTTAAAATAATTCTTATAAGATATCGAAAACATACTTCCGTTTGTAGAGGAGATCGTCACAACTTAAAAAGTGTCACTGTTCTATAAAGAGCAGAGACAAACCTTAAGTAATAGATATAGAAAAGTGACACTATGGCTGAATAGCGGAAAAAAAACTAAAAATAGAAGTATGCCGATTTTACAAAATGATTATATTACTGCTTGAGAATCTCAAGGTGTAATTAATTATTATCACTTTTCTATTTGATGTGCTATATGCTTTCATGGAAACGCCGTAATTCGCAATTTCCAAAGACTCCTTTATCCACGAAATTCATTTTATCAATCATAGTAGTTATGAGATAAGAATACAACTTTTTTTTTGACCTGTGATACATGTTGCCTGAGTTAAAGTACTTTGAAATCCTTAAAATTCGTCGATTTTTGGACTATTGAGTTACATTCAAAAAATTATAATTTTGGTTCTAATTACCATAGAGACATGATCTTTAGCTTATTTTAAAGAGATATTATAAACATATTTAGAAGCAAGAAAAACATTAAGGATACTAAACCTAAGTCCCTGAATATTTCAAAATGCATGCTGTTTTTTTTCCTATTTTAATATTAAATTAATGATCATCACACTTTATCTAACAAAAGTGTAAAATTTCCAAGTTGAGATGTTAATGGGTTTAGGGCGAGAATTTCTCTCTTCATTAGATATCTCGTTATTTTTGTAAAAAAGCTCATACAAATTTGCAATACTTTTATCTTTTATCCCATAAAATTTTTACACCAAGGATATAATTTTTCTCCTCTTAAAATATGACCCGTTAACACCAAAACTTATTAAAATTTTAGTATTATGCGAAATGTGAAAAAAATAATTTACAAAGTATAAAAGTGTTCTACTCTCATCTTGTAAGATGCACATTTTTGCCATAGAAAAAAAAAATATTGGTGATCTTATCACAACTACTAAACCTTCCGTAAAACAAGATCGAAATTGGGTGAGAAATAGATGGAAGACCAATATTCCAGCATCCAAAGATAGATTTATACGTTGTAATAATGCTAATACACAAAAGAGTAAATGTTAATTTATAAAAAGCTCAGTACAGAAGGAAGACAAATTTCAAATAAATGAAGTCCAGTTCGGAAGTATTATAGTTAAAGAAAGTAATGAAATAGCCAATAAATTGAATAGTTACTTTATTGATAGTGTAGGCAACTTTAAATAGCTCAATACCCAGAGCAGAGTTTGACGAGATTTGAATTCGAAAATAGAACAAATGAAAAACTGAAGAAATTTGCATGGCAATGAATAAATAGAAAGACTACCATGGAGTAGATATAAGAGTGATTTTAGACAACTGAAACCTAATGGGAGATACATTATAATCTGAAATCTACGTGAATGTATACTTTCTAGTTTTAGGAAAAAGGCTATAGTAGTGCTTGTACCTAAAATAAAAAAATACTACAAAATGTGAGGAATTTCGATAAAATAATAGAAAAAAAAGTGGTCCAACTACATTTGGAGAGATAAGTGGAGAAATCAAAACCTATAATGAAGGACCAGAAGCATAATTGTGAAGCAGCGTAAATCTGGTCATAAAAGACTAGAAGATGGAAATAAATTTGAATAAATTCATACTAGAAGTATTTCGGGACTTTAAAAGAGCCTCGAAACATTGACAGAGAAATTCTTATCCAAAAATTGTCCAAATATAGAGTGGTGGGAAGAGAGCTTAAATGATTTGAGAGTTACCTAAATGGGAGGACACAAAGAAGAAGAATAGGTGAGGTGTTTTCAGAATTGAAGATATTATCTTAGGTGTACTCCAAGGATCAGTTCTTGCAACCATTCTGTTCTTAATAAATATTAATGATATGGAAAAAGTGTTGAAATACGGTAGACCAATTTTGTTTGTTTGCAGATGATACATTACTCTATATATCTGGCAATATTAACTGTTACATGAAATTGATATTGATGGAGAAAGAGCAAAATCAAACATTTGGGTGTCATAGGAGACCGAAAGTTGAATTTTGAAAAGCAAGCAGACTATGTTTGCAAAACTTGGAAAAGAAGTTGGTTTCTGCAGAAGAATTATGCACAAAGATGTCTCTAATGATTGCCATATAGGTTTACAGACATGCCCCAATTCGAGTATTGTTTCTATGTAAACCAAACATCGTTAGATCAACTAAAGATACGTCAAAACAAGGCCATGAGGTGTATACTATAACGTAAGAGCCTTACGCCAGTTAGATAGCAAAAGAAGAATTGAATTTAATAATGTATAAGTTTATATTCAAAGTAAAAACAGGACAATTGCCTGAACATCTACAGGCTGAACGAAATCTTGTTTGCAATGTACAACCATTTAATTTGGCAGGTGCCGAAGTATGTTATCGACTAGACAGCAGACGAAGTAATAGAGTACAAAATTCATTGTTGTATAAGGAATTACAGGTATTTAACACCACCTATCAATGGAACTACAGATTGAAAAGAGATTTATTAACTTTAAAAGAGGGTGCTTGGAATATTTAGGGACAAATAGTACATAATTTAAATGAAATCTATTTAATACAAATTTTTGTTAATTTAAGGTTTATATGAGCTAATAAATTATTATTATAATTATTAATTGGTGATGGTGGGGTTGGGATAGTGTGAATTTTGATCGATATTCTATGGAATGACCCAATTCAATACTTTTTCCATATTAGCAAAAAAGCATAATGTTCTAATGCCAATCAGTTTTTATATTATTTTACAGAAGTTGTCTTTCCACTCATATTAGGAATTTTTAGATGCTGTAATAGTATCAAAGTAATTTCAGTAATAAAATGTCGGGAGTAAAAATCGCTGTCCGAATTAATTTAATTGAAAAATGCTTGACTTTGTTTTTTTTTTTTTTTTGGTTTAGAAACTAATATAATATCTTAAAAAGTGACTGTAAGTTATTTGTTAAAAAGACATTTTTGATAAAAAATTGAACAAGTAAGGCTGATTCTCAAAACCACATAGTAGCATTAAGTGAAAGGAGAAATACACATGTCTACCATAGTTTCAAGGTACAAAAATCTACATTTAACGATTTTTAAAATATTAACCGAAGTTTCCACGTAAGGAGCTCGACTGGAGAATTTTACCATATTTTTAGTCTTTAGAAAAATTCACAAAGCCTGAAAAAACTGCTTTTAATTAATTTGAGTTTAGGTATGGGGTGAAATTTAACCTGAAGGCCGTATAGAATGAGCTAATATTTAGATAAGCCTTTGAGAAGACTGTTTCTAACAACAGTACGTCAAGGCTTAATTAAGACTACCGTTCGTTTTTTTAGTATGACAGATTCATGTACTTACTTACCCCACATCTCTGAGCAAGAAATATATACTATTACAGTAGTCTCATGGTGGTTTTGTTGACTTCTCCATAAGGAAAATTTAATTTTTTTTACGAGATTCACTTTGAAGAGTTATGTTATTACATTTGAAAATAGTTTAGAGTATTTTGTAATCAAAGCTTTCAAAATACTTTCAGTTCTACCTAATATTAGTTATCTCTTCCTGTATGAAGATGTTGCGAAAATGAAAATTGTTAAGGCATTTTGAAAGTACGTGCGTGGTGAATGAATATTGTGCCATTTTAAAGCAAGAATGGTCAGCTCATTGTCATTATATTTTGTTAGTGATGCAACCTATAACCTGAAGCAATCTTGATGCGATTTTAGGCAAACTGTGGTTGTGCTTTTCACAAGAAATATTAACCCGAAACCAAATTAAGCCAAAATGACTAGCCAACAAGTTAACAAAAAATGTGATGGTTTTCGCAACGAATCGAAGAAATAAAATCTTTATGATTTTTTTTTGCTTGTACCTTGAGCACATTCAATTTAAAAAGTTTCTGTTCAAGTGCTGCAAAATACTCTTCACTATAAAAATTGCTTAACTTTCACTGAACATCGCCTTTTCCCAGAAAAAAGCTCTAGACTTCCGAGATGCGCCCACAGGTTTTGACTTTACTTGAAATTAAATTCCAACAATGAGATTGAGCGTTTTTACTTATCAGGTGAATATAATAATTTTATAAGTTTGGAAAAATTTAGTTTTATAATCGGTTTCCGATTAATACTTTGCCGAGAAGTGTTCATAAACAAAACAAAGCATTATTAATTGTAGCTAGATCTAGAGCAACTGTAGCATCAAAAATTGAAAAGTGTTGCTAATTGGCTGTGGTTGCTGGTTGCGGCAAACTAAAGCTTCGATTTCGAGGCTCGAAATTTGACTATGTAATAATAAGTTGTCCTTTCACATAATATTATAAAAATTGTGAAAATATAGGGTGGGGGGAGCAAAATACCTGCAAAATTATTTTGTTTTAAAGAATTCAGTTACAGTGATTGCCGCATCTATATACAAAGTATCCACAATATTTACTTTAATCTCCTCCTGCTGACATTTTCAAGCTTCTGAACTAGTTTACACTAGATGCATACAGTAAATATCACTGACCAATCTAAATCTGAGTTTGCTTGTATTTTTGAAATATCTGTAGGAGACCCTATATGAATCAGTGTACTTACAATGCCTTTGTAGTTTCCTGATAACCATAAAACTCGCTCACGGAAATATCTCCCAATGATTCCCAAGTATTCTTTCCAGTTTTGAGGTCCAAGTTCCAAATTTGATACCAATTCCCAATCCAATTAAGTAAAATGCAATTATTACCATCGGCCAGGCATTTTACCACTTTAGCTTCTACCCAGCCCTTTGGTTCTGATATTTGCATTACCTAAAGATAAGATAGACTTAGTATACGTTTATATATTGCCAGTATATAGAACAGTTACAAACCTCATTACATTTTCCAGCAAGATCACATAATTGAAACGTTGCAATATCCTGTACTCGATTTAACCACTTGACTAAAATATGATCTTTATCAGTCCAAGTCACAGATCCCAAAATATGATCATCAGTTACAACTGATGGACCTGCAAATTCTGCTGCACTCTTTTCTGGACTTTTCAAATCAACAACCTTAACCATAACTTTTGCATTCGGTGTGCAGGAAAAGGAAATTTACGATTAATGACTTCAGTAGGATATTGAGTTTTTAATTCTCCTGGATAATCTTTAACATTCGTATCGTCAAAGTATCCAAATGCAAGCTTTTCTCCATCGGGTGAAAACCAAAAAGCCTCGTCGCTACCGTAAAATATTTCCTGTTTATACAGCCAGTTGGTTATACCATTGTAAATAACTCCATCAACACCTGTGCTCGTGAGTTGCACTTCTTTCCCATTTATATTCCAAATATACATATTATTTTCACTTACGAAAGCTATCTTATCACTGGTTGGAGAGAAATTAAGTTTAAGCAAACTTTTTTCCATTTCCCAGAGTTGAAGTTTTCCTGTAAGAAATTGTAATAAGCAAGGTTCGAAAATATATAAACAAAAATACTAACTTTGTTTCCATATCATAAACGTCATATTTTCCTACGATTGTATTCGGAGCCTTAATCTCTTGATCATATTGAACTAGAATCTTTTATTGTCAGGAAAAAAAAAATATGCAGCACCTTCCCACTTAGTCTAATTATTAGGTAGAAATATTATATTAGGTAATCTGTGAACGATTGATTTAAACTCACCAAAATATCTGGTGTCGCTGCAACTCGAAAGGATTTCTTTTCTACGTCAAATGCAAGAAGTGTTGATTCGTATGTCTCATAGTAAAATTCGGTATCTAAATATAAATCAAGTGATAAGTAAGATAAGTATTTTCTTTGCAGTAATTTATCCCAAAAAGTTGGAAATGAAATGAAAATCCATTAATTTGACGAAAACTTAATGACAGCTAATTGCTAGAAAAGCTTTTGTTTTATTTAAAAATCCACGAAAATAAAAAATTTTAAACAAATTAAGAAAAATATAAAATTGACATCCTGTCTATTATTACGTAGGCGCACGTTGCCTAATTTTCGAACTTTTAATTTCCGTCCCGTACAATAATCCCAATTATTTTATACCGCTTTACATTTGAATTATTTTCAATAAATATCAGTCTGTTAGACGAGAAATCTCCTTCATGAATTAAGGTCAATGAAAAAAGGTAAAATGTTTTGCTTTACTTAAATTCCAATGTAAAATGGAACAAATTTCATAGCATTTTATATTCCGAAGAATTTTTCAGTAGAATTGAAACGTATCGAACTGATCATTTCCACAGTATATCTGAAAACCCTAATTTTTTGTATAGCACTACCAAGAAGAGATTGCCCGAATTAGTCTTGCATTTACACACTATTTTTATGACAATTCCGTGCAAAGAATTTTAGATCTCTACGTCAAAGCGTTCTCAGGTTGTGTCCATATACATATATGGCACCAAACGAAATTTAAATCGACAATTTCATTTAAAAAGGCCATGTGCAAACGATTGATGGACGGTGTTGGTGTGCAATCTATTTTACTTTACTAGCTTTAATGGTCAGAAGCACAAATCAAAATAATAATACTATCGAATTTCGTTAAATTTCTAAAATACAATTTATTCGGGTCTGCTCGAACGGGAGTAACGTAGCCACATTCCGGATGCAAAAATTTTGTTCTGAACGGACCAGTTCGGTTCGTTTCGGCTCCAATGTAGCCATGAGCTAACCTTCCAGCGTATTATATGTGAATGTCAATGTTTGCAATCTAACTCCAGGGGCAATCATCGAGCTGAATAAAACACTAGATTTTAGCTGTAGTGAAGCGCACAACGGATCAACTATGGTAGCGAAGTCCGCTGGTCCTACTAGCCTAGTCGCCCTACGTTAATTTAACCTAACCTATATATGACCGTTCTTATAATGAGCAAATAGAACTAAGCGTATGAGTAAAATTTAAAGCGTGCTCATTTCATATTACAACTTTGATAAAAGTATGTCGTACACTATTTAAGCTAAGTCGACTAAAATGGTGTTCGTTTCATTATTCTCAAGTGCTTCACAGGAATAATAGAAAAATCTTACATTTTTCAAAAAATATTGAAGTAATGTAATACGTACATATGTCAAATATTCATATATTTCCCAGATTAATCTCATGGATTTTTAAGCTTATAACAAACCAACTCGAGCTACACGTTTGTTATACATACATATAGACGCAATTCGAAATTCTCTTTTTAATTAAACATTGACATATTTATAAGTTCGTTTGAAGTCTTATTAAAGTTTATTTTATACTAATGCAAATAATGGATTGTATTTTTTAGATAATATATTGAACTAAGCCTACATGTCTGGCGACACTACTAAGAGCCTATCCATTTCTATTATTTCAAAAGAGAATACACGCTGGGGTCCTATAATGAAAATTGTTCGACAGCAGGAAAAGTCAATTTGACAAATAAGATTTAATAGATTATTGTTACATGGAACCGTTTGAAATAGAGTTCGTATAAATGATGACATTCAACATATGATGAATATGACTCGAAGAAAGAAAACTGTTTTACATGTTGTTGTCAGCCTTGGTCACTTTCAATTCTACAGCTACCTTGCTAGGTGATTTTAGAATAACAGAAGCTGGTAAGAGCTTTTGACGGATAGAAAATAGTGCCATCATCAGATAATCTTTCCACCAAGTTTCGTGTCTGAGCCAGCAAGCAATATCTGAAATTCGTCGACTTTATCACGCATGTTCATTGCATTCAGTGAACAGAAATTATGTCCACGGCAATGGCCATAAAAACTAATTCGGTGATAACAAACTTTAAAAAGGACGAAATTTCACATATAAATTAAAGGAGTATTTAAATATGGTATGCAAAACCATATTTTGGAGATATTTAATATGAAGAAGGACAATTCAATATTTTCGTAGCATTCAAAGCATTTCAAAGGCATCAAAAACTCAAAATTTTAGCCAGGAAAGGATAAATCTAGTTTTTACTATCGACTTAAAAGGGGTACCCTTATTACCAAGTTCAAGCGACCTCAGCATACGTTATAAAACGAAAGTTGTTGTGGACAACTACACAACATTTGATATAGTTACGCAACAGAGATGGTATTTCTAATAACAGAAATTAAATTTCCTTTTATAGTGATGGACGCACGTAAGCCCTATAAGCTCTGTTTTGACAAGCTCCTGACCTATCCTTCCAATAATAGTTGAAATCACAATTAAGCAAAATTATATCCAGAAAGGTCATGTTAAACTGGAAGCAAATTCATTGCATTGTTTCCACTAAAACATTAGCAATACAAGGAAAAAGGTCTAAGACAAAACTCGACAATAACCTAAATGAATATAAGTGTAGCTCTCATAATCATTTCCGAAATATACAAGCAGTTGAAAATTCTACCAGCTTATGCATATCATTCTGCAGTTACTTTTCATCTGTAATGCGATTCGACATATTTTTTAGATTCCCTATTTCATAAACACATTCCGGTTTCTTAGATATATTTGGGAAAGAGGTCTGTCTATAAAATTTATATATATATTTCTGCATTTAACTCATACTTAGTTGTTACTTTTTAATATCTGATCGTGAAAGGTATAAAATTCAATTTTTGGATATATTCGGTGTTGGCCTCACTTCTAAGATTACTTTTGTTTTACATTTTGAAGGTATAATTTTTAAAATCTCAAATTTTTAAATATTGATTGATTAATTTCGGATAAAAGTGAAATACTAAAGGATTTGGATAATAAAATCTCAAGAACTCTACAGTCCAATTATTGCATATTACTAATTTTATTAATATTGTTAATATAAATATTACTTTGATAAACGCAAGCTTTCCAAAATCGCGATTAGGCAGTTCTTTATATGTTCAGAATATGAGTTTAGATAATTCAGTCTCAACGATAAATTATTATTAATACATAAAAAAGAGATCGTTTTCAACCACATTTATGAATTTAGGATAAGTAGGTACTCCCTCGGTAATAACTGATAATACTATAATATGTCATAATTATACGCTACAATCTAAATCAGATAAATTTTTTTTTAAATAATACCATATTGCTTACTAATTACGTAGACTTACCTGAAAGCCATGTTGCATTAAACCTCTTAATTTTCCCCACAACACCATTAGCTGTGACAAGATCCAATTCTTTCTGCGAATCCGCCAATACAGTGTAACTGATACTTAAACAATATATTGCTGTCGAAACTGCTACCATCTCCTTAAAGCCCTAAAATATTTTTATATAATTTGTGTGACTTCTTTTTTAAATTCAGATGTATCTCACCATTTTAAGTATTTAGTGGTTACTATTTATATTTATAATATTTAACAGTGTTTCTCAATTACAAACTTTTTTAAGAACTTGACTATATATTTATTACGCAATGGTATGATGTGAATATTGGCACTAACTCCATTCAAATCATAAAATTCCTTCAATTACCTCAGCTAATATATACCAAAGCAAATTTGTTTACCACACATTGACTAAATAAACTTCAAATTTAATGTGTAGAAAAATAATATTCTTTTATGTACGCAAGTGGCAAGTGGTAGTTTAAAATAAATTTTTTGTTTGTTTTTGACGTAAATTTTCCACTCCAAATTGTTTTCATCAACGGAAAACGTACCTTAATGTGGAAATGAGGTAATTTAAGTTAACAATATTTTTTACATTATTTGTTTTAATACTGCTTTTGAGGAAAACAAAACGAATAACTTATTGTTGCTTATATACCTAAGCAAATTTGGTTACCATACATAACATATTCTTTTTTTGTACGCAAATGACAAGTGTGAACTTAAGATAAATTTTTTGTTTACTTTTAAATTATATTTTTCATTCCAAATTGTTTTCATCAACGGAAAACATATCTTAATGTGGAAATGAAGTCATTTAAGGTATTTGTTTTCACACATGCTCTTGAATAAAAGAAAACGAATAATTTCATCTCGTTCTTGTTATTTTACTTCGAAAATAATTGCTAGATGTTGAATTTTCTCTTATAGATTCTCTTACAATTTAATATCGCTAAGAAATAATTTTTCATTTAAGAAGAAATAAAGCACTTTTTTTTTTGTTGAAAAGTTCAACAAATCTTCCATCTTCGGCAATCACTCGATTCGCAATTCAAAACAAATTTCCTCCAATGGTTTTTTTTTAATAACACACTTACTCACCCTAAGGAATACTCCTCAAGAGTAAATAAAACGTCTTTTGGTTTGAGAATGGCGTGAATACTTGAAACAAAATATTGCAAAGTGAAGAATTCTGTGGCGTATGGAAAATATGTAGAAGAAATAGGGGAGAAATCTCAATATTTACAGCTCCAAGAATAAAAAGTATAAAATCGTGTTTGCGAGCAGTCCCCCACTGCTTTGAGGCATTACTTGAAAAGTTAAATAGATTTCGAGGATTAGTATTGATCGGCATTAAGCAACTTCGATTTAAGTCAGTTTTAACTTTTTAAGGATTCTTGTTAAATTTTACACCGGGGATGCAAAGCAGATTTTAAATATTTCAATGGTTGAAATATTAATAGCTTTCTGATTCCGATTCGTTTTTAAAACTTGTGTTATTCTGGAATTGTGAATTCTACCGTTGCTTCAGTTCGTTTGAAATCTCTACCTCTAAATTGGCAATTTCGTTTACCTGTCTAATTTAGGAATTGTAGAGGTATCTGTTAATAACAACCTCTCAAATACATACATCCAGACAGTAGGTTTAGCTGAGTTTCCCAAAACCGTTGTAACCGCAATAAAAAAGTTAAAGTACTTTGAAAAATCTTGCTGATGACGAAAGAAGAATTAGCTAGGTAGGATCTTGAGTTTATAAAATTAAAAAAAAAAAAGTGAATTGTTTCATGCCAACTGGAGATTTGTAGAGACCAAAAACGAAAAAAAATTTTAAAGTGGATAATCTATTTCCACATCAACAACAAACTAAAAATAAAACGATAATCTCCCGAAGGGATTTCACATCACAACCAACGAAATCGTTGTTTATTAATCTTTGCACCGACATTGTTGTCGTCCTCCCTAGGGCCGTCAAGCCGATATGATTCCCATGCCACAGTTAATTGGGTTCGGTTCCCGAGCCGAATGGTGTTATACGGGTTATCACTCGTGCAGTCTGTCATAGAGAAAAAAAATCATATCATTGTTTTTTCGAAAAGCGCTGTGTTTTAAACAAAAGAGTTCAAAAAGGCTTTCAAAGCCTTGCTATACCTGTGCCCCTTTGAAACAAATTCGAAATTGAAAAACAAATATACAAAAACTGTTTTTTAATTTTGTTTTTATTTTGTAATTTTTAAAAATCGAATAATTTTATTTCATGTAAATCAATTTGTCAATTGGTCGGTGACGAAAATGATTACAGGAAGCCTTTACTTATGGCACATTTCCAATATTACAGATACAGTGAGGTAATACCTGCAATATCGGCTTCAAAAATATAATTCTAGCTGACAGAAGTCAAAATACTTTTGACTTGTTCATTAAAATTGGCACCATCATCCGTTACTAGAAAGCTTAGAACAATTAACAAAAGTACTCAAATATCAGAAGAAGTCTTTACTTTTTTACATTGGGTTAAATAGTGATAAAGAGTGTTTTACCAAAGGCAATATATTCATAGATACTCAAGAGAAATTCCCGCCAATGGTTTTTTTAATCTTGACACCGATGTACGAACTATATTTGACACAAAAAATTGTACTCGCCAGTGTGTAAAACTGGGAAAAGTTTGGTTTGAATGACTCCTGCAGCTTGCACCCTAAACTACTCTTCTATTAAAAAATGACTTTTTGTAAAGAAAAGTATACTAAAAAATGGCACATCATCCACACCGTTTAATGCTGACGTACCTCACTACAGTACTGCGGTGGCTAAACTAAACTGTTTTTCTACTCAATTTAATATGTAAGCTGACCCCCCCCCCCCCGCCCTTAACCTAATTGCAATGCTAGATTCACATGTCCACCATTGCTATATTGGGATATATATAAAAGAAAGAGCAATTGAATTTCTACGCAGGTACAAAATATTTCCAAAAACAAAGTAGGGGACAAGGGGTTAAGATTTCACTTTTTCCTCAGTTCTTTCACGCAGACCCGTAACGACTCATCTTGGCATATGAGCAAACGTATATGTAAATTTACGCCCCCGATTTATAAAACTATCAACTTAACCTACAGTGCGTTGCAAAGTTATAGACGCACCATGCAATAGTGCGGTAGCCCATATCTGTAGCAAGACAGAGAAAATTGTGTGATGTCAATTGTGTGATCGCATCCTATGCGATCAATAAATCCTCAAAATTTCATATTTCAAAATTCCGGAGACCTCTCCACAGATTCCTCCAATATCCGTACAGACCGTTAAGGCTAAGTTTTTTGTCATCTGAATAAATTATCTGAAGGTGTAATGAGGGTCCAGATGGTCAGTGTGGATATTGGAGTGATCTGCGGAGAGATCTCCGTTCCTTTATTTGAAAAATTTGTGGGATTATACATATTTTTACCTTTATTTGCATACTGTAATATTCCGTACCATACACTTATAAATTAGCTTAACTATTGTGTATTAATTTAATAACTCACAACACGTTTTCCAGGTTTGTGAACGTACTAAAGTGCTAAAAAACTCATTTCAACACTCACTGGAGTTGCTGAAGTTGCCAATACAACCCTTGCAATTTTTGCTAGAAAGCTCTTTTGATGCCAACAAAATAAAACACTCTTTGAGAAGGGATTCCTTCTTGAAACTTGAAAACCTTCCAAATGATGCAGTTAAAAACAAACAACAAATATTAAGTTGTGGATTTAGAAATTTCCAAACTCAATCCTGAGTTTTCATTGTTAAATCCAGGTTATGAACTTTCAGGTTGACCTACAGGAGTGTAAGTAAGTAAAATAATATTTTCAAACCTTTGTTCTAAACACATTCCGACTAAAAAAGCATCAGAGCTCATCAGCATATTTTCTCTCTTATCAAATACTTTTGCAAGAGCACTTGATGAAAACGACCGTATTATTAGTTTCGGTTCCATCCAGTATTTTGTAAAAGTCACCTAAAATTCAACTATTGCTTGTTTCGCAACTTCATGCACAGATTGAATTGTTTCGCACAGGGAAAAATTAGATAAATCAATTTCATTATCTAATTGTTCATAATCTGAGCTATCATCAAGATTACTGCAATCTTCATTTAGTAGCCTAACTGCAGCAAGCATTTTTTGCCCGTTATCATTCGTCTTGATGCAACGATGCTCCTTACTTAAAAAAACTTGTACGTTAGGTAAAATTCCTAAAAAGCAATGAAAAACATTATTTACACTTTCCTTCGACAATCTTTTCCTTCAGATGAATATAGTGAACTAAATCATAAGTCCCCTTCGTGCAAATAACCGTGAGCTATGGCAACATTATCATTCAAAAAATGAAGTTATTGGCCAACCTGTGATGGTATTTTTTTTTTTTTTTGCTTTCTTTAGTCAGTCCGAATACTCTGTACTAAAAGGGTGTTAAGTAAAAAACTAGGATATTTGCTTAATCAGCCGGTTACCCCGGAATGGTTAAAATGTCCCCTCCCCCCCTGCCGTACAATTTATTGTTTGTCTAGGTGAGTACTATCACCGCCTTCCCTCAAATAATCGACTCAAACTCAAAAATAGAGATTAATCTTTAAGGGGCAAACTTATAATTGTTCAAGAAAGCATTTTTTTTGGATTGTCCGGTATATAGCAAAAGCTAAAAGTTTTTTATTTGTTATTTCATTGCACAGCCCATTTTCAAGTCTTGGTTTTGACCCATCAACATGTCCCAAATAGCGAAATTGAGTGACTTGAAATAACAAATAAGTATGCCATCTTTTTCACCTTATCAGAGGTTCTCCTGGTGGTTGCCTGCAATGTTTTAGGCCGCCACACATTTGCCCTATAAGAAACTATGGCTCTGACTATGCCCTGCAAGATCCATAAGGTCATTTTGGGACTCAGACCTCAGTTTTTCGCGAAAAGCCTGTGGCATGAGCTGAATGCCCACATGGCTATGGTAGTTATTATTTCCATTTGGGATTCCAGATAAGCTTGCCATCTAGGATTATTCCTAGATATTTTGTTTCTTTGGAATATTTTATTGCAATTCCATTTAACTTGGGAGGTGGAATCTGAAGACTATCCTTTATAAAGCAAATTACCTTTTTTTAATAGTTGGATAGTGTAATTTAGTGATAGGGGTGTAAATCAGACAGCTAGGAAAATAATGCCTCAGCAACTGTCACTGATCGCCCTTAAGACCAAATTTGATTTTACTTTATTTGGATTCCGCATTTAAGCAAAATTGAAAATTATACCAAAAAATGATTGATTGAGGTAAAAATCTAATTGAAACTGCATTAAAATTTACAAGTAGGGAAAATGTACGTTGCGAATTAAAAATTTGTATGGTTTTAGGTTTCTTTTTAAAATCTTGTATATGCAAATGAATAAATAAATGGATTTAATTGTTTATGAAATTCTAAGCAATTTGTTGAAGATAAGGAAAACAGTGACGGTATGTTTCATGCGGAGATTTTAGCAGATAAAACTTTCCTTCAAAAGAATCAATTCTGTAGTGGGCACATGACGCTAGTTTTCCCGGACTCTTTTTGTACTGGGGTCACCTATACCCCCAAACCCCTGGTTTACTATGTTTTATATATTTTCTTTGATAGGGATGGGGATACATAAATCCATTATTATGGGACGAGCATAATCTTAAATTCGTCTTTAAAAATAAACATAAAAAATGATCACGATGAATCAAAAAATTATTTTTCACTATGTTGAGCCTCAAATTATTTTCATGTTTAAGAGTGACTAATCGATTTTTATTGCTCGAATTGCTGGTATTCTGGTACTTTTCTACTTATCTATGTACTAATCTTAAAGAAATACAAGCAACCAGCCTTCCTCCACAACAAGCCCACGAATGCTTGCTTAGTAAGGAATACTAGTGCAGAGCCTGCCTTGATTACAGTGTACAGCATTAAAGCGAACACCATCTGTGCTCCACGACAGTATGAAAACTTTTGTTTGGGTTTTTCAATGCCTTCTTTTTCCTCATTTTATTTTTTAAATGGAGTGAATTGGAGGAGAGTGGTTCACTTCCGGAGCCCTGAACTTTTGTCTATAATTACCACAAACACGCCATCTAAGTACACTGGGTTTTCTTAAAACTTATATGGATAATTCAACTTTAACAAATGAGCAGGTATTTTAGTTGAGTGTGTGATAAATGGTGAAAATTAAATTAGCTCGACGTATCCTACTTTGTAGGTGGGAACGGAGTTAATCATTATAAGAAATGCTGTGATTATTTGATGTTATGTTTAAATATGGAGCAGTTGGCAGTTAGTAAAATTTTCTCTGAGTAGCAGTAACAGTGTCCGAATGTTTAAAAATGTAAGCAATATGTAACAAAAATAGTTAGCGAGTTTTATCTTCACAGTGCTTTTGCTATGTATAAGCTATCATAAAAACTGTGTGCATCCAGCAATTCTCAAATCTATTCTATTGCCGCATGTATGTTACATATTCACTTGAGAACCGCTTGACCGATTTGGCTAATTTTTATAGCTTAGATGAAATCTGGGTATACTAAGTTGTCATTCCGTTTGTAACGCACAGAAATAATGATGGTAGACCAAAATGAGCTGGACACCCCCGGATAATATTAAATTTTTGCATCTCCATCCGTCCGCCCTTGGGCAGGATAACTTGAGAACGCGTATACTTAAGGAGCTAAAATTTTGTATGCGGATTAAGATTGGAAATGAGACGAATCGAACAACTGCTTCGTGGGGTTGCCATACAACAATAACGTTTTGCTTTATATATTTGGCCACTGCTTGAGAACGCGTTTACGCACAGAACTGAAATTCGGCGCATGGTGCTCTCCTAATTATAACAATTAAAATTTCAAAGATGGAATAAATCGGGCAACCCCTTATAAGTGGTGCAATATAAAAATTTAGGTTTTTAACAGATACTGTGAAAATGATCTGTCGTAGAAATTTTTATTGTAGGTACTAAAAACTTCTTCAGAATATGAATTCCTATAAAATTAGTTATAATCATTTTTTCTGTCCCACGAACCATTCTAGAGATACATTCGAAAACCCACTTCATAAATCAAACTTGCACAGATTGATGACCATACGAAATTGCATAGGGGCATTCATCTAGGCTAGGGTATCATATGAATTGGTCTCACACCAATTCTAGCTTTTTTACTTCTTTTTGTTCTGTCCATAATTGCCAGAACAAGGTTTTTATGGTAAACAAAAATTAAAATCAGCAACCCCAACTTGGTGTTGTTATACAAAACTTTAGTTTTTAACTATATATTTGGGCACGGCTTCACGCGTCTACGCAGGGAGCTCATGTTTAGTACTTGATTTTTTTTTAAAAAAATGTAAATATAAGTTCGAAAATGCGGCCAATGGGGCAACTTTTTCGTAGGATTGTATTACAAATATTTCGTTTTTAACTATAGATTTGGGCAATGCGTGAGAACGCCGTATAGAGCTAAAATTTGGTATATGGTGTTTTCATGGTCACCCCTTCTTGGTGTTGTCGTACAAAACTTTGGATTTTCACTAAATACACGTATATATAGGCGTCGAGGTGGAGAGGTCATATTTTGTACACGGCGTTTTCATAAAAATTGCAAATGCAGTTAGAGGTCCACTATATATTTGGGAACTGTCTCATGCATCGACGTGGAGATCTGACATGTTGGACACGAAAATTTTTTAAAAAAAGAAAAATTTAAATTCGAAAATGGGAACTATCGGGCGACTCCTTCGTAGGATTCCTATACAAAAATTTAATTGTTTACTATATATATGGGCATTGCCTAAGAACGTGTCGATGTAGAGAGCTGCACTCTCTTACAAATTTTAGCGTATGACTGCACCCACATATACGCATACACACACACACGGAGATACAGACTGAAATCCTCCAGTACGGAATCGCGCGATTGAGTCGGATGTAAGCTGTCATATTACTATTCATCAACAACCACCCCATCCCTTTCATCACGCACCATCAGCCATTTAGGCATACAAGAAGAATCCATGAAATAGCCTTCTCTAACAAGTATATTCTTATTATAAAAGGCTGTAATTGCTTGCCTGTTTTGTTTTATATCTTTGGCTAGCTCAAAAGTAGTTTTGACAATAAATGGATAGTTAGCATATCTGTCAACATTGTCGCTACTTGAAGGCGGTAACGCTGTAATCCTTTTTAAAATAATTTTCATATTTTTGCTCCTAACAAGTTTATCAGTCAACTCTGTACTATAACCTTTCATAACAGCAATTAATTTAATAGTTTCTAGTTAACTAATTGTTATTGTTATCAGTGGTACATTGAGCAATCTGTGAATCAATGATTATAGAGCTGAAAGTTTAATATTAATCTGGTGATTGGAACAAGCTGGAATGATAGAATCCGAAAAGGATGGCTTCCTATAAATATCAAAATCAAAGCTACTCGTATTTTCAAATCCAGAAAATTTTTGTGTAGCGATCAAAACGGAAATTCATAATTTAACTAATAATTTTGTTAGATGCCACTTAGAGTATCACAGAGTCCCGTACAATGCCATCTTTACGCATGCACCAGCTTGGCCCGTGCCCAGGGCCCCAAGTTCTATGGGGGCCCTAGCCCTTGCGATCAACGATGACCAATTCTTCAACCAGTAAGACAACTTATTACTAGTTAGTTTGGCTGTTAGAGTTTTGCTACAGCTCCAGTATTTTTTAAATTTCCGGAATTTTGTCATTGTATATTTTCAGTAGTCAAATTCAATGAATTTGGTTATCATAGAAATTTTTTATACTCTTGGTTCATGTTAGGCCTAACGAGCACTGGAGACTTTTTGTCACGAATTATTTTGGTCACTGTCGCCATCCTGTCATCGCAGACTGGTTTAATACGCACACAGTGAGTAACTGTCATCCCAAAAATTCATGTATTATATCACTATTCATCAATAAAAATTTCTAGGAGGCAGCTGTCTGATGAGCATTTGTCATAAATATATATAAAATATCAGTGAAAGAAACGCTATTTGGTCCTTCCAATTTGGAGTGAAAGGCTTAACGAAAATTTCACGTAATGTTTATTGAACTACAATCCTATCCTGAAAAATTCCTTTGATATTTCCGTATGAGTATTGAAAGATTTGATGATTTAGGTACTACTACAGATTTTGAGGCTCAATTTAATTTATTAATGTACCAATATGCGATCATCAATTGAACCCGAACAGAGACTTGCTGTAACTCTAAGGTCTATAAATATTTTTATGGATATTTCTCCCAAGAATTTTATCTTCGAATCGCTATCAGAGTATTCCTTCAAATTTTTGGTGTATAGTTGTCGTCTCATTTGTACTTGTTGTATTAATGTTTCCTAGCTCTACAGTTCTCAGAACAATGGCAGTCATATTATGCTCCCTTCTACTCACCTCTTTGGAGGACTGACATTTAGTTTAACAAAATCTTTCCATTTTGTTTATAGAAAAGACGTGCATAAGATAACTAATGAAAGAAAAATAGAGTAACTTTTCATATAACTTAAGCCGAACAGTTGATTGCTCTCTAATCCATCTTTCCTAATAAAATCCGAAAAATACCCTTTATTTTGCTATACCTACCTTTCTCCTTCAATACTTACGTTAATGTCGTGTTTCTCGGAAATGTCTTGCCAAAATATTTTTTTTCAATTACCTTGTAAGTTAGTTGGTCTTTCACTATTGTATATACATATAGAGCATCTGCTTATTTAAGCACTATTTAGTCAAAGTGACACTTAAAAGTATACACACGTGTACAAGGGGGTGCAAGCATATAGTTTGAAGTTTGCTGTGGTAACCGCAGCATTCATTTTGTTTTCTGTTTTTTTTTCAAACACAAGCGAAGGAGTTTTTCTATGGTGTCATCCTGTTGGAAGTCGCATACCTGACCCCCCTAAGCATAAAACTGATTATAGTACAGCGTAAAATCATTTAAGCCTATTACAGTGCTTCGTGTGATATTTCTCAGAAACAATTTCCAAGTCATATTCAAGCAAATATATGCAGATTCAAGACAATGTTTAACATTTCCTGTTGGGGAGAGCTTAGGAGTCAAAATAATTTCCAAATTTGTACATATTTTCTTGGGCTGCCTCTAACGCTATATCTTAAGTAAGTCCAGTTTTCATATTTTGTATAAGCGCCTCCTCTACGCTGAAAATCCTTAGTCTTAGATTCCTCCAAGTTCACAACAAGGTTCCATAGCTTGCAATATTCTTCTATTAATAATTTTTTGGAGCTTAGTTGGGCCATGCGAAGCATTGTAGTCTGCATACATAAGAGTTTTCAATTTCGATTTAATCAATTGCAATTCTGATTTCCAGAAACTCATTAGAATCATTTATGAAAAATGCAAACAAAGGAGACCTCAGAAAAAAAACATCGTTTAATGCCAGATTTTATAGGGAAGAACTTAAATAAATGTAATTGATATATTAGGCAGGCCGCTTACCAAGGATGCAAGTGCTTCGCGCATACACTATGCACTTACATCATGCTGTTCAAAAAATCATCACATCTTCTTTGAAGTGACACACCGCTCAGCAATGCAGCAATTGCTTGATATAAGGGAAGTTGCGGTATGAATGCGGCAAGCAATTTTATTGGAGTATTACATGTACAGCTTTTGCGTCAAGCATTTTAGTAATGCCCGCTATTTTGAAGTGATAGTCATAATACCACGGGCTGATAAAAACAATTCATTTATAATTTGAGTACTTTACTTCAGGTCAGTGGCTTGCTAAACATGTGCGATTTGTATACGCATGATGTATAGTAAATTATTAGAGATTGCCAGGTAATAGGAAGTTCGTTGCGCCATGTATTAATTAGTATGTATTTATTTATAAAAAAAGGTACAATAAGACAAAAGCCTTTTCATTAGTGCTGTTAAAGTAAACAAATTCTAAAACAAACTAAAGCAATGCAGGTAACAATCGAGTATTAAACAGATAAGAGAAGGAGAAAATAGAAAAATAAGAAACACATAATAAAAATATAAATACTAAAATTAATTATACTATTTCAATAACTCTAAGAAAATATATCATAAAGAGAAAAAAAACAAAAAGGTATGAAAAAAAATAAAACTAAAGAAATAAGATAATAAAGATAACTACATATGTGAATAAAGCAGCAAGTAGGAGAAAAGAGAAGAAAGAGAAAAGAAAATTCAAATGCATGTCCAGTCAACTGAAAATAATTACATCGGATGTCATTATCCTAATAATGTGTGCTGCCAGAGTAACTGTTTAAAGGAGGCGGCCGACCTCGTGAGCTGGATCGAAGCTGGAAGAGCGTTCCAAATGCGAGCAGCTTGAACAAAGTAAGAAGATTTCAAGACAATTAAGTTCCATCGTGCGAAGAGTGGGTGCTGCCAACCAACAGATCTCCTGTGGAGAAAGTGGAGAAGCTTTAAAAGCAGATCTCCTTAGAGAAGCTCAGTGTGCAGATCTCTTTAAAGGCGCAGCTATAGTAGCAGATGCCTAGGTAAGGTGGAAGCGCAGCTAAGACTAGCAGGCAACAGACTAAAATTCTTAACTCTATTAAGACTTACTAACAACTTCTAGTTATTGATCTATTCCTAGCTTATTTATATAAAAGTAAATATGCTAGCCTAAGCTTAATTATGCTTTGAACATTGCCTTTTCATTAGGTACCTACATGCTCGTGATTTGGGGCACTTTAAGCCAAATTGCTTATTAGCAATTAAGTGCTTATCTTAAAAGAAATATGTGACGCGACCAGCTTAACCCCTATTAAGCATGTCGCAAAACATGTAAACAAATGCATCTCTGTCGTATGGTCAGCGCGTAACACGCTCTGGACGAACCCTAAACGTTCCTGCTCGTTTTCGCTAGACTCTTTCGGTCTTGCTGGTGGTGACGGGAATATTAAATTAATTTTTAACTAATCACGTTATGTTTTCATTGCTCAGTTCTACTTCTCACGATAGCTCGTTCGATAAAAAATATTTAATTTCTTCATTTACACCAGATTACGTTTACGTGGTATAATTTTAGGCAGGCGCCGATTTTGTAAAAAATGATTTTTGAAGAAATAAGATGTTAGTCTCGTTTTTATTTTTGTCTCGCGATAAGTAACAAAATTTTTGCAAAATAAAATATTTAAATGCTAAAAGAAAAATAAAAGTTTCAAGTTGAGCCTTTTAGCAGTTCTGCTACAGTTCCCCTTACATTAATATTATCGTTCACAGTTCAGACAGTTATTGTGATCTATTAATTGAGTAATGGTTTTCAAGTTAATTGAATAAATACAATAATGCAGAATGTGCATTCTCTAATTTATTTGTTATTTGTTGGTTGCTGTTGTGCATACTCACATCGCAAACGGCCTGCCTTAGAGATCTTTCCTTATTAATCGTAACGTCCACATGGAAAAAATGGGCAAAATTATTTGTATGGTGGAAAGATATAATTGCAGCTTCTAGAAGTCAAATCAAACGAGGACTCGATACATACAAATATCATAATCATTGCGATGGAGCCTAGCTGCCCTGATTGAAGTAGACAAATAAATTCATTGCCGGAAAACTCTTTAATGGATTGCTTATTTTCTCAGTACCTATCAATTTAAGCTGTTGTTTTGAAAAAAAAAAAATAAATAAAAAAAAAAGTTACCCAGTCATCGAAAATAACCCTCTTCAAATCTAACCCAAAATGTCATACTGCTCGCCAATATTTTATAGAGACAAAAAGGAATTTTATTGCCAAATCATTTCTCAAGATTCCACAAAACATTCTTGGGACATTGGTGGAGTACTGGAGGATTAATGGGAACCATAGAAAAATGAGTATCATCTCGACTCTTTTCGAAAATTATAGCCCACGGACGAAAAAAGCGAAGCAATTTTTTATTTACTTTATGATTCCTCTCACGTACCCTCGCTGTAATTCGTTTTAAATCCGTTTACCTGCAAGAATTTCTAATGTTAACAAATGGTTTTTTCCTACCTTAAGTATTTTTCACTTTCTAGCAGGTGTAATTCATTCAACTCATGAATTCATTTCAAACGGTTGAAATTCTATGATATTAAGGGAGGAGGGGGTCAAGGGTGGACAAAATTGAATTAAGAAAAATGCTTTTGAGTTAGGAACATGTGTAAGGTAAGTTATAAACCTGAAGTGCATTACTCCCTATGTAAATTGTTCTGGGTTTTTTATACTTTGAAGCAAATGACTATAACCTCTTTTACAGGAAGGCTTGACAACTTTTGAGGAGTTTCGCCGAAACTTGGTTTGTGATTTTAAGCTGCGCTTATCCTACTACAAAGTTCAATATTTAACCAAAAACTTAATATAACAAGTAAAAATGAGGTTTTTTTGTATAATAATTAAATTATTTATAAACTAGATTTCATAATCTCAAGTATTTGATTACATAAACATTCCTGTGGCTTTTATCTTCCCATGCAAACTCTTAAGTTTTCCTGTTGGGTTTAAAATGAAGACGTAAAGTATGTATGGGTTTGAATGCTCACGTAAAGTATGTAAAATTTTTAATATTAATTTTTACAAGCTAAAATTAGTTTTTTTATTATTTCTGATCAATTTAAATAATACTAATTTACTAAAACCATTATTTTCCACAGTAAAAATAACCTAGAACTTCATCCTAGATACGGGTTACAAGAAGGGGCTTGTTTACAATAATGTTTGATTGGCTTTCGACACGGGCCGCAGATGAATTTGTCAACCAGCTATGTATGATTCAAGCCGACTTGAAATTGATACGGGTTTACACATACCATAAGTGCAATCTGAGCCCACAGGAACTTAACAAATTTTTCATAGTTGATCATCAATCTGCATATGTTGTTCAGTTGTTCTTGGCAAGCTTGGATTCTCTTTATAGCTCTAATGGGTATAGTTTCCAGAAAGTGGATGGAACTGAAGCCTTGAATGCAATTTTTGATAATAAATCTAATGCTGTTGGCCCTGAAAATATCTCACCCCGTTTTACGCCGCTCATTATGGACCCAATTTTACATACTTAACTTTAATACCCGCATTACGAAATCAGTATTCCCAAAGATATTGAAAACAGGGCACTTACTTTCTATCCCTATAAGGGCTGCAGTTAGAACTGGTGCTGATTATTGACCCAAGACCATGAGCTTGCTTTGTGTTATTTCGAAGGCTCTGGAGAAGGTACTATATTGGAAACAATGTCATATGTAGCTGTTAATCTGGATTTTGACTCAAGTATAGTTACAAAACTGCTCTCGTTCGGTAAAGTCACAACAGACACACGCGTTGCTCTGAGAGAAGAGACATTTGTGTTCTGGCGCTTTTAGACTTCTCCAAAACTTTCCACAGTGTCTGCCATGTAAACTTGATAGAAAAATTGTTTAATAAATTCCGTTAAATTCCGGCGATCGCTAAAATTTAGCCTTGGAGACAATAACTAATCAAATTTTCTTCCTCTGTCTTGTGGAGTACTACTACTACTCTTCAGCTTATACATTAATGATCTGCTTGAAATAATACAAGATGTCAGCATCCATATTTATGCTGACGATGTTCAGGTCTATTTCAGTAATCCTCCGGGTCTTATCGAAGACTGTGTGGCTCGGATGAACTATGATTTACATAATTCATATATGTATACACTTGGTCGATTGACAATAAACTTAAACTAAATTCAGGTAAGTCACAGTGAATCGCTTTTTCCTTTGGTACTCTTGACTTTTCATCACTTCCTCCTATTCTTTTGAATGGTTTTTCAATTCCCTATCTGGATAAAGCTCGCAAGCTCGGGGTCATCTTAAGCTCTAATATGAAGTGTTGTATTCTCGTCAACTCTAACTAAGGTCTACCCCAACCTCCGTTACCTATGATTGTCTGCTAGAACACCTCCCCTGAGGTACGCTGTCATCTCGTTAAGTGTCTAATATTACAGCATTTCACACATGGTTCACTTGTTTTCCGATGCTAGATTCACACTGCTCCAGAAGAGAATATGTTACATTTAACGATTGTGTAAGGTTTGTGTTCGGGTTACGAAGATTTGATCACGTGTCTCACCTGAATTTTGCACAGCTTCGTTGCTTCGTATATCTAAAGCGTAGAGCATTATTCTTCTTCTTCAACTTACTACACAACTCTCAGCCCGCTTACTTGAGGACCATGTGTCAACCTTTGAACTCTACCAGAGGCTACAAACTGCTAATTCCACGTTTTCTTATATTGCTCAAATTACTCGAATATGGAATTCATTATCACACAACATCCAGAAGGTCAACTCGATCGGTGCTCTCAGGCGTCTTCTTGTAAATTTTTTGACAGAAGTAACTTTGTTTTTTTTTCTTCTTCTTATAATAAGCCGCACGCGCAGATAATATCTTTGTTATCGTATTTATTCAAATTTGGATTTTATTATACTCGTCTGCTGTAAATTTTTCTTTTTTAATTTGTTTTTATCTTAATTTTTATTATTTATATTTTTTTATTATTTTTTTTCTTCATCTAAGTTCTTTTGCGATTTTCCAATTTTTTGTTGTTGTATTATTTTTTAACATTTAATTTAGATTTTTTTTTTAATTTTCTCTTGCATTATTGTATTCCACTCGAATTTGTACTAAGAAAAAGATTTTGTAAATCTTGTAGTATGTCTTCCAAATACAAAAATATTCTATTCTATTCCTTGATGCGGTTTCAAGTCTGCTTTTCCATAGTCAACGCAACAAAGGTTCAGAACAGGTATGCATTGTTGTACAGCATTAAAAAAAAGCTTGACACCAAAAGAGCCAATTATAGGACAACCTACATAACCAAAAGAAAAAAAACGTAATCTCAATTTGAAATATGACCATGATCGGCTTAACCTTTTCATTCGTTCAAGGACATAAGGTGGAAAATATTCTTCTCCAGCGGACCTGTTCTGATTTTGTAACAATATGGTTAGGCTGCTTTAACGGCGACAGTAAACATCCATGCCGTAAACCTA
Source organism: Dioctria linearis (assembly GCA_963930735.1). Lineage (NCBI taxonomy): Eukaryota > Metazoa > Arthropoda > Insecta > Diptera > Asilidae > Dioctria > Dioctria linearis. Next base: position 250,625,008 of record OZ005741.1, read on the forward strand.
TATTTATTTTATGTGTGTCGAACAGTCTTCTACATATTAGGTATAATTTTGTATACCTAAACATTTTTTTGGGGGATATGGTTATCACACTTTCCCTGAACTTTTAAAATATTCGTGCTGTCAATTAAAACTTCTCGTAATTCATGGGAGCTAGGTAAGTAGATAAGTTCTGATATGCAGTAGTTGATACTCCGGCGATCTTCAATGTGTTGATATATGTAATCTATCCAGGAACTATCTCTTCCGCCCAGCTTTCTGGCTTGGAATCCACTAATCCTTTAATTCCTTCCATAGAATTATGTGTGACAAAACTTTTTCCATTGTTAATAAAAAGCAAATATCTGCCAAAACTTCCAAAACTGTTTGAAGTACACTTGCCGTGAAGTGCTTACTGTTTTAATAGCTCCGACTGTTTTCTATTCCAACTCCTTCATAATTGTCCAGTAATCGCTTTGCGGTATTATTTTTTAGGGTTGCGTTCAACAAAGCAAGAAGAAAAGGACCCTTGATAAGAACGCTTATGCGTTCACTTGTCTGTCTGTCACTCACGTTTTTCTCGAAAATTTCAATAGTTGATGTAGGAATTTGGCAGAATATTAGGTCTTTATGAAGCGTATATATTTCGTCAGTCAAAGATTCTGAAATATATAGTAAAAAATAAATAAAACAAAAAATAGGTTAAATTAATTAAAAGTAATAAAAAGAATATTCTTATAACTAGACATCGGAGTTTATGCACTATCAAACTGCTAAAATATGCATACAAAAAAAACCAAAATATGCACAAAATATGCACACAATAAAAAAGGAAAAACTTTGTTAGAGATAATTTTTTTTAATGTTAGGCCTATCGCCTATATAATTTTCTTTTAAAATTTTTGTTTTCATTTAAAATTGAAACATCTACAACGCAGTCGATCATCAGATTTTGCACATCTTTCAGCAAAATGTTTGCTTTGGATCAATAAAATTACAAAAAAGTAGGTAGCGTCAGGATTAAGTTACTGTACTATACTACACTACACTAAAAGATGAAAACAGGAAGTCTTTCTCAAGAATAAGAAACTAGAAAAAACAATTCAATAATGATACAGTTGACTAATATTAGTTCAAATGACGTCATCTAATTCTAGAGACAATGTAATGTAATGGTCTCGTTAAGGCAGGATAAGTTTATTTTCCACAACTTATTCAATACTGACCTTAAGCCTCTGGCAAAATATTAGAAACTCTTCAGGTCAACTGAGCGGGCTTAGATTTTAGAAAGGGATGTTGATTTTTTTGTTTAAAAATTTAAAATTTTCAAATATTTGTTTTTTATCCTCATTTTGTTTCAAAAATTATACATCTCTAGTTCAATGCCATATATATACATCTGTTAACGGGAATAAGGGGGGAGGGTTAACATTTTCAACAATCATCCAAAAGAAATCATACAAGTAATCTTTTACAACTTTTACCCCAATAAAAAGCTTATCAGATTTAAATATTTCTAATATGGGAAATAATCCGTTCGAATCCATTTTCTGTTAGAATTTTGTATTTGCTCCTAACCAACTAGTAAAGAAAGTATATTTGTTTTACGTCACATTATATACCAAATAGTTATCGTAGGGTGTAAAAAGTTGAGAAATATGTATCCCGTTCCATTTACTCCCATTCTTGGTTCATACTGTTAATAAAGTCTTGAACCATTCTGGGATTGAAGTTCCACACGTAGGTTGGTGGAGGAAAAGCATGTTCGAGGTGGAGTAGTCTCCGCCTATCCAATGCTTCGCAGTTGAAGAGCAAGTGCTCCGAGGTTTCGTGAGCATCCTGACAGAAATGGCAAGATGAAGTCACAGTCAATCCCAGGTTGCTTAGGTGATACCTTAAGGGGCAATGCGCTGAGAAGGGCTCAGTAATAATTTTGAGCTCTGTTCTTCAAAGCAGTAGGAGTTCTTTTGTTTTTCCTCCAGTGGTATCAGTCAACTTTTATGCCTGACGAAGTCCCTGTAGTCCTTAAAGGCTTTTCCCAGTACAGGGATTTTTGTTTATTCTCCCAGTCGGTTATGACAGCTCTGAGGTTACACTATGAAGTGCCACAAAATGGCTCTGGTCCGACAAACTTCTTTTGGCTAGGCCTTCAGTATTTTCATTGCTTTTGTGGCCCTGTCCAGGTACCCACATGAGGATAATTTTTTCCTCCTTGATATGTCTGTGAGGATTTTTAGACATTTCCAGACTAACCCTGACCTGACTATGTAGGACTTTAAGGCCTTCAGGGCAGCTTTGCTGTCCGAGAGTATATTAATGGTTGAGCCATTTATGGCTCTTTTATTGCAGATATTGCCACATTCTATTATGGCCAATACCTTGGAATACGGTAGGAGTAGAGCCCAGAGCCCTTGATATATGGCATTTGGGGCCGTATACGCCCAGTTCGACTCTATTCATCGTTTTTGAACAGTCTGTATACCACACCATCGATCCTTGTTGGAAGGACGGCTTAGTGGAACGCCATTGCTGTCGGTCTTGCAGAACTGCTTGGAATGGTCTTAAAAAATCCAGCCTGGGTGTGATTATATCAGATATTGTTCTCATTTGCTCAAAACGTATCTGTTTTAAGATACTTAAATGACCAACCAGATCGCCTGGCCTGAACTGTCTCTCCTTTTGCCCTCTAATAGCACTAGAGATCGCTTCAATTTTCACCTGCAAATGTTGGGGTGGAAGGTTTAGTAAGGCTTCCATGGCTGCTGTAGAACAAGTTCTCATGGCCACCAGTTATTCCTAGAGAGGCAAGACGCTGGGTTCTTTGAAGCAGAGCTTCAGCCGTTTTTTGATTTGTTTTTGGCCGCATAGGTGACCATGGGTCTAACAACCATGGTATACATCCAGTACATCATGTTCACCAATGAAGCGACGAGACGTGTAGAGAGATTGCACCACTTTATCCATCACTCTGGACAGATGTGAATTCTAGGTAAGTTTCTTATCTAGAGTAACCCCCAGATATTTGACTTCGTCTGAGAATATCAATTCCTTGTTGTCAAGAAGAGGTGTCGTTAGTGAACGCTTTGATCTTCTTGTAAACGGGGCGATAACCGTGATTTTGGAGTTTATGCTAACGCTTTTGTTAAGACACCACGTGCGGATTTTGGAGAGGGCATTTTGCATGAGGTCGGATATGACTTGATCATGCTTGCCCCGTATTGTGACTGCTAGGTCAGCCTTGTACATTAAAACCTGAACTGGAAACATTCTCTAGCAGGTCATCAATTTCGATCGACCACAGGAGTGGAGAGAGAACAACTCTTTCTGGGCTGCCTTTTGCTGCGTTCATCGTGATTGAACAGCTCCCTAGAGTTGTGATTATCCTCGTACTTCTAAGCACGGAGTCTATCCAGTATACCGTGGAGGGCTGAAAGCCTTTATCCTAGGCAGCTGATTGAATTGCATCGACGGAGTTGTAATCGAAGGCTCCTTGTATGTCCGCAAATGCACATAAGGCCACCTCTTTTGCTTCAAGAAATTTTTTAATGTGTGAAGGGCAGTCTCGGTAGACGTGTCAGCTGGATAAGCGAACTGCTTTGAATAAAGTGGTGATTTAATCAAAATTTCACTTCGAATGTGTACGTCTAAGATTTTTCCATGGAGATCTCCTTAATTCTGTATTCCGTTAGAGCCTTTTTATATTCCCCCAGATGCCAAAGATTTTACCTCTGTTGAATAGTTTCCTGACCACTTTTCTTTTCACGCTCAGTTCCCTATTCCACCAAGGTACTTGCGGATTGCAGGTCTTTTGCTTCAGAGGGCCGCTAAGTCAGGATGGGTGTAAGGCTGGGCCATACTCTCGATATATACACACATATATACATAGCCGCTTGGCGCTGCCACATTTACAAATCGACTGAATCGCATAAGGCCTTCGCTGCCAGCGTTGGAGCGAATTCAGCATGATATACAAATTTTTCTGGCTTACATCCATTTCCACAGCCTCTTCACTAAAATCGAAATAAGATCACGTGCCAAATTTCAAATTTCACCAAAACTATGCATAAACAAAACTCAATTATCAAACATCATTCCACACTTCTTCTTCTTGCTTTTAAGTTGAGAGAAAACCGTTCGTGTACTATTTCAGAGTCTTTGATATTTCCTCGTGCCACTTCAGTAAGTTTTCACATAGAAAGGTTTTGCACGCAAAGTACGCAAGCAGAGCTATAAAAAAACAAAATATTTCAATCGATTCTTTCGAAATGATCTACATAAAGTAAAATGAAAAAACTTCGTACGTAATTGCAGCAACTTCATTATATTATAATAATTTTATTATTTTCGGTCAATGGTGGCGGTGTGTAGGGGGGGGGGCAGGCTACACAAATACAAACGACCTCTCCCCGGTAATTTCGAGATGTGATGAATACATAAACAATTCTTAAAACATTAGTGCGACTTCAAGAGACTATAAAGAACTTTAATGAATACTCCAAAATCTTAAAAATGCATAGTTTCTGCTTTGCTGTTCATCTTGCTCAAAATAGCAAAGTACGAGTAAGCCGAATTGATAATCTGCAATGAAATCGAAATTAGCTAACTTTTGAATTTTACATTTTGTTAAAATTTCTACCGTTGTAAACAGTTTCATATCAAGAACGTACATCTTCAACATACATATCTTTACCGGGCTCTGGAATCTTTGCAGCATGATTAGCATAATTTTTCTGTTCCTAATATTCCATTCAAACCAATTGGCTTCATACAACGAATTTGCTAAATTCACACTTTTGACCGATATCTGATTACTGGTGTAGCACATGAGAAAAATTTGGAAAGTAACGGAAACAAGATAGATCAGGATTAATCCAAATCTTACAGGTTCCTTTATAGGTGACAACTGCGGATACAAATTATATGACACTTAAACTTCTTCATCCTCGTATGGTTTTTTCAATTAACTTACAAAAGATAATGCGTAAAAATTAACGCATATAACCACTAATGAGATGATCATCTGAACCGTGAATGGAACCTTTATCACACTTTCAATTGAAGTTATTAAGTCCAAAATTGTTCTGTGGAACAACATGCATTCCTTTAGATTATCTTCGCACGAGCGCTGATTTTGGGCCGATCTTTCTTCAGAGAAGTCTTGATTCACGATTGAATTTCCACAGAGACGTAATCTAGATGCAAGAATGTCTAGTTGGGAGCAAACAAAAAAATTTAGAGATGCAATCCAAGTGTCGTATGAGATACTAATCATGCAATGCATTAGTAGTCCACAGAACTGATAAATATACAAAAGAGTAAAATTGTACGAATTTCCCATATCTACTGGATAGTAGGCCCTCACTGGTAGTTCAATGGTTCGATATGTCAATGGTCCTAGTATTATGACACTTACGGCTAGGGCACAAATTATCACGTATATGTTTCGAATAAGTTTCATATGCGATGCAATCTTGGAAACGATCTGTTGTTCAAGTTCATCTCGCGGGATAAATTTATCGCTTAGAATTTCATCACTGAGGTTCTTGTGAATATGATTTTCTAGTTTTAATTCCAAAGCTTTTGAACACACTGCAATTTCGGTACTGAGCATAATAAGAGTTTGCATTAATTTATCCAAATCTCCAATATCTCTTAGAAATTGGATCAGCATACAACTCACGGACAACATTGTCCAAAAAAGGAAAAATTGCAAAAAGACCGCTTTGTATAAAACCCTTGGTAGTGATGACTTGAAATTGATAAGCCATGTACCGGTAAATATAAAGATGTATTTCTCATATTGGTAAAAACTTTTACGTATACCACGGAACTGCACGGTTTTTGAAGCCATTATACTAGAAATGTAAATTGTAACTAAGAATTTGTATACACAGTTTTCCCTTTATAGATAAACTCAAATCGATTTTGTAGTTAATGAATGGAGAGAAGAAGAATTGTATTTGGAAAATGTTGGTTAATTTCAAAGTCAAGTAGAAGGACAACAAAAATTAGCTTAATTCCTTAACCTTGGATTTAGTCATAATGAGATAACCATTTACCATTAGGATAATTTATTTGTCAGTTTACGATATTTTAATTGCAATGCTGTTTCCTTCCCAGATATTTAATTTCAAATATTCCAATGATGGTTGATGCAATATGTAAGTACATAACAATATTAGTGTATTAAAGCGTGTGAATTTCTTGGACCTGCCTGATGGTTTTGATTACTCAATATTGATTTTTCAATTATGTAAAAGAATTAGGGTATCGATGGTCTCGTGATCATCAGATTGGGCTAGATTTGTCTATATTATGTTACGGTTCAAAACTGAAGCATTTAACCTTGAATATTTCTTTTAAAATTATTTGTATTCGATGTTCTCATCACAAAAATTGAGCTTTTACCTATCTTATCTGATTCGTCCTTTATCACAGATCGAGCAGAGACTCTATATCACTTTGAATTTTTAAAACTTCTTACACGAGTAAAACAATCATTGAAATCCCATCGACCGACGTCCTTATATACGGTCTTGCTCCCGCTTAATTTTCGAACACTCAAAGGTAAATTTAGTATGCAAAATGAAAAAAAAAATATACAATGGGACCAAAATCTAATAAAACAAATGAGTTGGAATGCAGAACAGTTATACACTTTCTTTCTAAAGGAAAACGGAAGGAAACAAATCTTAACAGGAATCACACAATTTTAAGCCGACCGATTCAGGATAAGAAAAACTTATAAATTGATTTTTATGAGGAGAATTTTAGGCAGCTTAGAAGTCGAATTTTATCAATCATACCTCCATAATAAACGTATTTTGTTGTTAGGCCAGTGTTATGCCTCTTAGATTTGTTATTTTTAAATATTTTATCTTAGTGAGCTTGCCATGCGTCCTGTGTCTTGTTATGTTTTTTTTTTATTTAATAAGCAATTAACAAGAGTAGTAAACAGAGATTAACTCTAATAATGTACTAGCTTAAATTTAAACTACTAGGCTACAAAAGAAAGTTTGAAGAAGACAGAATTATAAAAGAGCTACAATCAAAGCTCTCTAAAGAAAATTATACAAAACTAAAAAAATAAAAATATACTAGTAGAGCAGGAGAAATTTAAAGGTAACAAAAGAAATTATTAGGAAATTATTAGGAAATATAATTTCCACATACTTATATTTCCTAATAAAAGAAAGAAATTACAAAAATATGAATTTACACAAAAAAAAATTGTATAAAAATATAAAATAAATAAAAGAGGCAAAAAGACAACTGAGCAAAACAGGATTATCCATCAAACAGATTGGAATACGAGCAATGCAAAGGGAATAGCGGACGCCGGAAATTCAATCACATAATAGGAAATTTTAGCAATTAATGACTGATCTCAAGCCGGACAAGCTTTCTTAATTCCAGTAAACTAGTAGCAAGAATATCAATATTGTAGAATTTAGTGTTGTGAGACTTTTGAATTCTAAAGCAGGGCGACTTTTCTTTCAAATTAGCTCTGGATATCGGAAGTCTGAAGAGTGGCTGATATCTTGAATTGCGAGAAGGAACATTAAAGTTTATACTAGAAAGTAGTGAGTTGCAAGTTATAGTACTATTCAGTATTTTATGTAAGAAGGTCATGTCCAAAAAGATTCTACGTTTTTCCAGCAATAACAATTTGAATTTCACAAGTCTGTCATTATATTTAAGACCGGCATTTTCTAATTTAATAATATTCTGGTGAATCTGAGCTGAACAGTTTCTATTTGCAAACTATAGGAAGGATTCCAGAATTGACTAGCATATTCAAGGGCGCATCTAACTAGAGAATTGTAGAGAGTAGTGTAGCTAGGAGAGTTCTGGCTCACTTTTTCCATACAAAAAGTGTCCGGAAAATTCCAACTATTTTGGTGGTTCTGGACTGGGTTCGGGGTCACTGGGGGATACCGTCTAGTAGTCTACGTAACAGGGCCTGCGTTTATTGATATATTATTATATTTATTGACAGCATCCTGTAGCTTAGGATCTGTACGGTTTATATTTACAATAATTGCATCTCTAATTCTGTTTGCGAATACTGACTTTATTTCCTCCCACTTTACAAAATCACTTTCTTTTACACGCTGAGTAATTCCTCCACCTCGACTGGTGGCTTTCAATAACACTCTCGGCGAATTAGTCTGTCCAATACAGCTCTCCATATGCCGTTTTGTACCACTACTTTTACTAAAAAACTTTCATTTATTAGCGCGGTTGAAATTTTTTTTTGACCTATGACTGAGGCTCACCAAAATTAACTGATGATTCCTATCATTTTACATTAATATCTACTACCGCCTTCTTTCACCAAAGCCTTAAACTGAACCCACTCTCAACCTTATGCTTTCATGTCTTTTTTACCACCCCAATAACCTTCATGTGGTCTATTTTTAGATATTGAATTTCATAACATGCTGCAATGATCACGATTTCCACTGCTCGTGCTCAAAACAAGTTTTAACATGTTCTTGACATCGATTCAACACTTTTATGAATTTCAACTATATTTAAAGCTTGGTAAGGTAGTCGAGAAACTATTTTGCCTCAATCAAATAACGACATATACCACCAATCTAGTGCATAACATACATCGATTCAATCCCCATATCACCCATGAAAGTTTTTCTTTTACACTACACATTACATTAATTCATCTCAGTGTTACATACATGCATACATATCCACAGCTAGCAAGTATATGACCAAGTCCCGAGTGAGATGTTCACTAAAGCTTCCTAATGTGTTAGAGCAAGACAGGTTATAAGAAATATCATGGGATTTTGCTGCCGAACTCTCATAGCCTAACACAGACATTTGCTCTGGATCGCTTTTTAGATGTGAAATACAGAGAAAAAAAGTGTATAACTTAAGATATAAAAATAGATAATGAATTTGATGTGGATAAATATTCTGTGAAAAATTGATTTGGTATATATTATTTACAGTTGTTGTTGTTTTTCAGTAAAGAAATTGGGAATGTTACATTTTCAACTTTCACTCATCTACAACATATTCCACATATTACTCACAGCTCTCAAGTACTCATCTAAGGCAACATATTATACTATATTAATAAAATAACTCAACCTTCTTTCATTAAAACTTTTATTTAATCAACTCCCAACCTACTTTCATGGTTAGATTTAAAAATGAATTAATAATACTTCCATATCCTACTAGAATTATATCATTCCAAATACCCACTCTCAATATCGAGGTCTTCACTATTGAACTTGAAGCATTATCAACTTTTTTCCGACCTTCCTCATACTCGTACATCACCGTTTCGAGGAGATAAATACCAAATACCATCCATCAAAACTTTTAACTTAATACATAACTTACAGTACCTACTCTAAACCCCCTACTACGATCTTCACTATGTACTTGGATAATTTTCAATTATTTCTTCCTTCATACTCCAACATTCGGGCGATACTTTAGAGGAGATTAATATCAAGCGAGATTAGGATTTTACTGCTTATTCATACATCCATACAACTTCCACTACTCACCTCAGACAACATATCATACTACATTAATATCATAACACAGCGAGTTCTATCAAAGCTTTTAATTTAACCCACTCTAAACTTTATGGTGAACAATGTACCTGCCTCAATACTATGTCAGCTTCATGTGAACTATTTTTTAGATACAGGAGTCAATCAAATCTCATATCAGCATACCTGCTTGATTTATAGAAAATCTGCTACCTTCATATGCTCACCACAAGATAAAATTATGAACATGAAATCAACACGCTGATATCTAGTCACCGAGTCAACTGAAAGAAACATTCTTGCTGGAGGCTAAAAGTATAAACCTTAAGATTTAAAGGTAAACAAATAACACTCTCCTCTTCCACGCCCTTCACTGAAGCTTTCATATCCTACTAGATTAATATTATGTCAAAAACCATCCATCAAAACTTTCAATTTAATCCACAACTTACAGCACCCACTCTCAACCTCCACCACGTTCTTCACTATGGGCTTGAAGAATTATCAGTTTTTCCTCCTTCATACAACACCATTTGGATGATACTTTAGACAGATAAATATGAAGCTGATAAGGTTTTATTCCTTACTCACAGCTCCCAAACAACTCCATTACTCATCTAGGACAAGATATCATACTACATTAATATCATAACACCACTTTCATTCATCAAAACATTTAATTAAACCTACTCTCAACCCAATGGTAAGAAAATATTGTGAACACCCGAATAGTATGAAAATAAAATTATCATATTCTTATCAACTTCATGTGAACTATGATATCGGTGTCAATCAAATCTCATAACAGCGTGAATGATTGAGAAATTTTATTGAAAATAAAAAAGAGAATTCCAGTAAAGCGCATCACACCACATTACTAATTACCAATTATCTAATTGCCAATTAGCTAATTATCAACCAAGCTGCTAATTGACAATTAGCTAATTGCCAATTAGTAATTGTCAATTAGTAATTATATAATTGCCAATTAGCAATTGTTTGAACAAATGTCGCTAATATCTCGAAAACCAGAGCCCGTAGAGTATTTGTGATGAAAATTTCATTACCTCCCTATGTTTATTATCCCCCCCCCCCACATACCCACCATCCAGAATCCATTAGCATGAACAAAAATTTCCTACAATTAACTTTAATTATTAGTTCAAAACCAAAAGCCTACATTTAGGCGCTCAAGAAAAATCAATTATTACGAATATTAATTCAAAACCAGGCGCAACACTTGAAAACAACAAAAGCCTACATTTAGGCGCACAACACATCAAAAAAGCGTAGCATGCTGGTACGTGTGGGCACAGAAAACCGTAGCCACGTGTGGGCAAAAGTAAAGCAAGCATTTTCACCTATCCAAGAGAGCCGTACCACACATCCAAGAAAGCCGTAGTACCGGAGCATGCTGGTAGTATCAGCTAATGCCGTTAGGGTGCAGTCAAGACCAAACGACACATCCAAGACATAAGCCAGTCAAGGCTCAATGGTGTATCCAAGACATAAGCCAGTCAGGACCCAATGGTGCGTTCAAGACAAACCAGTACAGTCAAGACACAACCCACATTTAGTCTACCTAGCGACGGTGGCGCTATCTGCGGGTGAGAGCTCTAATTAAAAAACTCTGGTCCAGAACTCTACCCATATATAGCAACTTTAAAGAATATTCACACAACACCTCCATGGTCTCATGGTAGAGCGCATAGGATTTTACAAAACCAAGCGTTCTCGGTTCGATTCCAGAAAAAATCGTGTTTACGATGAAAAGAGATACATTGGCATTTGCGAACATTTATGTCAATGCAATTATTGCGACGCCATTTCTCCATTTGGAGTAAGTCTTTTTGTAGGGAGACACGTCAGTAACGTTATTGATAATTCTGAAGATCTTCGTATCGTCGGCAAATATTAAGCAACTGGATGAAATTAAGGATAGTAGGTCATTTATGTAGATTAAAAATATCAGGGGTCCAAGTATTGCACCCTGGGGGATACCTGATATTTATTTGAAAAGAGATGATTGTTGACTGCGAAAGCTAGTTTCGGACGTGGGAGGGAATGCCGGTTTTTGAAAAGATAACTCAGTCGTTTTTCAACTTCAAATATAAAATTTTATTTAATAATTCATATACTTAACCTAATATCACAAATTCACGAAATTAAAAAGAGCTTAAAGCTAGAATTTCACATTAACAGTTCAGTATATATAAAAAAAATTCAATAATAAAAAAAAATGGTCCAAAAACGTGGTCCATCTCTTTATTTCTGAATAGAAGAAGAAGACCGGAATAAGTTTCTGTCACCTTATAAAGTACTAGAATAAAAATAATAATGCTGCTAATACGTGTGGGTACTAGGGCAGTAAAATGACGCACATAAGAATTTTCTGCGAATCTATTTGATGGTAGCGGCCCTGTCAGACAGAAAGTCTGAATAAGCAGCAAAAGGGGTGCAGCAGCGTGCTGCAACTTGCGGTGCAAAACAGATGTAATGAGACCAAATTTTCAGATTAAACTCTGAACAGAATTATACTTCTGTATGGAGGATAGGAACACGAGTCTTATTTTTCAGATTAGACTCTGAATCAGATGAACTCTGAGCAAGGAATGATTTTGTGCTGCGGCTCGTCGACTTTATATAGCCGCCGCATCCAGTTATGAGCTCTCGCCTATCGGTGTTGCCCTAGCCACGTTTATTGCAATTGCTTGTATTCTGACTGAGGCGAGGGCGAAATCGGCTGACTGGAGAAATGTCATTTTATGACATGAAAAAATTTGTCAATATACGGAGGTACATATTATTTGGTAAGTTTGTGATTTATTGTAAATTATTAATTAATAATTAGCTATTGTTTTAAACAATGCAAAATGCATCTGCAAAGGTTCCATTAGGAGTGCGATTTGGAACATCTTATGTTTGCGTGCACCAATTGAGGACATCCAGTAAAAATGCTACATACAGGACGCAGCAGATTTCAGATAAGTATTCTGTTGATTATTATTTTGTTTGATACTTTGTGATGCCTTTCTGTTTCTCATAGGAATTGATGAAAATGGTAGAACCAGGCTGTAGACTTTTAGTGAAAATTAGGTGGACTCAACATGACCGTTAAAGACAACGATACTATCCCTGTTTTGCATGTACGATGAAAATAGCGACAGAGTGTTCGGGTGAAAACCGATCTGAGCCATTTTCAAAAGACATAGTTTGTGATTAATTTTATCAAAAACCTTGATAAAAACAGTGTGAATGGAATCAATCTGTTCGTTATCTTTAAGGGATGAGGCTATTAAGTCAGTAAAGAGGGCCAGGTTGGTTACTGTAGAACGTCGTGGTAAAAAAGGATGCTGCTGCTCTGATATGAAAGGTTTAATCTGTGGTAGCAGCTGCTTGTAGAGCACTTTTTCAAATATAAGCGTAAATGCGTTGGAGATTGATATAGGACGGTAGATAATGACTAGTTTTCGGTCACCGGATTTAAATGTAGGCAAAACATAACATTTTTTCAACATTTCTGGATATGTATTCTTATTAATAGCATGTTTAAATAGTTTGCTAAGTGGACCGGCAAGGCTGGATGCGCATTTTTTGTACACAATACTAGGAATACCATCAGGTCCAGGATATTTATTGCAGTCAAGTGAGTTTAAGATAATTAAGACAGATTCAGTTGAGATAGCTGTTAATTTACTATTAGAATAGTGGGAATTCCCAAGAGGAGTGAAAGTGTCGGGTTGTGTGGTAGAAAACACGGAAGTCAAATGATTGGAAAACATATGCAAAGGACAAGACGAGGTTTCATCATTAAGCGCTAGTTTTTAGGGTATTTATTAAATCCTTTCAAATTCTTCCTGAAAGACCAGAAAGGTTTTAGGTTTTCATTGAGTGAACGCTCAGTACTTTCGACGTATCTCTTATAACATTCCGACGTAAGAGATTTAGATATTCTTCTAAAGTAGAAAAAAGTTTTGTAAAATTCAGGGTGTGGATTAGATTTGTATAGGCGTCTAAACTTCTCTTTTACCTGCAGGGCTTTAATAACTTGAGGACTGTACCAATTTGGGAAGTGTTGACGTTTACGAAATGACGGTATATGCAAGTGTATCCCTTGTTTAATAATGTCATGGAATTTCTCAAAAGACTAGTTAGGGTCATCTAAAATGATTTGGGGAAAGTCAAAACTACTAAGGAATTAATCAAAATTATCATATTTACCTTTTTGGAAATTTATTGTTTTGACAGATATATCTCGAGCACATTTAAGATTCGCGACATGCAGGCTTATATCTAGAGGAGGATGGTGAGTGTCAATCACATAAAGTGGTCTAAGGGATGAATGGATAACCACATTAGAACAATAAATATTTGTCCAAATAAGATCAAGAAGTCTGCCATTAGAATTGAATATCTTGTTATATTGTTTCATATTACACAATTCCATATTGTTTAATAGAGACTGAGAAGTATTACTAAATGAGTCAAGGGGGCGCATACAATCATTAATCGTGTCTGGGATCCAATTAAAGTATGGTAAATTTAAGTCTCCTAAGAAAATAACTTTATAATTAACAGGCAACTGCAAAATTTAGCATTGAATGTCTCATATGTAGATTGGGGAGGGATGTAAACACAGCATTTATATAGACTACAAGTCTTCTCTTTTAAAGCCACCCATAGTACTTCATGGTCAGTCTCAAAATCCTATGAGAGTAAAAATCACATATAACTGCTATGAGACACCCACAGCTATCCTTTTTCCCGGAGAGTTCCAAGTTCCTATCTCTATCCCGGAAATAAAGTGATAAATTTTCGAATTATAAACCGAGTGGAGAAAAACTCTTTATGAAGGAAAATGAAAAAAATTGAAAAATGAAAATAATGACAAGGAAAAGCCAAAGCAATCACTGAAAACTATAAATTAAGTTAAGGGAATTGCAGAATCTCAGCTACAACTGATCAAAAGATCAGTTTTTGAAAGCAAAGGAAAAATCTTTGAAAAAATAAATTTCATTGCAAAAAGAGGGCGTTCCATATCAGCAGGAACCATATAATCGTCAGTATGCACGGCTTGGTTCTTGCCTGCCGTAGGTATACGCCAAAGCACACAGCCAAGCTGACCTCATATATAAACTTAAAATAATTTTTAAGTTTGAATTATATGAGGCGAAATACTACGTATTTACTTGAATGCCCAGAAAGATTAACCCTATGCGGCACTAGCATTTTATAGAGAATTTTTCTATGACTATTAATAGCGAAATAAGTCAATCTGTAATTGACTCAGATTTGCTGTTAAGTCTGCAGCTCGAGAATTCAGTGGAAAATCTCTTTATGAAAACGAAAAATCTGTGAAAAAAGAAATCTCATTGCAAAAGAGGGCAGGCAGGAATCAACCCGTTCTGACGAATATACGGTTCCTGCTTATATGAAACGCCCAGTTCTTGCAATGAAATTTCTTTTTTCACAGATTTTTCGTTGGCATAAAGAGATTTTTCCACTCAATTCTCGAACTGTTGCTGCTAAGTATGCAGTCAAGTTAAGATTGACTTATTTCGCTATGAATTTTCATAGCAAAACTGTCTATGAATTATAAATTGACTTATAATAAGTCGAATTTTTGAAAAATCTTGAGTTCACATCAACAATATAAAAGAAAACTCCATGCAAAATATAAACTACCTACTCCATGTTGTTCTTAAGGTAAAGTCATCAGTCAGTGTACTCCGGAGTACTCCAGAGTACTCCCATTCATACCAGGGAAGGTTAAACTCCAGTATCTTAATTTTCTTACAAATTAATGTTCTGTTAAACCTCATTATTCTTTCTAAAAAAAAACTATTTGCTATGCTTTAAAATTGTATAACCAGGGGGACATCTAGCCACGAGTTAAAAAGTTTTATACATCTCAATGGGTATAGAGTTCTATACAAAAGTAGTCAAACTCCGATATTTGTAGTACAAATCCTGAAATTCTTCTTTGTGTGCATACAAATTCTCACTCTTTATCTAATGCACGTAAAAATATAATACTTTCTAAGCGTATATTTTCCTTCAAACTCCTTGTAAATCTCAATATTTTACTACATTTAAATGCATAAACTTAATCTTTGGCACTCTTGTTGGCTCGCTTCAGTGTTTCTATTTCCTGAAGTTCGCACCTCCTATTGTCCCTACCCGTTAATATCATTTTAATCTTCAGCTTAAAGCTGCAGTCGTTTGATTACATCAGAGCCCTATTAAAAATTTTATTAATAAGTCTCCTCCTTTAAAACCCCTTTCAAGGTTCCCATCATATCAAAGCGCAGAATATGAGAACGACGTCTAATTAAAATTTTGTGAGACGGTTCGCGCTTAGTGCTTTCTTTCCGAGATCTCCTTTTACGATGCGGGAACTTAGAGGAGCTATTTCAAAGGAGTCGTTTTCTTAAAATTTCAATATGAGATATTTCGCATTTTAGTTGGCTCAACTACAGTACGCTATGCTACAAAACTGACAGCGTGAATTTTTATTTGATTGAAGGAAAAATGAATTCTGCTTACTTTAAAATAATATGAAAATCTAAACTACATGCCTTCATTAAAAACAATTTAAATTTCATGGGGTATCTCAGAAACTTACGACAGAGCAAAACGAAATTTGCGAATTCTTGATATTTTATGAAAATTGAATTGCAATAACACCAGTAGTCTTATAAATTCTGAGAGGATTTCATTTTTATTTGAGAAAATCCTAATAGCAGCAATCCTGTTGTACTTATATAAAATAATACAAAATGTGGATTCTGATTTACACAGGCCAATAGAGCATTTCTTTTCTTATGGGAAATAGGCAATCGAAGATCAAGTGAAAAAAATATTAACAAACATTTTCTTTAAAAATGAATTTATTTATAAACAAATAAAGAAACAAATCAAGTTGCGTCATATAAACCAATGTTAGTTAGTATTGTAAACACTTAACAGAAATTTATACATACACATACATATATATATGTATGTAAATAGACTAAACATATTCATCATTTTTGCACGGAAGTTTTATGATTATGCCTTAATTTAAGACGCCTTAAATAAAATAAAGAATTTTTTTTTTCGGCATTGCCTTCAGCTAGGACTACTATTTCTGATATTATGAAACTAGGACTACGAGTTTGAAAGCCCCGGATTTGTTAGCATATAACCCGGACATCATTCCAAGAAAATGTTTCTTATTTTACTTACTAATG
This sequence comes from Dioctria linearis, assembly GCA_963930735.1. Taxonomy (NCBI): domain Eukaryota; kingdom Metazoa; phylum Arthropoda; class Insecta; order Diptera; family Asilidae; genus Dioctria; species Dioctria linearis. Next base: position 250,641,749 of record OZ005741.1, read on the forward strand.
AAATGGGTTCACCTTGTTATACCGTGTCTTTTTTATATTTATTTACTATAGAATTAGTCAGTTTACAAAAAACAGTAAAATAGTAAAACAAAACGAAGCCAACGAAATAAATAAATCTCTCTTCCATTTAGGAACAAAAAAAATCTTCTTAAAGTAAATTTTACTTCTGTAGAAAGAAAACATAAATTAAATAATATTAACTGAAGGAACTAAAAACAACTTATTAAATTTTATACCATTCACTCTTCCATATAGCCTTCAAAACAGCAAGGAAACTGTTTTGAAGATGGAAGAATTAATTAATAGAAATCAGCACAATTATAATTCTTGAAATTATATTTTTGATTTGATGAGTGACGAAACCGTTTCTGTGTTCAGTGAGATTCTTTCTTTCGTCCACTGTTAAGAAATTAGTGAAAACATTATCGATACGTTTGTATTATGAGCTATAGTATGCTAAAAAATACTGTGCAATCTCGAATAACCCGGTGCACAAATGAGCATTCGATGTTTTAAAAATTTAATCCAAAGTTGATTAATAACATGTCCTTAGTAGATTGCACACACCTACACTTCGCTTTTCGTTAAAAATCCTATGCTTTTCTCTTTTAAACGTGAGTATTAATTCTTTATTAAGTTGTACCATAGATGGCAACAGAAACTAGATGTCGCATGAAGTACCAGAAAAGTATACAAAATTTATATGGTTGGGTGGTCCATTCCAGAATGGACCACAGCATTTGAAATGATGTATTCGTCGAGTGATTTATATTTTATCGAATCTGAAGTATTGAGAAAGTTGAAATGTATACAAAACTGCTATTATAAAAACATTAGCTTTCAGCACGCTCAAAAACATATTATGGTTCATTCCAGAATGCACCTGTTTCACAATCTGTATACTCTGCTTTAGTATGCCATGCGACATCTAGTTCTTGTGCCATCTATGGTTGTACTTATACACATCCTTTATTTTACACAAATGTTCTTGCTTTTTTCTTAATTTTTATGAATACAAGGGACTCTTTTTATATATGGGTAATCGTTTTCTCTCGTGAAATGTCGCTTACTTGGGTTACTTCCCGTATTTGAACGCTGGTATTTGCAGTTATTTCAATTAGGCGAATTGACACACTATAGAATCGAGATTTTACATGGACTGCGCGAGCCCGCGGAATATAATATACAGGCACATAACGCAGGTTACACAAGCAACAGCTCTCTTCGGTACTAAGTAAGACTGACGGAGATGGTAAGAGAGACCTTGAGAGCTGTGTTGCTGCCGAGCATAATTATTTTGTATCAAAAATATCAAAAAATGTATCCAGACATCCAAAAACGTATCCACTTTTATTTTTATGATATAACTGCCAAAATCATAATGATAACAATTAGTATTTCTCCTATGCAATGGAAATCCCTGATAGGCACAGTACTAGTAGGATTTTTGATATTGACATATTTTGACTTTTGACTTGTGCAAATTAACCTTTTTACATCAAAAAATAAAACTTTCCTCAATTGACGATTTATAACGATTTAAATTTAAGCCCACCATATGTATATAGAAAAGCTCATACTCTGTCTGTACCTCGGACAAGTCCAGCATCCTTCTGTTTAATGAAACAAATATTAAAAAAAAAAAGTTTTAAAAAATTAAAAATTTAAAATATAATAAAATCAGTAAAATAGCTGGAATTGGAGCAATTCTATCGACAGGCACTCGAAAAGAAAAGAAATCCCGTATGTAATTTTGTACGGTCACATCTCTGCAAATTTGATTGTTGACTTGGTTTTTCGCATATGTCTCTAGAACGGTTCGCCGGACAGCAAAAGCTAAGCAAAACTAGTTTTATATGATATCATATTATGAAGAGCTTTTCGGTGCAAAAAAAAAAAACAACTGGGACTAATCGTTTTCACAGTGTACGTAATAATCTTCAATTTTTAAATGGCAATATCATGAACGGGTTGCCTGATCTAGTCCACTTTTCAAATTCCATTTACTATGTTTATAAAAACTTCGTATACATAATTTCAGCTGTCTACGTTGACGCGCTCTCAGGCAGTGTTCAAGCGTACACCGTAAAAAATCTTGAACTAACTTTGTGGAAAATTAATATGGTTAAAATAGTCAATACCGTTTAAAATGTATGTATATACACATAATCATTAAGAAATTAAATACTTTTTACGTAATCTGCAAACTTCCTTCTTTTAATTGCAAAAATAAATAAAGTAAGTAATTTTTTAGATGTTTTATGTGATTTTACATTTAATTACATACACATTTTGTATCGTACTGCAAATTATTGTAAAATTACATACAGTACTGTGCTTTTACACAAAACTTTTGTGTCATACTGTAAATGTGCGTAAAATTCCATACAATACTGAAATTTGCATTGAATTCCCCATATTTCAAAAGGAAGTTTCAATAAAATATAAGTAATGACGTTTGCATTTATCTCTTTTCTGTCCTTCAGTATTCTGCTCATACGTTAATCAGGATGCGTTACTATGAACCATTATACGGGAAATTATATCAGAATGCGGTCGCCAGTCAGTGTATAATTTGATTTTGTGGAGTGAGTTGGAGATAGATTAATAATCATAAAACATATAAAGAAATGTTACTAGTTTCGATCCTAACAGTTACCTTAAAAACAGTTTTAAAAATCAAAAAATATTTTTAGGTAGGTACGCAGTATTTTTATAATTGAATTTCGCTAAAAAAAACTCAATAATGGAAATACTGCATACCTACAAACATTTACTGATTTTTAAAGTTATGATTTCTTAGGTAGCTGTTAGCATTGAAACTAGTATTACTTCTTTTACGTGTTGATTGTTAATCTATACTTACATATTAGTGTCATGGTCATAAGAATTGGTCTTAGACCAATTCTAGCTTTTTTACTTGTTTATGTATGTAATTAAATAATTTCTGTACGAAACATTATATTGTCAATTGCAATAAATTACATAACTATTGGTAAATTTACATATTGTGTACTTTACATACGGAATTGAAGAATTCACAAATATTGTCAAATTACATTAAACTTATGTAACTTAGTTCCACAGCATGATGAAAAATTTACATATCGCATTTTACATCGGAAATTGAAAAATGCGTAAACAATGTAAAATTACGTACAGTGCGAAATTGCTTTACATAAGGTTATGCAGTGCGCATAAAGTTGTGTAAATTTCCGCTACCATTGTTGGCAATTTGTTGCCTATTATAGTAGCGGAATTTTCAATAGATATTTTTTACGGTGTATAATGAAAAACGAAGTTTTTTATTCCAACCTTACGAAGGAGTTACCGGACTTGTAACATTCTCGAAGCATGTTTTTAAAAACGCCGTGAACAAAATCAGTTTTCTAAGTTAGCGCATTCTGGAGTGAGGAGGGACAAACGGACTGACGGCAGATGGACATGCAAAAATCAAAATGTGTTGTAATATTTTGCGTTATAAATATAATGACAAATTTAGTATCATCAAAGGTAAACAATAAAAGAAAATTTAAAATATTAAAATAAATTTAAAAAAAAATTTAAAAAATTTACAAACTTAAGAGAGAATCCCGTTCTAGGAACGAGCAACTTTAGCTATTTCTTATTTCACATTTGTACAGCAGCCTATAAAATATAATCTTATTATTGGAATAGAACATATACGTTGTTCCAAATAAGCGATTCAATTTAGCAAAAATAGATGGCGCAGTAGTAAATAAGAATATTAAAAAACGGAGCAGATTTGCCGCTGATGTTATAGTTATGCGTTCATAAATTCGCAAGCTTTGCATAATTATTTCATTGTTCTAAGAAAGAAATGTGTAAAAAGAAAAAAAATGTGTCCATTCCAAAAAAAAGTATCCATTTATCCAAAGTGTATCCCAATGGATTCATTTGGATCCAAAAGGCAACACCGCTTGAGAGTCGCATCGGTCTCTCTGGCGGCGTTAATAGGTACCCCATACACGTACAGTGCATACAAACATTAAATTTTTAATTAATTGGTTTCCAAAAGTTAAAACCCGGACGGTATAGAACAGGGATGGCCAACACGTTGACCGCGATCTACCGGTCGATCGCGATGGGATTTTTGGTCGATCACGATGTTGTTTTTGGTTGAACGAGAAACAACTGATGACGAGTTTTATTCCATCATAGTAGACATGAAAAAATTTCAGCAAATATTTGTAACTCATATATACAAACAGTGTGTTTACCTTAAGGTCACAGTTTATCTATAATCGACCAAATAATTTTTTCCTTGTGCAACAAACCAGTTAGTCTCTACCAAATTCTGGTAGGTTTATCGACACGCCGTCTTTTTGTGTTAAAAGTGATAACGTTTATTAGCTTTCATAAGAAAGAGTGATCCTTTTTATTAACTCTTTTTATTTATATTTTATCTAAGATTTATAGAAGACTTATCATTTTCATTTTTATGATGAATGATAAATGTTTTTGTTTAATATGCGATGCCACTCTGCCTCTATAGCTGTTTCGAAAAGGAGGTAATCTTAACATACGTTACATATCTCTGCATAGCAAACAACAAACAGATTACTCACTAAATAGTGAATTGAGAAAAAATTAACTTAGAAATTTAAAGGCGCAAATAAGAGCTCAGCAAAATATTTTTAAAATCACGAGCAGTGACCATCAAATTATAGCAAAAAATTGCAAACCATTTTTGAATGGGAATGTATAATAGACACATTTTTGAAAATATCAGATTCAATTTTCAATGATTTTTAGAACAAGCGTGTAATTAGCAGTGCCATTACAGATCTTTAATTTTTCCGAAATACTATGATGAGGCGGATTGAGAAAACAAGTGAAAATGTAAGAGAACAGTATAATGACATTAATAGGTGTTCTGTTTTTTTTCAATTTGCTGATTATACATGACACAGGACAATTGCTTATTTTTATTTTTATGGTTTTTAAAGATTATACATCGGGAGAAGAAATGGCTGGATATGGTTGATTCGAAGGAACGAGAAGAAGTTTAGACATATTCAACTTCTTTTATTAGAATATCTTGCTGATTTTAAATTCCCGCCTTCTAACTAGTTTCAACGACAACAGATTCACAAGAGCAATGATGAGCTATATAAATGGATTTATAGCGCATGTTCAAATTATTTCAGATATTCGAGTTTATAAAGCTATCACTGCATAATTAATCAACAAGGGTTAGCCAGCAGAATATTAAATACAAAAGCAATAATGTATTTAGCGTTTAAAATTGCAAACTCTTTTCGCGGCAGCTGTCTCAAGAGGCATCTGGTCAAATTACAACTTCTTGAAAGCAGCCAGTATTATTACTAGTATTACTAGATATTGATGTAAACTGGCAAAGATTCCGCGATTAATAGCCCAGATAACAGGTCTTCTTAAAGTGCAAGATAAAGAAAGTACGAATTTAAATGATGTAACTTGGTTGAGGCGTTTAGCATTTTTAAAAGATTTCACATAAAAATTGAGTGATTTGAATTTAGAAATGCAAGAAAAGAATAAAACATTGAGGAGATGATCGGCAGTATTAGTGCATAGAAAACAAAATTTATAATACCAATTGGTGATACTAACAAAAAGCAATTTAAAGTATTTGCCAAATATATCAAAACGCTTAAAAAAGCATCGTAATTCTAATTACAGCATTTAAAAATACGTTTTTGAAATCAAAAAGTTAGTTGAAAGTTACGTGAGATTTCCTGACTTTTAAAAGGGTTCAAATAGTGTGAAATATGTGTCGTTTTCCTTTAAAAGTATTTAAATGTAAGACTTCCTCCTGTCAAAATCTCTGACAAAAACATGTTAGAAAATGAAATTATAGTCGAAATTGGTTAACGCGGAATCGTGGGCACTATCAGAAGGTTTTCGTGGTATGCGAATTTCTTATTAAGCGTTGTCTTATATACATACGCAAAAAATTTATATTATTGACAAATTTTGGGTATAGGCATTGCATCCTATTTTCCTTCGTCGTTATCTTAATCTTCAGCTTTAGATGCATACGCTGATGGTCTCATTATTTCCACAATTTCATGCTGGGCCAACTTGACAGCAGTCTCAGTATGGTCATCCAGGTTCAAATAATCTTCGAGTGTAATATCTATGGCTAAATTCCTATCGTTGTAGACACCGCGTAAACTATTGTATAATTTAACGTCTTCGAGACGAAGAATCTTGAGAGGGAGGCATTACCAACAAAAAACCAAAATGAGTGAAACAATTTTAAATTATTGTGGTTGTTGCACATCACCAGGCAGTAGACGTAAGGAGTCCAAAAATTTCGCCAGGCGGTAGATGTAAGGAGTCCAAAATTGTCTTCCATTAGTGTCTTCCTTAGATTCAACACTCGCCATGAATTTCCTGAACGCAAACTTCTTGTGGGAGGTTTGCTATTTCTTAATGAGGACACAAGGTCGTGTTAGATTGTGCAACAACCATTATTTTGTGGTAATAGATTTTTTTTTAGCAAAATAAGCAAGTAAGAATTTCAAATGTTTTTCTATTAAGCGATATTTCGTGTTATTCGTTTTGTATATCAGAATTAGTTCGTGTTGTGCAATATTTCGTGTAATCAGTTTTCGTGTTAAGTGAACTCTAATGTATAACTCTAAGCATAGATTTGAAATTGCAATACAGAGACCTTGTGAATAATTTTTATAAATAGGAAATATATCTACTTTTATTTCGGAACTACATACTTATGTGAACCAGTTTTTTCTTTAAATTTAATAAGAACATCGTTCACGTACTGAAAACTCAAGACAAGAAATATATTTGAATTATTAAATCTCATGTAGGTAGATTACGAGACACTTTCAGATGAAAGTCGATCATGGTATAGAAAACGGATGGTAGCAGTACCTTCAGCAGACTTTTTCTGCTGCCGCAGAACCTGTAAAAAAAGTAATTGAAATAAAATTATTAAATTAGTGACCAATAAACGGTGAATTTTTTGATAAAAGAGAGTATTTTTATTTTGAAAAACCTGAATTTTTAGAACTTGTTGGAGAGGTTTCGCGGAAAAGGGCGAATCTTTTACAATTTTAAATTTTAAGTTTATCTAAACCTCCGATACAAAGTTATGAAGGATGAACCAAGAGAAAATAAAACATTGAGAAAACGCGTTTGAAGTTGTCAGAACCTGTAAAAAAAGTAATTGAAATAAAATTATTAAATTAGTGACCAATAAACGGTGAATTTTTTGATAAAAGAGAGTATTTTTATTTTGAAAAACCTGAATTTTTAGAACTTGTTGGAGAGGTTTCGCGGAAAAGGGCGAATCTTTTACAATTTTAAATTTTAAGTTTATCTAAACCTCCGATACAAAGTTATGAAGGATGAGCCAAGAGAAAATAAAACATTGAGAAAACGCGTTTGAAGTTGTTAGAACTTGTACGTTAGGAAGGTCTTTATAAATGGGCAATACGGCTTCTTTTACTTCAATGGGTAGCACAGGTAGGTGTCTAATTTATTCTGAGCTTTTGCCTTCCGCCAAGAACATTAGCTGTTTGTTCCTTCTGGGCAAAAATCATGCTACGGGTTTTCTACTAACTGCGGTCAAGCGAAATCAAAGACCATGCGCCTCTCTACCTCTCCTGCTGCCAAATCAACAATTTTACTAATTTCTGTATAAATCAATCAAAAGAGGTAGTAATTGCGAAAAATGTAATAAAAAAATTGCATTTTACGACTGCCTGGTCCCCCTAAGTCTTTTCAACTAGTCTCCACTTTACGGGGCCTTACATTATTTCACTTTCTACACTTTTTGTATTTTCGGCAATGTGAGTATTGCAGCACTTGTGCCAGCAACTTTATTCGTTTTCATTTTTGTATAACCCATATATTCCCAGTGTTCCATTATTGGATTGTTTACATTTTAATTTTTAAGTGTTTCTACGCGAACGCACCCAATATATGCTTTTTTATTCTGGCAACCCTTAAGTTATTCGGTGTCATATTCGACTTTTATTATTTGACATTCGTAGCTCCTTTTCATTTAAAAAAGTTTTGTCTTTGGAACATTTCGATGAAAAAATGCCTCGTCATACCATGTTTATAATTATTTGTTATTTTATACCCTAGATGAAATCTAAATCATTCCATTTGTAATATAAATGGATTGAACGCATAATATTAAAAGTTATTTTGATTTTTGCATGTCCGTCCGTCCGTCTGTCCGTCTCATCCGCACGATAACTCAAGAACGCGTTCACTTATACGCCTGATATTTTGCACACGGGCTTTTAAAAAAAAGTAACTTTCCCAGACAAAAATTTCGTTTTTACTACATATTTGAGCACTGCCTGAGAGCGCGTCGACCGACGTAGAGAGCTGTAATTTGGTACATGGTGTTTTTATAGCAATTGTAAATAAAACTTAGAGAATGGACTTAACCGGGAAACCACTTCTTGGTGTTGCCATATAAAAATTTAGGATTTTTTTATATACTGTGAAAACGATCAGTTCTAGACGGTTTTAATGTACTTAAAAGTTCTTCAGAATGCGAAATTCTACTAAATTGCTTATTACCATTTTTACTGTCCGAAGGTCAGTTTTAGAAATATGTGCGAAATACCACTTCAAAAATTATACTTGCAAAGAGAGATGACCATACAAGCAGTGGCGTGGCGTGGATTTGGGGCAAGGGGAATCAATCCAATTATAATTTTACAAAAGTGTTAAATAACCATGCGCTCAAATGTTATTGCAGCGGGCCTAATAAATTATCTATACTCCTCTTGATAGCTATTTCTTAAGAACTCCAGTAGTTAATTTTTTAAGCAAATAGGCAACTGCAACAGTGAGTTGCGTCGGCTGAGCGAAGAGAGAAAGATGTAGTCACGAAACATATTATATGCGAGTATATCGCGCTTGGTTGAAAATCATTGGAGACACATCTCTCCAAATAAGATTTTGCAGGCTAACTCCAAGGGCAATATCGAGCACGTAAAAGTGATAAATTTAACTAAACCACTCTAAGGGAGGACACTACAGATCAACTCTGGTCGCTGTGTCCGCAGTGTCTTAGTGGATTAATTTCCTCTGCTATTAACCCTAAGTTTAAGCGCCCACGATCGAGGACGGAGAGTAGACATATAGTAAATTGCAATTTTTAGTTCCTTGCTTTCAAATTACAATAAAAGGAATTAAAGGAATAATTATAGTCAAAATGCAGTGTATCTACTTGAATCTTATACACTGTATTTCAATCAAAGGAGAATGGAGCACGATTTACTATAAAAGCGTCCGAATGGTCACTGCCGACCTTTACACATTGTAGCCGAGTTACTAGGAAGCTTTCCACTAGTCGTACGGCGGACGAAGAGAACCGAAAAAGCGAGGGGAGTTTCTCGAGTGATTTTACGTGATTGACGCAATTAAAACCTTTGCTAAAATCTAACATTACTAATGTACAGAGTTCATTCCTATTCAGCGCGGCCCCAATATTCGTATTAATTTTCAATAGTGCGGTTTCGCAACTACGCAGTGCCCGGAAATCAGACTGAAAAGAATTAAGCATATGATTATTTATTTAGCCAACATATATAAATATAATCTGACTTATATATAAAGTACCATAGTGTCTAAAATAAAAAAAAAATCACAAACCCCTTCAAAGAATCAAATTTCTAATTGCTCTTGAATCAATATTGAAATCTAAAATATTTGAATATTTGTTGTAAATTCTACACATATTACTGAGGGGCTCATAAAATCCATAATTCGTTCGATGACTCTTAATGGATAGAATATCGCGGTACCTTAAAATTCTACCAGGAACATTCAACGAAATTGATTTAAGAATTTCAGGAGAATCTATTAATCCAGTCAAAACTTTATGAATAAAAACACACAATAAGAACTCGCGCCTCTTATGGAGCAAGTGTCATATTAATTGAAACCAGGCGATCAGAATATGGTGGAAGCTCAAACCTAGCAATCCACGGCAGGTGACGAAGGCAAAACGTAGAAACTTTTTCTGTACAGATTTAGTCCTATTGATATGTACACTGTAATAAGGACTCCACACTTGACAGCCGTATTCCAGTATAGACCTCACGAATGAATCATACAAGCAATGCAATGCGTACGCGTCATTAAATTCCTTAGCCCAGCATCTAACAAACCCAAGCATTGAACAGGCTCTACCAATAATAAAATCAAGATGGCGGAGAATAAGTAAGCTTTGAGTCAAATATAATGCCCAGATCCTTAATGTGGTCTACTACATTTATAGAAACATTGTCTATGTGACACTGGTACGTAAAAGGATAAAACTTACGGCTAAAGACAATAACATTACATTTGAGAATATTAAGAAATAAATTTTTATGCTTACACCACAAATTTAAAGCACATACATCATTCTGCAACAGTACACAATCATTCGGTGAATGAATCAGTTTGAAGATCTTAACATCGTCAGCATATATTAAAATTTCAGAGAATTTCATCACAGATACAAGATCATTAATAAATAAGACAAACAATAAGGGACCCAGATGGCTTCCCTGTGGAACTCCAGACTGCGTATAAACAACATTTGAAAGTGCGAGTCTGAAAAGCACTTTAAAATTTCTACTTAATACCTTAAATAGGATGAGATCCAATCAACCAACAATGGAGAAAAACCTATTTTTAACAGCTTAAGCAGCAGTACTCTGTAGGAAAGCCTGTCAAAGGCTTTAGAGAAGTCAGTATAGACACAGTCAGTCTGCAACCGCTTCTCAAGGGTATTAGCAATGGAAGATGCTAAAAGTGTCAAGTTGGTTGATGTTGATCTACCCTTAATGAAGCCGTGTTGTTTTGAGTTAATTAATGGCTTACATTTGAACTTCAGCAGTTCACAAATCATCCTATCAAATAGATTGGGTATAACAGACAATTTAGCCGTACGTCTACAATTACTAACCAAGTCTCTCTTTCCATTTTTAAAAAAGGAATAACAAATGACGATTACCAAGCATGAGGAAATACACCCGTTGACAAAGATAAATTAAATAAATAAAGAAGCGGACGCGAAAGACTATCAAAACATTGATTGAGAACAATGCTAGGAATACCATCCAGTCCAACAGAACAAGAAGAATTCAACTCATGAACATGCTCAAATAACAGATGTTCACTAATACACCGAATATTAACATCTAGGCTAGAACAAATAGACATGCAAGAAAAATCATTTGCATTGCAATTGTCAACACTGAAAGATTTGGAGGGATAATCCGCAAAATAATTAGATATAAGAGACGGATCATGACTGGAACTGTTCAAAAAGGACAGGCTGTTGGGATAACCATCGCATTTACGCTTAGCATTAACAATGTTCCAAAAACGCTTAGGATCATATTTAATACTATTTTGGACGTTATTTATGTAAGAAGTATACGCCTTTTGAATCTCCTCCTTAAACTGTTTTCTAAGACAAGAATAATTGCGATAATCACTTATAGATTTAGAATTACTATAAATTTTCCACGCCTTATTACGCGCATTACGCAAATTACGTAGACTGTCATCGAACCAATTAGGAGTAGAACTATAGTTCTTAGCTTTACGAACAGGTACAGCGTCAAGGAAACATTTAAAAATTAATTCATAAAAAATTAACAAACAAGAATCAACATCTGAAACATAAAACAAGGTAGACCAATCAATATTGCTAAGTATCAACTTCAATTTTTGAAAATCTGCTGTAGCAAAATCAAAATCAAAATCTAAAAAATAAGTAGGGGTATCACCATAAACATCGTCGACATAAAGGACAATAGCCGGATGATCAGGAACCTCACCCATCAAAGGATCCAATGAACGAGTAACACAAGTATTGTAGTCATCATTAACATAAACAAGATCCAAAATCCTGTTGCGAACACTGTGAATGACATATACTTCCTTAAGTCCACAAGAAGATAGCACATCCAGAGTATCGTATTCCAGCACAGACGTAAACTCTGTTGGAATAAAAGAGCCTTCCTCAAGCGATGGTGTCCAACATATAGAAGGCAAGTTAAAATCACCAAGAACAACCATACCATCATCTGAGCTCGACATGTCAAAAACCGAATTGATGCAGCTAAGATAGTCCTTGTAAGCAGAAGAATTAGATCCTGGAGGTATATACAGAACAATTATATAAAACCAGAAAGCATAAGATTTAATCCGGACACATGAGAATTCCAATGAGCTAGAACCATTGACATCAATAATTTCAACCAGCAAATCTTTCTTGGTTGCAATCAAAACACCACCCCCAACCGGGCACTGTAGCTGGTCCTGATATCTATCGCGACAAAAAACACTAAACTCATCAGAAAAAAGTTCCTTGTCAAAAATTGATGCACAAAGCCAAGTTTCAGTGAAAGTCACAATGTCACAGTCCGATAAAAAAGAGTTTAAATAGACAGTACAGGTTTTGGTTTGAAGTCCGTTGACATTCTGATGATAGATTTTCAATGCCTTGCTGGTCTCCTGTGATGGGATTGCCCTCTTAAAAAAATTTTTCTTGGTACAAATTCATGAGCCACAGATCCGCTTGGCCAGAAGTCTGGTGAAATTAATGACTGTGCCAGAGGCTTGTCAGAAAAAATTTTAAATGACGACACAAATCTCTTATCAATAGATGAGTTCATGTGGAGGCAATTGTAACCATTGTTAACTGGAACATTCAACTTAGAGGCAATATACTTAGATACGTCGTTAGCTGTTGTATGAGGTGCCAAACGGGAGACGAAAGTGCAAACTGGTTTAGGTACTGCTGATAATGTCGGTGCAGATGATGAAGAATTATCATTGTTATTATCGTTGTTGTTGCTCTCAGGCAAAATACAAGCAGTAGGTTGAATGACGTGAGTGTGAGCCATATTATGCAATGAATTCTTGGCGAGTGCAGTTGCACTACTGCCTGCAACAGGCGGTTTGGAGACTATTACATTTTTACTAATATTCACTGCAGGTCTGCCATTTACTAATGTTTTAACAGATGACGACTTCGAAGAGTTACGAATAATGCCACCACTGAGGACTGATCAACAGAAGTTGCCACAGAAGATGACAATGTACGACGTTTACCCGCAACGATCCCAGGAGCTGAGAATGCCGCTACAAGCCTATCAATAGTATCCCTAAGTTCAGCCAACACCTTTTCCAAGTGGCAAATTGAAGGAGATGAGCAAGCCGAACAAACCCAAATAAAGCCGTCAGCAGCAGCATGCACGGAAAAATGGTCAGATGAAACGCCAGTATATTCCAAGTAATATTTATGACCGTAAATTCCACTGCAAACCAATGCTTTAGATTTAGCATGCAGAGCATTCCTACAGCTATTACACATAGGTGAACTAGTCATCGTGAACACACAAAAAAAAAAACAAAATACAAAAAATGAACAATAAAAGAATGTGAAAAATTTATCGACTAAAACCAATCAAAAACACGTCTGCTCACCGCAACAGCAAGACTATTACTCTCTAGATATTCAACTATCTGCATAAACATTAGTCTTTCGAGCACTTTGGCAAGATAGCATAAAATACTAATGGGTCGGTAGTCCGCTATATTAGTAGGTGTGGATTTCTTCGCGAAAGCCAAAACATAAGCACGTTTACATGACTGGGGAAAAGGATATGAGACATGTGTTAAAAATATGCAGAAGATATGGGTAGGAGCTTGGTAGAAGATGTTTATAAAACGAAGATACAATTTATCTGAACCCACTGCCTCTGATTTTATGTTAGCCATAGCCAGTATCATTTCATCCATGGTAACTGAGCGAAATGCAAGGTGCGGTGTGTCAAAATTTAGGCCAGGATAAATAAGTCTCTAGTATGATGGGTTGAGAGCGTGGAAACATCAGAAGAAATAACTGAGTTACCTGGGTTAGAAATAAAAAAGTTTTCGAACTTATCTGCACTAAAGTCGCATTCAGAGTTGCTTTTTTTCATAAACTCCGGCATCTTTCAGATTTTTCCGTAGGATCTTAGATAGTAGATTAGGGTTTAACTTTGACTCAAAATAGTGTCGCTTAGCATTGCGAATAGCACAGGTAAAGTTGTTACGAGCCCTTTTATACAGATTTCAGTATTTTGTACGAGGAGAACCCATTTATCAGAATTCTAATTTTCCCCGCCTACCATGGACAGACACTATTGCTCACCTTTCTAATACGAAGAGGAACACATTTGTCGAATAGTTAATTTTATAACCGGTAAAATAAATCTAATTGCTCATCAAGCGTTGCTGCCATAACGATCTTTATCCAAGGAAGAACTGCAGCCTCTACAGACAGGGCTTCCAGCGGTATACTCCTAAATTCACAAAACATAGAATTGTGCTCATTTGTAGTCTGCATTTCAAATCGTAGGACAACAACAAAATATCTTAATAGATAGTGCTTATGGGATTAAGCTGACTAAGAAACAGAGCACGGCTTGGTTTCGATGTTAGTAAACGGTCAAGTAGAGATGGATTAGATGTAAAGAAATAAGTTGGCTCTGAGTTGACTAAGCTCAAGTAAATGGATAATATGAATGACAGGAAGCCACCCCGGGATAATATATTTATATTAAAATCACCACCAACAATTAAATTGGAGTATCGATGTGACAGTTCAGTGAGAGTATTTCCAAACTCATCAGCATCGCTAAGATTAAACACATTAGGAAGACAATATGCAGAGTATATAAAGCATTTACTGCCCCTGTATTTAGCTTCAAACAAAAAAATTCGTTAGATCCGATTGTAGAGTAATGTATTAACTTGGAACCAATACAGTCTCTGGCGAAGGGATTGAATAGTGAAGCTAAGTTTCACTAACAAGTAGAACATGTACATCAGAGCCCACGAAGATCAGCCGCAATTCATCGACTTTATTCCGGATACACCTAGCATTTAGTACACAAATATTCCGACCACTAAAACGTTAACAGATAATGTTCAGAAAAACTCCCGCATCGCACGTAATACCATTACGATGGTCCATATTAATATTCATCGTGGGCAGAAGTGGCATCCGCCAATGCATCCAATCCAAGGCACAATAGTGTAAGTAAATGACGAATACATCCATTGAACTATGTCCAATCTCTAGTACATTATTAAAATAAAACATAATCATAGAGGCGAAAAAGAGAAATTAAAGTAGAAGAGAAAAAAAATAAAAAAAGGTCTAAAATGGTAAAGTAAACAAATGAAATTTGAGAGTAAGTACCTAATTTGAAAGAAAATGCCTAATTCCTAATGTACCTCCAACCGATCAACTACAAACACATCACGACACAGCTGACTGTGATCCATTATTTTATCGAGATGCCCATCCATTGTTCGCCTAACATACCCAAACACATTTCTAGTCATCACAGAGTGCAGCTTTCCATCTCTTCGCAGACCTTAGTATTGAGTGATTTTTAGGAGTCAGGCTTTCATTAGAAGCAAATCCATCCATTTGGTTTAGTTCAATTCCCCGATTTTTTGCAGAGGAAAAGACGATAGCATGGCATTCAGTTTTCGAAGAGAAATGAACCATTTAAGGAGGGACATAACCAGTCCGATTATTTTTGCTTGAGCCATTACTGCTTAGAGCTTTAGATTGAATTTTAAGCACATTTACATATGGAGTAGGATTGTGCTGAACTCGGGTTGCAATGTTTTTACAGATATTCATTAGATTTTCGTTGGCCCCCTCAGTGATGTCCCCCATCACAGCATCAGATAGATGCTGGTCACATCGAAGTTTCTCCATATCATTTTTGAGCAATACACATTCACTTTCATATTCTTTCACTTTCTGTTCGCAAGCAATCAGCTCCTGAGATAGGAGTCGCACAATGGCATTTTCATACTATTAAGAGACCTATTGAAACCCACTGGTGCTCTGATATCAGAATATGTCCCGCTCGAAGTTCAGAGAATGAATTGAATATAATAACTCAACCAATTAATCTATTCTATTTAGAAATATAACAGGCGCTCCCGCCAACCACTGTAACTATTTCACAAAATATAATTATGCGGAAATAAAAGAAACATCGAAAACTTTCAGTACAAACGCAATCGAGTTGGAGCTTGCCAAAAACACGTCTACTCACTAGTATGCGTTCTACCAAGTGAAAATACGCAATTAGGAGTGTTGGAGGCTTTGAATTAATATTTCTATATATGTTATTATGTGATTAAAAACCAACATATACAAATATTTATAAAATAATATTCATATAGCGATAGAAACTTGGATGAGTCAAATGTACATATTCTGCCAAATTACAACTCGTTCGGATTACAAGACTCGACCCTAACATGTGAAGTTAATAATAAAGGTTTCTAAATTGTAGTAAAGAGTCCGTAAGCTCCAACCGAAAACCTTCCAATATAACGAAAAATGGCTGAGTTTGTCTGCCGTTTTAAATTTACAAATTTTACAATAACCTTTTAATCCGATACCCCCAAAGCTCATCAATTTTAGTCGAATTTTAGTGGAATTGGTCCGTATATCAAAGTTCGTCCCTATCGTGCATTTATCTCAATTCTGACCACAGATTCGTACTTTTGCAACCACGAAAACCCGAATTATGTTTTTTCGAAGTTTCGAAAATCAACTGCTATTGTCTCTAAAAGTATTACATCAGATTAACAAAAATCGAATTTGCGAAAAGCAAATTTTGATTATTTTCACACTAAATTTTGTTTCCAGTGGAACCTACAACAAGATGATTTTCTATTTAAGGTCTCTCTATCCAGTTCACTAGAAACGACAAAAAGACAAATCCTTTCAGAATCAATTGTTGCAATATTCCTTTAGACTCCATAAATATTGTTGAGGACAAAGGTCAGAATATTTACGAGCTACTCATTTCATCATTTAATTTTATCCATGGTAAGATGGAATCATCTTGACTAATTACTACTAATTGGTGATTTTAACTTTCTCAATATTCAAAGGGTACTAAATTAAGTTGGCATTGACTATCTTCCACTTAATAGCTTGACAACAAAGGAATCACTTTTCCGTGACACTATTTCATCTCTTGGTCTCAACCAAATTAGTAATGTTAAGAATTACATGTGTAGGCAGTTAGACCTGATCTTTTGTACTGAACCGGGTAACTTAATAGTTGAAGCTAGCCCAGTGATGCCATGGGGATCAGACACCAATCACTTATGATTATGAGTTCTCGGATTCCTCGATTCGTCGTCTGTAACTTGGGTGTCAAATGTGACCACATATTAAATTTTATCTCCCATATAAAATATGTGGTATCAAAGAGTATGTTCAGTCCTCACATAAATACGTTGAAAACCCCACGATGAATATCCTACAAATAACTTCTTGATGTGGCAAGCTGAACAAGACTCCCTCGATGCTTAATATACATAAAAAAACGAAAAGAGAAGACTTAAAGTATCATTCAAATCTAATTTATATAAAAGGAATACTTATCTAATCAAATCCTCCAGCACATCAGCTCTTATTAGAGTAAAAATCTGCTGCTCCTCCTCTACCATTTATCTAAAAAACATGTATAAAAAATCTTTAATAAAGCAGCACAACTCCATAAAATATGCCTCAGTATACTTACCTCCGTATATTTACAAATTTGTGATGACAACCAGTGAAATTACGTGAACCAGCTGTTTTCGCCTCAAATGAAATTCAAGCAAACGTCGCTAGAGCAAAACCAAGAGGCGAAAATATATAAAATATATATATACACAAATACCTCAATTAGTGGTACTTTTCCCTCAAATTAAGTTTTTCTAAAATAATTAATTTTTTTATTGAGGAAGGAAAAATGAGTGTACAAAACAAAAATCTTTACACAAGTTTATTTCAAAGAAAACACAAAATATTGACATCGAATGCTTTACAAATTAGTTTGTACATACTAAATCAAAATAAACATATTATCATATTCGAAACAAAAATTAACTTCAATAAAGGTTTTGAAACATACCTACATACGATTATATTACATATACAAGCCGTTTCATATTTATGTTACTATTAAGCTTTTGTAATTAATTAACGTTTTTTAAATATTATCTCACATTATTTGGCAAACATATTAATTAAAAAAATAAAATGAAATGGTTACTAATTTCTGATAAACTTACAGTTTCAATTTTTACAACTTTTTTATCAATGAAATTATTAATTCGCGCACGTCTTAACCACACAAACGTATTTCATAGAGTTATAATAAGATAATGTATGCCTTGTATTTTTGTGGTGTTTTTACTAAAGTGATGGGTTTTGTTTTTTCATAACATTATTGAATTGATATTATTTTCCCAAATTTACCAAATGAGAGTATATTTCCATTCGATTTAGTTTTAAGAGTTCAGAACATATTGGTCACAAAATAATAAAATATATGGAAAATAACACATCTTATGTAGGGAGAAGTACTTTTTATCTAAATATTCCTTTTATAAAGGGTTCTATACAACATTTGAAAAGAAATTTACCCAGAATATGTTTTTCTATGAACTATTTGATTAACTTTAGGTAGCCGAAAGGTATATTGCCAATTTTCAAGGGAACACTAGGCTTATTTTACGGAAAATCCTTGCACTGAATATGGGGAACCCTACATTATTTTTTGCAGTGTAGAAAAAAAATCTGCGGAAAAAACAAGCTGTACAGTGACAAAGGTGTCGTTACTTGATAACTTCAAATATGTCGCTATCCCGCTCTAGTGAACAACAAAAAAATCTTTAATCTAAATCTAACAAGTTGAAGATTTGTTTTTCCAGTTGCTTAAAATATGAACCTATCGCACAAACCTTCGGAGCCTAGCCCAGTGTTGTTGTTTAAAACAACAACAAAAACACAAAAAAGTTTTATTTTTCCCTGCAACAATCTAATTTTTGCGGGATCTAGATGAAAGCTACACATTATCGAAACACTAAGCGACACCTCGATCGTCTATTATAGAAACAAGTAAGCCAGCAAAGTGCACAGCATCTCGGGAGAGAATGTTGAGCATTGTCTAAATTTGCGTCGACTCCGTCTTCGTGTAAAGATTTCAGATTTTTTAACGTGCTTTAAGCTCTATTTACACTAGGGTCCCCCTTAAAGGAACGGAAATAAATTATTTATTTATTTAAAAACAAAGCTTACTTGTTAAATATTTGTCGGCTACCATCTACTACATGGTTAATGTCAGCTGAGGCTATAGTTAGGATCCAATTAAATACTTGCACAGAACTAAGAACTGTTTTTGTTTTTATGCAAAGAAGAGCTGCAATAAATTGGTCGGAAGCATAACAAAAAACTGAAACTCAACAACAACAAAAAAACTATTTCTGTCCATCAGAAAGAAACAAAAACTGCGCTTTACAAAGTGCAATTTGAGAGGCATTTCCGATCACCCAGTTGTTCCACAAACATAAAAAACTGGCCGAGCGGTCACCACGATAATGTTAATCTTCTGCCTGCCAAGTCGACACGCCAGCGCCTTTTCGTATTCACGACTTCTTGGTGGGGTAAAGAAAATGCAACCTGTCTGACTTTGACCCGATGGTCAATAATTTTGATTTTTATTGTTTCTTAATTTTGTACAACTTGACGTCACAGCTTAAAGGTCCAACGCACCACCCAACTTACAATATGGCGGCTTCTTCTATCAATTTTAGTTTCGTTAATTACTTCATTCCTAAATTAGGTGTAGTGACCTCTACAAAAGCCTACATTACTTAAAGGTAATTTTAATTTTCTATTAGTTTAGTTCTTCTATTTAACATTTGTTTCAAAATTCATTTTAGTTTTTTATAAGTTTGATCTAGTTTCATTTGACATTTGTTTCAAATTTCATTTTAGTTTTTTACAAGTTTGATCTATATCTACATTCAGTTTATGTAAAAAATTCTTTTAATGGTTCCTAAATTGATTTTAGGATTTTTCTATTATTATTATTAACTATTTCCAAATTTACATTATGTCAAAAAATTCATTTTAATAGTATTTAATTGTTTATAGTTTTTTCTGTTTCTATCAATTTAACATATCTGTCAAACCTTTATTTGCTATTTTCATTCAATAAATGTCAGATTGTTAAGTGAACTTTATTTTCTTCTATTTGCTACATTTTATTGGCAATTTTAATTCAATATATCGGTCTGGGACGAGTCCAGCAAAGTGCTTCGTGCTGCTACGTGTGGGTTAACACTTTATATGCGCGGTTTATTTGGGACGAACTAGATGTCGCACGGAATTGTAGAAATATTTCTTTGCCGCAGAACGGTTGAATGAAATGTCAATCGCTCTTTAGATGAGTTACAAGAACACAGATTTTCCGAATATGAACGGGTGCTGTAAATATTGGCACCAAAGTGTTCTTAACAATAATTCCGTGAAGTATCTTAATGGCGCTTAGAATGATGTACAGTTTCTTAGAGCTAAGGGATATATTGCAGATGCTAAATGAAAGAACAGTGGTTCACCGCTGGTCCACAAAATTATTAAAGAGGAAAGTCTACCTGTAACAATACTTAGTTTTTAGATAGTAGCGCAAATCTATAGGGTATAGTAAACTTAGTATTCCGTTCGTAATACATAGAAGTAATGATGGAAGAACAAACTGTATTAGATAATCACGCATAATATTAAAAGTGTTTTTGATTTTTGCATGTCCGTCTATCCATCTGTCCATCTGTCTGTCCATCCTCGCGATAACTGGAGAGCGCGTTCACTTATAGAGACGAAATTTCCCATCGTAGACTAAAGTTTGAAATTGGATGAATCTGGCAACTCCTTCGTATGGTTGCCATACGAAAATTTCGTTTTTTACTATACATATTTGGACGCTGCCTGAGTAGGCGTCAACGTAGCTAGCTGAAGTTTTGTACACGGTATTTTCATAGATATAGTAAATACAAATACAAAACTGCGCTTAATAGGGCAACCCCTTCTTAATATTGCAATATGCAAATTTTAGCTTTTTACGGATATAGTGAAAACGTTCCAACCAAGATGTGTTCATTTTACGGAAAAGTTCTCCAAAATATAAAATCCTTTATAATTGGTTATAATCATTTTTACTGTGCGACGAACCGTTCTAGAGATATATGTATGCAAAGAATCACTTTAAGGGGGTCCTCTAGTTTCTCGACTGTTTTTTTACGGCATTTATTTTAATTAGCAAAAAAAAAAAAAAAAAAAATACATTAATTAGCAAAAAAAAAAATATATATATTAATTAGCAAAAAAAAAAAAATTTATTAATTAGCAAAAAAAATATTAATTAGCAAAAAAAATATTAATTAGCAAAAAAAAAATATATTAATTAGCAAAAAAAAAATATATTAATTAGCAAAAAAAAAAAATATATATAGATTAGCAAAAAAAAAAATATATATATAGATTAGCAAAAAAAAATATATAGATTAGCAAAAAAAAATATATAGATTAGCAAAAAAAAAATATATATATAGATTAGCAAAAAAAAATATATAGATTAGCAAAATAGCAAATAAGCATATAGAAATAGAACAACGGGAAACACGACAACTGGAGAAGTAAACACCGGGGGGGGGGGGGGATAAAAACAACACATAGATGGTTGTTCCAAAAACCGAATAAAAAGGGAAAAAGAAGAAACAAGACAACAAAAAGCAACAATAACCAAAGCTAGGTGTTCTGACACATGCGACCATCACAACACACACATAGCCAACGGAACCACACCAACCCAAGCGCAAACACAACAACATAACAAAGCAAGCAAAACTAGGAATAAATAAGCCAGCAAGCAAGTAGGATGCACAGAAACAAGGGGGAAAAACGCACGAAGGACATGCCAAGGAGGAAACAAGTAGAGAGTAGGGGACAGAACAGAAAAGAAGACGAACAAAACGCACGAATCACAACAAAACACAACAACACACAACACGTAGAAATAATCAGGAGATAGATAGCTGATAAACTTCACACAACAAAGGGAAACATTACACAACGAAAGAACACAAATCACAAAACTTGCCAAATGCAGCTCCTAGGAGGGACAGTAATAAGTGATAACACAACACAACAGCATACGTACAGACATACAGATAGGAACAATGTAGGGAACGAACAATACAGGGCAGTAGAAAGTACTGGGCAATTCGAACCGGTGAAACACCCGTTGTATTCGAAAACAAGTACCCAGTGACCATAAACGTTAGCTAAAAGAGCTAATAGCTAGGACAATAACACAGCTATAACGGACGAAAATACAGAAGGGTAGCACACAGGTCGCTCTGGGACACAGACGAAATGAGTGTTGCCCACACATATCCTTAGCTGAACCAGTAGGAGGGGCTGACGGTAAGAGAAGAGTAACAGAACTAATAGGGAACACAACAGAAGATAGCACAAACCAAACACATAGATCACCACCAATACACAACACTCAACCACAAGTAGGAAAGAGAGAGCTAGGAAACAACATACAAATAGGTACACACATAACAAAACTTGCCAGAGGCGGCTCCTGGGAGAGTGGCTAGTAAGGGATGACACAACGAAACACCATACGAACAGACAAACTGAAGTAGGAACAATGTAGGAAACGAACAATACAGGGCAGTAGAAAGTACTAGGCCATTCGAACCGGTGAAACACCCGTTGTATTCGAAAGTAAGTACCCAGTGACCATAGACGTTAGCTAAAAGAGCTAATAGCTTAAACGGTAACTCAAATATAACGAACGAAAATACAGAAGGGGCACACGCAATTCGCTCCGTCACACGAGCAGGAGGCGCTGACGGTGAGAGAGAGAGAGTAAGAGAGTAAAAGAGAAAAACCAATAGGGAACAAGACAGAAGATAGGACAAACAAAACACATAAACCACCACTAACACACGGCACGCAGGCACACACACTAGCGTAACACATCAGTTAGAACACACACACCAGGATAGTCAGAAAACACAACAAAGGAACAGAAACCAGACGCACACGAGAACTAAACACAAGCAACACATGCACACAAACAAAAAGAGATAGACACAACAAGGGAGGAAAAAGAGAAAGGAAATAAATAAATGAAGAAGATTCACAAAACACACACACACACAAACCAGAATCAGCAATACCAAGGAGAGAAAGAAAGAAAAAAGAGAGAGGGGCTGAAAAGAAGAGCACAGAGGACAGACACAGAAACAAGGAACACCGGAATACACAGAAACCAGCACAAGCCCGATAACACACAGCCAGGTGAGTGCCAGAGGAGATACGATGGATGGAAACATACCGCACAAGAATAACTTCACTAGTAGAACGAAACCGAACAGGTAACACGGGATATTGAAAAATAAAGAGGAAAATATAAAGTGGTAAACTAAGAAAAAAGAAAAAGAAAAAATCAAACGTGGTAACAAGCTAAATCGTGAAACACGCGCGTACCGAAAAAAGTGTAAAGCCATTAGCAAAGTGAGAACCCTAAAAAAGTGAACACGTGTAGTGAAAGATAAAAAGAGCAAAAGAAAAAGAAAGAGAATTTGAAAAGTGTTGTGTAAAAAGAAAAAATAAAGTGTTGAAAGAAAAAATTAGGTGTGAAAAAACAATAAACAAGGAACGCACGCCAAAGTAAAGAAGTGTCAAAACACGATACATAATAAGCGCGACTAGAAGGAAATCTGGGGTAAGTGATAGGCTTAAGGTAGAAAGTATAGAATAAAGATAAGGGGATGTACACGAGAAGAAAACTAACACACAAGTAAGCCAGAAAGAGGTAACGAAGAAACACGAAAAAATGGCGTACATAAAATAAATACATACGGGAAAACAGAGTATAACCCTAACAAATTTTAAAATGAAAATAAAAAGAATTTGTTAAAAAGTTTTTTAATATTTTTTAAGATTTTTAAAATTATTTATTTTGTAATTAAAATAACATATACTAAGTACGTCAAAATGCACTGAAAAAGAAGAGCATAGACAGAAACATAGAACTATGAACCACACACCAGATTTCATGATCATATGCACTGAAAAAGAAGAGCATAGAAATCGGATAGAAATAGAAATCAGATAGAACTAGATAACGACATAGTAGTATAAGCATGTCACTGGGACACGCGCGTCCATATTTTATAGCCTAGACAAAGATAGGCCCAAAAAAACACCTGAAAACTTAGATTAGTTAACAACATAGTGTACAGAAAAATACACACAGAGAACAAACTGCACGTTTGTAAGTAGGTAAACTTCTGATGAGTCCCGTGGCGGGGACGAAACTGGTTAAGTATAGCCGAGCAGGAGCCTACACGGCACCCCTTATAAACAAAAAAACCCCCATATAGAAAAAACCCCTGATAAAACCCCGTAGGAATAGTTTTGTTCAGCAATGACGCGACGCGAGGAACACACCCTAAAGCACAACACCTATATACATTGTGTAGTATGTATTATGTGGTGTGTGTTGTGTATTATATATTATATGGTATGCATTATGTATTGTGTATTATGTATTATATGTTGTGTGTTATGTATTGTGTGCTATACATTATGTAATATATATTTTATATTTTATTTTATTCATTTATTTTGATATATTAACCTAGCACTAACTTATATTAAGGCATGCTTCACACCAAGTATTGCACCAGGTTGGCATAAGTACCGGCCTTCCAGAACAACACACGCGCACACCAGTGCCAGGGAACATGGCACATAGGAAACACCACACCTAACAAACTGAGCCATACAACACAAAACCAACAAAGAACCACGGAACGAACACACACACAACACAGCATCCACACACCTATGAGGAAACCCTTCAAGTACCTCACGTCTAAACTAGACCACCCACGGTGGTGGACAACTGGTGCCCCACCTACCGTGCAACGCTTCGTCATGCTGCTCTAAGGAATCAAGATCCGTAGACACAGATGACACAATACCAGCACCGGCAATTTTTTTGCTAATTAATATAAATATTTTTTTTGCTAATTAATATATTTTTTTTTTTTTTTGCTAATTAATATATATTTTTTTTGCTAATTAATATATTTTTTTGCTAATCCATATATTTTTTTTTTGCTAATTAATATATTTTTTTTTTTTGCTAATTAATATATATTTTTTTTTTTGCTAATTAATATAAATATTTTTTTTTTTTTTTGCTAATTAATATATTTTTTTTTTTTTGCTAATTAATATATTTTTTTTTGCTAATTAATATATGTTTTTTTTTTTTTTTTTTTTTTGCTAATTAATATAATATTTTTTTTTTGCTAATTAATATATTTTTTTTTTTTTTTTGCTAATTAATATATTTTTTTTTTTTTTTGCTAATTAATATATATTTTTTTTTTTTTTGCTAATTAATATCCAATAATTTTTTACGGGCAAACCATCGAAATAATCAATCTCATTGTATTTGCATAATTTTTATTAACATTTAAATAAGCTTTACAAATTTTTTGAAGTCAAAATATATAATAGAATAAAACTGATAGTGGCCGACAGGAAGACATCAAGTAAAAGAGGTGTTTGACGGTGACCAAGATTGCGGCTGTTCTGCTTATCTGATATAAAAAAAACCAAACGGCATTTTAATCTTCATATTTAAGACTAGCGATTGAAGTAGAGTGAATTCTAAACTACAAAACTTGGCTTTTTTATACACTTTTGAAAATTACATTCAATTTTTTATTAATTTTTTCTTAAGTTTTTCGCTCGTTGAAAAAAAACTATCGAATCAATCACGATAATCCTAGTTCAATCGCTGGCTTATAACATATTAAAGATGCTGTATAAATTTGAACAAGATCGGTGCAGTAGTTTCTGAAATATCGTAGTCACCGTTTTGAGAAATGGTGTTTCGAGAAAAAGCATTTGAAAGTTCGCGCATGTGATTTATATTAAAAATTTCATCTCACCGTCTTATAACAGGTTACGATTTCGTATTATCCGTAACAGCTGTTTGTAAGACTAATATTTCTTATAACAGGTATTTAAGTTGTGAGTAACAGTTGTTATCTTCCATGTGTAAATACTTGTTGTGTTTATCTCTTACGCCTCACCCCTACTCGGCTCCCCTTTACTCGGGCCTAATTCGCGCTCCGTATACCTGCTCCGTTCCAGGGCCGTAACTTGTGAACCACTTGGAATATCGAAAAATCCTTTGGCACACATTTTCTACACATGTTGTAGATTCGATTTATGAAAAAGAAAACCCAAAAGTATTCGACCCGAGAAACTAGAGGACCCCCTAACAATCAATATTACACAGAGAAGGACCATACGAAATTAGATACGGTAAATGATATTTATCTAGTATCATCATAAGAAATGGTCTAACCAATTTTAGCTTAGTTTTTTGTTAGAATCTTTAAAATTTTAAAATTAAATTAGTACTTACCATAGTAGAAAATAGGAAAATTATAAAAAAATTAACTTAAACTCGTCACTAAATTCAAGTAATATACAGACTATTGTTTTATTATACCAAGCACTTATGTTTTCTGAAGCGTCTGGAAAGAAGCAATTACCGAGGAAGCTCGAATTTGAGCAAAAAGAAAAAAAAAACGCTTCAATCACATTTTTTTTTATTTATAATAGATTTTATTGAAAGAACTTACGCAGATATACAGTTATGTTTAGTAAAAATATTCTATTAATGTTTATCGGTAATTTAAGTTATGTTTGTAAAAATATATTAATTATGTTTATCGCTATTTTGTGTTTGTAGTTTTTATATTTTTAATCTTCTATTTAAAGTTATCCCACTGCACAGGATTCATCGACGTGTTTAAAAAACGAACTCACCGAGGTTTGCGCCCACAGGTACCCACGATATTCTTTAAAGCACTTTTTATTATTTTCTCACGAAGTTAAAGCATACCTAAGAAAGCGAAGAAAATGATTTTCATGCCGTACGATATGTATGTAGATATTAAAATTTTATATGCCTGTTGTTGTTGTCTTAAAATATTAAGGCTGAATGGCAGAAAATCAAGCTCTCGATTCCGAGCTTCCATTTAACTATGTAGTAGTAGCGTGAGCTTTCGTACAAAGCTTTCGATTTAGTGCCACACGCAAAAGCAGTACTCGCTGTATATAAGTATCTTGACCTAGCAGCAGTACATAATCAATGCTGTATTGACATGGCAGACATTTTTTTTTCTTTATTTTCTCTAGGAAACATGTCTGCCATATTCAAACCGAAACGTATTGTTTTGTTGTTGTTCGGAATTTAATTGAACCGCTTTTGTAATTTTATTATTGATTCCATGTGCGACTTTATAAAGGGAATATCAATTGAATTGAAAATTCTCTCGGTTTGTAAATGCCCTATCCCAGATAAGGTAGCTCCCACTATTATTTCCCGGTTTATTGCAAAATCCATATCATACTTTCGCGATTCATCGAAGCTACAAGTTGATATCCAAAAGTCGGTGCTGCACATAGAGCATCTCAATTTAAAATTGGAAGCAAGGCCTTTTCCACACTCGCCTATAATATTTAAATTTGTGAGCGTACATCCAAATTTTTCACCATGCTCAGTAATAACCTTGAGGTTTTTTAAAAAGAAATCTATCTCTATAATCCGACGTCCATAGATGCAACTAGTTTCAATGTTCTGTGAAATATCAACACTTTCCACAATCATGTCAAATTCCTTGGAACTCGTGTCATTATGGATTTGGTTAATTGAAGAAACGACCGGTAAATCCCTTGGAAAAGGGGGGGGGGGATGCAAAAACGAAACTTTTCTGCTCAGCTTGGAGCTGAGTACGTAAATTACAATAACAGTATATACAAATTTGTAAAAACATAAAAAAAATGAAAGTTTATTACAACATAGCTGATCTTTGAGAGCTTTATAAAAATTACCTGTGTTTTCGCGGTCTTTTTGCAAACCCCGTTTTACCCCCAAAACGTGAGGTGCCCCTTTTAGGGGTTCTCTTTGGCATTTTAATAACTATTTATCGGTTTACTCAAATCAATTAATCACTTAATCACAATTCAAAATGATCGCCATACATATATCCATATAGAATGTACCCAATTGATAACGTTAATTATTTGCCGAATACACCTAAAGCGAAAAAAACCGAGTATTTGCATGGATTACAAAACAAATTCCCAATCTCAAACAAAATATGCAATAAAAAAGTGAAAAGAGAAAAAAATTCCAAATAATTTTCCCACGGCTTATATTCTAAATAAATATCTTCCGTCTCTTTTTAACTAAACCATAAACGAAAAATATTAACAAATATTCTCCTTTTCTCTCAGTGCATTCCTAATCCACTCCAACAACAAAGTTGCACACACAGCTAGTAGCAGACGGGCTGTGCTTGTGCTATGACGCGCCGTTATTATACATTATGTACATGCGTTCACGATAGATACTCATTTTTAGAGACACATAAGATAAATTTGTTGGCCTTTATTTACTGGAGCCTATCGCCATCTCGGAAAGCTTTTGAGAATTAAAATGAATAAAAACCAATTTTATCATTTACTTTTTATCACGATAGAGGTTTACAAAATGATTTTTATAAAATAAACTGCTTTCGGGATTAATCCAGTTTTTGGGCCACTGAATACAATCACCTCAATCTTCATTATAGTGTTCAAATAATCGTGTAGCAACAAATTTTATTCAAGTTACAAGAGTCTCAATCTTAATGTTATGAAAGTAATTATAACATGAAAAATATTAACAAATTAGAAAAAACAGCTACACCAGCATTTACAAATATGTTTGCAAAACCTATGTATGAAAAATAATAAAAATTGGTGTGTACATGAAAAAGTTATTCGGGGGGAGAGGAAAATAACACTGTTTTTTGAAGTTTTTGATTTTTAAAAAAAAACTCAAAATCTTTTTCAAAAATCTAAGCCCAGTATCATTTGAACTTAAGAGTTTCTAATATTTTGCCGAAGGTTTCAAATCAATATCATAAAAACTGTGGAAAATAAAAAGGGGGAACAAAATGCTTACAAATTTATTCAGCCTTAATATAAATAGAGCAAAAAAAATTGTAGGTATGTACATGCAAAGTGATTGCACTTTCTAATAATGTAAGAATGAATATTTTAAGTGAAATTGAAATTAAAATGAATTCAATTTTTGTTTTCAGGGTCAAATTATTATTAATATTATTAAATCAATATATTGTATGTATGTATTGACTTTATGGATGCGATTCGTCGCATTAGGTACTTCAGTCACTACACTATTTCTCTTAACAAATGTGCTATTCATATTTTATTATAAAACTCTTATGGGGCCTTTAGATCAAAGCACTTATTCCAGAAGTTTTCCTTAGCAAGACTGATATCAGTGTTTTCCTAAGAGTGAAAAGAATATGATTAGTAACTGAAACATTGAAAATATCGTGGAGGAATCACCAGAATTTCGAAAGGTATATCATTCTTCTTCAAGGTCTCACTTAGCATCAGTGTGTGCATGGAGTGAATACTATAATCAGTATTTGAATGGAGGAGTAAAAGTTCATGACCTTTAATATTATTAATATAGCGATTCAGATCTGCTGTTTCATAGTTTTTCGAATTCTCCCCATTTGCAGGTATTCCCAAGTATCTTTCCGTGTAAAATGAATCTGAAAATGTTATTAGGAAAATTTAGAAATATAAATAGGTAGTTGAGCATAAATAGTTGTAGTTACCATAGTAAGTCCAAGAACTTATCGGTTGTTGAGCAATCGCACATTTCAACACTTTTTGCGGATCATTGGAGGCAGTCATAGCAGCTAGGTAAGCACCATAATAGATTCCCGATATACCGATTCGCTTAGGGTCAATAAATTTATATTTTTCTTGGAGATATTTAATAACAGCAAATATATCCTCGCTTTCAACAGGACCAATTCCTCCTTTTATTGAGTATAATTGATCTTTTCCCTTGAGTCCGGTTCCTCTTACATCAACAACAGCTAGAACAATGTTTCGACCAGCTGAAATATATCCAAACCAACCACAATCATATTCATTGGTCACATCAACTCGGTTAACGGGTGCACTCTGTATATACACAATCAGTGGATATGTTGACTTTTTGTCAAGGTTTGGCGATTGGAATAATTTAACAGAAGTCTTAAATCCTCCTGAAAGTGGTACTTGAATTACTTCGAATTTTGGCAAGACGATACTAGAGAGCTCCTTCTTCGCTTCTTCATTTAGCTCCCAGTCATACACTGATTTATCGGTCTGAAAGGATGTAATTTTAGCAATTTTGTTTTTATAGTTAAAAGTTTTTATTTCGTAGATCGTACTTTTGATTCGTAAACTTTTGTGTAATGTATTGATGGCCCACCGCAAGTCAAAACATAGTAGGATAAGTCTTTGCTGAATATTGCTGAGGCATGCTTACATGCGATACCATCCGCGTCCTTTAAAGAGCAACTTATGCATTCTTTATTTTTATATACATGCAGTTGGCCTTGGTCTTTCGCGAGTGTTGCTTGATAATATCTGAAATTGGTTTTAATATTTGTAAATGCTAGACGTGACAAAATTACATTATGTATAAGTACGTCATGTAAATAAAAGATTTTTTAATACAACTCCCCAGAGAAAAGTCATAGCCTTATTAATAACTTTTTGCATAAAATATACTGAAAAATTGAAATATACTTTGGCAATTTAGCTTATTTTCATTTCTGATTAAATTAGATAATTAATTTCCATGTGTTAAAAACAATTGGATCTGCACTTTAACGGAACTCTTATTAATCAAAATATCACAATTTTCATTTTCTCAGACGAATAGAATTTAGGCAATAACTGTAAAAACTGTTTTACCCAAACAAATATCAAAAGATTTTGATTTAATTTGACAACAAAACCGTAAGTCATACAAATTTGAATTCTATAAAAATTAGAAAGACTTCTTAGCAAGCATCTATGTTAAATGGTGATGTATGAGTGAAAAATGAAGCTTAAATGGCCTCAACATTGGGAAACAAGATATACTTGACAGCCTGAATTGGTAAACTATTTTGGTTTTTTAAATCGTATATCAAATAGTTTTCCGTATTGGAAATTTTAACGAATAATGGGAAATGTGTGACTCAAAGTCTACAAACCTGCAGGTAGGAGTAATGACTACCAATATATAACATATTGAAAATGCTACGAGATTTATTATAGACAGAAAATTAAATTGTTACTAAGTTCTTCTCAACTTGTCGAAGACTTCTGATAGTAATTTTTTTGTTCAAAAATTTATTTTTAAGATGTCATAAGTTATCATCGATTTTTAAAATCCCAACAAGCTTTCTTGTAACCACATAATAAGTAAAATCTGATGGTATTGTTTTGTTCCATGGAACAATTTTAAGTCCGTTACTGCTTGAACTTTATATATCGGTTATAAACTCGTAAATTGAACCTTTCCATAGTGATTGCCAGGTATGTATTATCTAGTCACATTCTATTTGAGATGCGCTTCTAATCATAGCACATAAGCTTTTCAAAACGTAACAAATGGCCAACAATTATTTTCCCGAATATATCTAGATTTTCCATAAAAACATCGTCTTTTTATCGAATATCCCTTAACTAGGTGGCAATTTTAACCGCGAATAAAATGTAGAACGCATTCTCTCTTGACCTTGCGTCTTCCCGTAGCTTTTGATCTTAGAACACTATTTTAAAAATTGTCGTACTCGAGCTACTGCAACGTACGCATGCTTTTGTGAAGTGTGACCCGATGTTAAAAAAATTGTCTAACTCTTAAACTGATTAATAATTTTTTTTCTAAAGATTTATATATAAGAATTTTAGAATTTTTGTTACCGCAGTTAGCGAGGTTAGCTGTTAATCTTGGATGCTATTAAGTTATGACGCTTTTCTTCATTACTAAATACTGAAAAATGTCATTACTCAAAACAAGGTTTAGAAGAAGTTAATTGTGAACCTAAAATTTTGTGGGAAAATGTCACTTCAAATAAAGTTTATTAAAATTATATTCCGTCAACATATTTTTATGGAAAACTGGCACAACTTAAAATAATTCTTATAAGATATTGAAAACATACTTCCGTTTGTAGAGGAGATCGTCACAACTTAAAAAGTGTCACTGTTCTATAAAGAGCAGAGACAAACCTTAAGTAATAGATATAGAAAAGTGACACTATGGCTGAATAGCGGAAAAAAAACTAAAAATAGAAGTATGCCGATTTTACAAAATGATTATATTAGGGCTTGAGAATCTCAAGGTGTAATTAATTATTATCACTTTTCTATTTGATGTGCTATATGCTTTCATGGAAACGCCGTAATTCGCAATTTCCAAAGACTCCTTTATCCACGAAATTCATTTTATCAATCATAGTAGTTATGAGATAAGAATACAACTTTTTTTTTGACCTGTGATACATGTTGCCTGAGTTAAAGTACTTTGAAATCCTTAAAATTCGTCGATTTTTGGACTATTGAGTTACATTCAAAAAATTATAATTTTGGTTCTAAACATATTTAGAAGCAAGAAAAACATTAAGGATACTAAACCTAAGTCGCTGAATATTTCAAAATGCATGCTGTTTTTTTCCTATTTTAATATTAAATTAATGATCATAACACTTTATCTAACAAAAGTGTAAAATTTCCAAGTTGAGATGTTAATGGGTTTAGGGCGAGAATTTCTCTCTTCATTAGATGTCTCGTTATTTTTGTAAAAAAGCTCATACAAATTTGCAATACTTTTATCTTTTATCCCATAAAATTTTTACACCAAGGATATAATTTTTCTCCTACTAAGATATGACCTGTTAACACCAAAACTTATTAAAATTTTTGTATTATGCGAAATGTGAAAAAAATAATTTACAAAGTATAAAAGTGTTCTACTCTCATCTTGTAAGATGCACATTTTTGCCATAGAAAAAAAAAATATTGGTAATCTTATCACAACTACTAAACCTTCCGCAAAACAAGATCGAAATTGGGTGAGAAATAGATGTAAGACAAATATTCCAACATCCAAAGATAGATTTATATGTTGTAATAATGCTAATACACAGAAGAGTAAGTGTTAATTTATAAAAAGCTCAGTACAGAAGGAAGACAAATTAGAAATAAATGAAGTCCAGTTCGGAAGTATTACAGTTAAAGAAAGTAATGAAATAGCCAATAAATTGAATAGTTACTTTATTGATAGTGTAGGCAACTTTAGTATGTAGATAATCCAGAGCAGAGATTGACGAGATTTGAATTCGAAAATACAGCAAATGAAAAACTGAAAGAAATTTGCGTGGCAATGAATAAAAAGAAAGACTACCACGGAGTAGATATAAGAATGATTTTAGACAACTGAAAGCTCATGGGAGAAACATCATAATCTGCAGTCTACGTGAACGCATACTTTCTATTTTTAAGAAAGAGGCTATAGCAGTGCCCGTACCTAAAGTGAAAAATACTAGAAAATGTGAAGAATTTCTATAAAATAATAGAAAAAGTGGTCCAACTACAATTGGAGAGATACGTGGAGAAATTAAAACCTATAATGAAGGACCAGTCTGGTTTCAGAAAGAAGCATAATTGTGAAGCAGCGGTAAATTTGATCATAGAAGACTGGAAGAAGGAAATAAATTTGAATAAATTCATACTAGAAGTATTTCGGGACTTTAAAAGAGCCTCGAAACAATTGACAGAGAAATTCTTATCCAAAAATTGTCCAAATATAGAGTGGTGGGAAGAGAGCTTAAATGGTTTGAGAGTTACCTAAATGGGAGGACATAAAGAAGAAGAATAGGTGAGGTGTTTTCAGAATTGGAAGATATAATCTTAGGTGTACTCCAAGGATAAGCTCTTGCAACCATTCTGTTCTTAATAAATATTAATGATATGGAAAAAGTGTTGAAATACGGTAGACCAATTTTGTTTGTTTGCAGATGATACATTACTCTATATATCTGGCAATATTAACTGTTACATGGAAATTGATATTGATGGAGAAAGAGCAAAATCAAACATTTGGGTGTCATAGGAGACCGAAAGTTGAATTTTAAAAAGCAGGCAGACTATGTTTGCAAAAACTTGGAAAAAAAGTTGGTTTCTGCAGAAGAATTATGCACAAAGATGTCTCTAATGATTGCCATATATGGTATATACGCAAGCCCCATTTCGAGAATTGTTCAACGATATTGTGTCTATGTAACCAAGCATCGTTCGATCAACTAAAGATACTTCAAAACAAGACCGTGAGGTGTAACTATACTATAATGTAAGAGCCCTACCCCAGTTAGATACATGCTACAAGCACTGCAGTGGATAGACTGAAAAAAAAAGAATTGAATTTAATAATAGAAAAGTGCCTGCACATCTACAGATTAAACGAAATCTTGTTTGCGATGTCCAACCATATAATTTGCGAGGTGCCGAAGTAAATTATCGACTAGACAGCAGACGAAGTAATAGAGTACAAAATCGCTGTCCGAATAATCATTACTCATTTAATTTAAAAATGCTTGATTTTTGTTTTTTTGTTTTTCTTTTGGTTTAGAAAGTAATATAACATCTTAAAGAAGTAACTGTAAATCATTTGCTAAAAAGAAACTTTTAATAAAAAATTGAACAAGTAAGGTTGCTTCTCAAAACCACTTAGTCGCATTAAGTGAAAGGAGAAATGCATATGTCTACCAAAGTTTCAAGGTACAAAAATCTACATTTAACGATTTTTGAAATAATCAACCGAAGTTTCCACGTAAGGAGCTCGACTGGAGAATTTTACCATATTTTTAGTCTTTAGAAAAATTCACAAAGCCTGAAAAACTGCTTTTAATTAATTTGAGTTTAGGTATGGGTGAAATTTAACCTGAAGGCCGTATAGAATGACCTAATAATATTTATATAAGCCTTTGAGAATACTGTTTCTAACAACAGTACGTCAGGGCTTAATTAAGACTACCGTTCGTTATTTTAGTATGAAAGATTCATGTACTTACTTACCCCACATCTCTGAGCAAGAAATATATACTATTACAGTAGTCTCATGGTGGTTTTGTTGACTTCTCCATAAGGAAAATTTAATTTTTTTTACGAGATTCACTTTGAAGAGTTATGTTATTACATTTGAAAATAGTTTAGGTATTTTGTAATCAAAGCTTTCAAAATACTTTTAGTTCTACCTGATATTAGTTATCTCCTCTTCTATGAAAATTGTTAAGGCATTTTGAAAGTATCTGCGTGGTGAATAAATATTGTGCCATTTTTAAGGCAAGAATGGTCACCTCATTGTCATTATATTTGGTCAGTGATGCAATCTAATATATTTTAACGAGAATCTAACGATCAACACGGTTATTCGTTCAAAGCACAACTAAAAATTTAAAGGACCATATATGTGGAATGAATCTCTAACTTGAAGCAATCTTGATGGGTTTTTAAGGCAAACTGTGGTTGTGCTTTTCATCAGAAATATTAACCCGAAAGCAAAATAAGCAAAGTAAGCCAAAATGCCTAGCCAACAAGTTAACAAAAAATGTGATGGTTTTCGTGACGAATCGAAGAAATAAAATCTTTACGATTTTTTTTTGCTTGTTCCTTGAGCATATCCAATTTAAAAGGTTTCTGTTCAACTGCTGCAAAATACTTTTCGCTATAAAGGTTGCTTAACTTCCACTGAACATCGCCTTTTCCCAAAAAGAAGCTCTGGACTTCCGAGTTGCAACCACAGCTTTTGACTTATCAGGTGAAAATAATAATTTTATAAGTGTCGAAAACTTTAGTTCTTTAATCGGTTTCCGATTAATCATTTGCCCAGAAGTGTTCTAATCAAAACAAAAAATTACTAATTGTAGCTAGATCTAAAACATAAAAAAGATTGAAAAGTATTACTAACTGGTTGTGGTTGCTGGTCGCGACAAACTAAAGCTTTCGATTTCGAGGCTCGAATTGTGACTATGTAATAGTAAATTGTCCTTTCACATAATATTATAAAAATTGTGGAAATATAGGGTGGGGAGGCACAAAATACCTGCAACATTATTTTGCTTTAAAGAATTCAGTTACAGTGATTGCCGCATCTCTATACAAAGTATCCACAATATTTACTTTAATCTCCTCCTGCTGACATTTTCAAGCTTCTGAACTAGTTTACACTAGATGCATACAGTAAATATCACTGGCCAATCTAAATCTGAGTTTTTTTGTATTTTTTGAAATATTTGTCGGAGACCCTATATGAAACAATGTACTTACATTGCCTTTGTAGTTTCCTGATAACCATAAAACTCGCTCACGGAAATATCTCCCAATGATTCCCAAGAATTCTTTCCAGTTTTGAGGTCCAAGTTCCAAATTTGATACCAATTCCCAATCCAATTAAGTAAAATGCAATTATTACCATCGGCCAGGCATTTTACCACTTTAGCTTCTACCCAGCCCTTTGGTTCTGATATTTGCATTACCTAAAGATAAGATAGATTTAGTATGCGTTATATATTGCCAGTATATAGAACAGTTACAAACCTCATTACATTTTCCAGCAAGATCACATAATTGAAACGTTGCAGTATCTTGTACTCGATTTAACCACTTGACTAAAATATGATCTTTATCAGTCCAAGTCACAGATCCCAAAATATGATCATCAGTTACAACTGATGGACCTGCAAATTCTGCTACACTCTTTTCTGGACTTTTCAAATCAACAACCTTAAGCATAACTTTTGGATTCGGTGTGCCAGGCATAGGATATTTTTGATTAATGACTTCAGTAGGATATTGAGTTTTTAATTCTCCTGGATAATCTTTAACATTCGTATCGTCAAAGTATCCAAATGCAAGCTTTTCTCCATCGGGTGAAAACCAAAAAGCTTCGTCGGTAAACAAAATTTCCTCTTTATACACCCAGTCGGCAAAACCATTGTAAATAACTCCATCAGCTCCTGTGCTCGTGAGTTGCACTTCTTTCCCATCTATGTTCCAAATATACATATTATTTTCACTTACGAAAGCTATCTTATCACTGGTTGGAGAGAAATTAAGTTTTAGCAGCTTTTTTCCATTTGCCAGTGTTAAAGTTTTCCTGTAAGAAATTGTAATAAGCAAGGTTCGAAAATATATAAACAAAAATACTAACTTTGTTTCCATATCATAAACGTCATATTTTCCTACGATTGTATTCGGAGCCTTGATCTCTTGATCGTATTGAACTAGAATCTTTTTATTGTCAGGAAAAAAAAAATATGCAGCACCTTCCCACTTAGTCTAATTATTAGGTAGAAATATTATATTAGGTAATCTATGAACGATTGATTTAAACTCACCAAAATATCTGGTGTCGCTGCAACTCGAAAGGATTTCTTTTCTACGTCAAATGCAAGAAGTGTTGATTCGTATGTCTCATAGTAAAATTCGGTATCTAAATATAAATCAAGTGATAAGTAAGATAAGTATTTTCTTTGCAGTAATTTATCCCAAAAAGTTGGAAATGAAATAAAAATCCATTAATTTGACGAAAACTTAATGACAGCTGATTGCAAGAAAAGCTTTTGTTTTATTAAAAAATCCACGAAAATAAAAAATTGGAAACAAATTAAGAAAAATAGAAAATCGCTTAATTTTTGGACTTTCAATTTCTGTTCCATACAATAATCTGAATTATTTTATACCACTTTAAATTTGAATTATTTTCAAAAAATTTCTGTCTGTTAGACGAGAAATCTCCTTCATGAATTAAAGACAATAGAAAAAGTAAAATGTTTTGCTTTACTTAATGTCCAATGTAAAATGGAAGTGAAGTAAATTATTTTCAATAATTTTTACTTTTATTGTGCGCTGATAAAACTATGCGTTAATTGAAGTATGTAAGAAGAAATGTGAAGTTGTTTTTAAACATAATTTATATACAGTGTGTCCAGTATTACATGTTAGATCATGCTTTTAAAAAAACAAAATTGGAGGGGGCGTGGGATCCTAACTCTTTCCAAAATAAGCAGACTTAAAAATAGTTGGTTTTGTTTTAATAGGTCACCCTGTAACTTCTGAACGTTACACCTTATGCTGATATTTTAAACTTTGAATGAACTTTTCTTATTTAAGTAGTTTTCACATTAATTTATAGAATGGTTTCGACGAACAGTAAAAATTATTATAACAAATTTCATAATAGCATTTTATACTCCGAAGAATTTTTCGGTAGAATAAAAACGTCTCGAACTGATCATTTTCACAGTATATCTGAAAACCCTAAATTTTTGTGTAGCATTACCAAGAAGAGATTGCCCGAATTAGTCTTGTATTTACAAACTATTTTTATGAAAATTCCGTGCAGAGAATTTTTGATCTCTCCACGTCCAAGAGTTCTCAGGTTGTGTCCATGTATATGGTGCAAAACGGAATTTAAATCGACAATTTCATTTAAAAGGGCCATGTGCAAACGCATGATGGACGGAACGAGAGAAGGACATGCCAAAATTAGTATATTA
Organism: Dioctria linearis; assembly: GCA_963930735.1. Taxonomy (NCBI): domain Eukaryota; kingdom Metazoa; phylum Arthropoda; class Insecta; order Diptera; family Asilidae; genus Dioctria; species Dioctria linearis. Next base: position 250,680,182 of record OZ005741.1, read on the forward strand.
TTATGTGCGGGTGTGCAATCTATTTTTCTTTAGAAGCTTTCACGGCCTGCTACACTTTACGGTAAGAAGCCCAAATCAAACTGATGGTAGTATCACATTTCCTTAAGTTTCTGAAATACATATTATTCGGGTCTGGTTGGAACGGGAGTAACGTAACCACATTTCGGATCCAAAAAATTTGGTTCTGAAGAGAAGCGCACAACGGATCAACTCTTGTAGCGAAGTCCGCTGATCCTACTAGCCTAGTCGCCCTATGTTAATTTAACCTAACCTATGTGAACGTTCTAATAATGAGCAAATAGGACTAAGCGTATGAATATTTTAAATTTAAAGCGTGCGCATTTCATAGTAGAACTTTGATAAAAGTATGTCGTACACTATTTAAGCTAAGTCGACTAAAATGGTGTTCGTTTCATTATTCTCAAGTGCTTCACAGGAATAATAGAAAAATCTTACATTTTTCAAAAAATATTGAAGTAATGTAATACGTACATATGTCAAATATTCATATATTTCCCAGATTAAACTCATGGATTTTTAAGCTTATAACAAACCAACTCGAACTACATGTGTGTTATACATAAATATAGACGCAATTCGAAAGTCTCTTTTTAATTAAACATTGACAAAAAAAGATAATAAAAAATACTACTTGTTTTTTTTTTCCACAACGTACATGTATATTTTAAATTTACATATAATGTAACAGCCAACGCGTTTCGTCTTGTCAGGACATCTTCAGGGCTTTTGTTGTACTCAAACAACAAAACAAACAACAACAACAAAAGCCCTGAAGATGTCCTGACAAGACGAAACGCGTTGGCTGTTACATTATATGTAAATTTAAAATATACATGTACGTTGTGGAAAAAAAAACAAGTAGTATTTTTTATTATCTTTTTTTAAGATGGCAATTAAAATAAACTTATTCCACCAAGTGTTATCCATAAAATCAGTAAACATTGACATATTTATAAGTTCGCTTGAAGTCTTATTAAAGTTTATTTTATACTAATGCAAATAATGGATTGTATTTTTTAGATAATATATTGAACTAAGCCTACATGTCTGGCGACACTACTAAGAGCCTATCCATTTCTATTATTTCAAAAGAGAATACACGCTGGGGTCCTATAATGAAAATTGTTCGCCAGCAGGAAAAGTCAATTTGACAAATAAGATTTAATAGATTATTGTTACATGGAACCGTTTGAAATAGAGTTTGTATAAATGATGACATTCAACATATGATGAATATGACTCGAAGAAAGAAAACTGTTTTACATGTTGTTGTCAGCCTTGGTCACTTTCAATTCTACAGCTACCTTGCTAGGTGATTTTAGAATAACAGAAGCTGGTAAGAGCTTTTGACGGATAGCAAATAGTGCTATCATCAGATAATCTTTCCACCAAGTTTCGTGTCTGAGCCAGCAAGCAATATCTGAAATTCGTCGACTTTATCACGCATGTTCATTGCATTCAGTGAACAGAAATTATGTCCACGGCAATGGCCATAAAAACTATTCGGTGATAACAAACTTTAAAAAGGACGAAATTTCACATATAAATAAAGGAGTATTTAAATATGATATGCAAAACCATATTTCGGAGATATTTAATATGAAGAAGGACAATTCAATATCTTCGTAGCATTCAAAGCATTTCAAAGGCATCAAAAACTCAAAATTTTAGCCAGGAAAGGATAAATCTAGTTTTTACTATCGACTTAAAAGGGGTACCCTTATTACCAAGTTCAAGCGATTTCAGCATACGTTATAAAACGAAAGTTGTTGTGGACAACTACACAACATTTGATATAGTTACGCAACAGAGATGGTATTTCTAATAACAGAAATTAAATTTCCTTTTATAGTGATGGACGCACGTAAGCCCTATAAGCTCTGTTTTAACAAGCTCCTGACCTATCCTTCCAATAATAGTTGAAAGCACAATTAAGCAAAATTATATCCAGAAAGGTCATGTTAAACTGGAAGCAAATTGATTGCATGTTTCCACTAAACCATTAGCAATACAAGGAAAAAGTTATAATTGGTCTAAGACAAAACTCGACAATAACCTAAATGAATATAAGTGTAGCTCTCATAATCATTTCCGAAATATACAAGCAGTTGAAAATTCTACCAGCTTATGCATATCATTCTGCAGTTACTTTTCATCTGTAATGCGATTCGACATATTTTTTAGATTCCCTATTTCATAAACACATTCCGGTTTCTTAGATATATTTTGGGAAAGAGGTCTGTCTATAAAATTTATATATATATTTCTGCATTTAACTCATACTTAGTTGTTACTTCTGATCTGATCGTGAAAGGTATAAAATTCAATTTTGGGATATATTCGGTGTTGGCCTCACTTCTAAGGTTACTTTTGTTTTACATTTTGAAGGTATAATTTTTAAAATCTCAAATTTTTAAATATTGATTGATTAATTTCGGGTAATTTCGGGTAAAAGTGAAAATACTGAAGGATTTGGATAATAAAATCTCAAGAACTTTACAGTCCAATTATTTCATATTACTAATATTATTAATGTTGTTAATATAAATATTACTTTGATAAACGCAAGCTTTCCAAAATCGCGATTAGGCAGTTCTTTATATGTTCAGAATATGAGTTTAGATAATTCAGTCTCAACGATAAATTATTATTAATACATAAAAAAGAGATTGTTTTCAACCACATTTATGAATTTAGGATAAGTAGGCACTCCCTCGGAAATAACTGATAATACTATAATATCTCATAATTATACGCTACAATCTAATCAGCTAAATTTTTTTTTAAATAACACCATATTTCTTAATAATTACGTAGACTTACCTGAAAGCCATGTTGCATTAAACCTCTTAATTTTCCCCACAACACCATTAGCTGTGACAAGATCCAATTCTTTCTGCGAATCCGCCAATACAGTGTAACTGATACTTAAACAATATATAGCTGTCGAAACTGCTACCATCTCCTTAAAGCCCTAAAATATTTTATATAATTTGTGTGACCTACTTGTAAATTCAGATGGATCTCACCATTTTAAGTATTTAGTGGTTACTATTTATATTTATAATATTTAACAGTGTTTCTCAATTACAAACTTTTTTTAAGAACTTGACTATATATTTATTACGCAATGGTATGATGTGAATATTGGCACTAACTCAATTCAAATCATGAAATTCCTTCAATTACCTCAGCTTATATATACCCAAGAAAATTTGTTTACCACACATTGACTAAATAAACTTGGAATTTAATGTGTAGAAAAATACTATTCTTTTATGTACGCAAGTGGCAAGTGGTAGTTTAAAATAAATTTTTTGTTTGTTTTTGACGTAAATTTTCCACTCCAAATTGTTTTCATCAACGGAAAACGTACCTTAATGTGGAAATGAGGTAATTTAAGTTAACAATATTTTTTACATTATTTGTTTTAATACTGCTTTTGAGGAAAACAAAACGAATAACTTATTGTTGCTTATCTACCTAAGCAAATTTGGTTACCATACATAACATATTCTTTTTTGTACGCAAATGACACGTGTGAACTTAAGATAAATTTTTTTACTTTTAAATTATATTTTTCATTCCAAATTGTTTTCATCAACGAAAAACATATCTTAATGTGGAAATGAAGTCATTTAAGGTATTTGTTTTCACACATGCTCTTGAATAAAAGAAAACGAATAATTTCATCTCGTTCTTGTTATTTTACTTCGAAAATAATGACCAGAACGTGAATTTTCTCTTATAGGTTCTGTAACAATTTAATTTCGCGAAGAAAAAAATATTCCATTTAAGAAAATGCCATTAAAGCAATAAAGCACTTTTTTGCTGAAAAGTTCAACAAAACTTCCATCTTCGGCAATCACTCGATTCGCAATTCAAAACAAATTTTCTCCAAGGGTTTTTTTTAATAACACACTTACTCACCCTAAGGAATACTCCTCAAGAGTAAATAAAACGTCCTTTGGTTTGAGAATGGCATGAATACTTGAAACAAAATATTGCAAAGTAAAGAATTCTGTAGCGTATGGCAAAAATGTAGAAGAAATATTGGAGAAATCTCAATATTTACAGCTCCAAGAATAAAAAGTATAAAATCGTGTTTGCGAGAAGTCCCCCACTGCCTTGAGACATTACTTGAAAAGTTAAATAGATTTCGAGGATTAGTATTGATCGGCATTAAGTAAGACTTAAGTCAGTTTTAACTTTTTAAGGATTTTTGTTAAATTTTACACCGGGATGCAAAGCAGATTTTACATGTTTTAAGGGTTGAAATATTAATAAACGAGAATTTCCCGAAGGGATTTCACAATACACCCAATAAAATCGTTGCACCGACATTCGTGTTGTCCTCCCTAAGGCCGTCAAGCCGATATGATTCCCATGCCACAGTTAATTGGGTTCGGTTCCCGAGCCGCAGGTGTTCTACGGATTATCACTCGTGCAGGGGTCATAGAGAAAATGCAGAAAAAAAATCGAAATTTTCGATTCAGCGATCAGAGAGGTCTCATCAGTATGGTTATCTCTGATCGCCTACCATAGAGGTTCGATAATAGAGTCACCCACTTGCCCTGCCCATTCAAATACTTTTTATCAAAAGCAACTGTGAATCATATGGTAGCAATATTTCTAATTGCAATTTTCAGATTGGGTAAATATTCCTCAATGGATAAAACAAATAAAATTTGTGTTGGAGAATTCTCGTCCCTATAGAATACAATCCACTGAAAATAATTTCAATGAATTTCTTTACTGAAATATAGGGGGAAATTTGGAAATTCACTGAAATTATTTTCAGTGAATTTCAGTCGATAGAGACGAGATTTGTCCACCTACAAGTCATAGGGACAGCCTGAATTGTAGCGGCGCTTCCCACGATTGGACCGGCACTACAGCGGCCCCTACAAGGGTGTCCAATCGTCAAAAGGACAACTTAGCAATTACGAAGAAAACTATTTCACGTCTCCAGTCTATCCGTCAGTCAAGCGCAGACTCCTGCATCAATCCAGTCCAGACCTAACCTGATCGCTGAAAATTATGTGAAGTCTATCAGCCCTTTAAGCCGATACGGACTTCTGCTGCAAAACCGCCTCAACTAAACCGGGTATTTAAGCAGAGCAATTACATAAGCCAGAACACGCAGAAATTGTGGGCACCATTCCCACAGCACTAATTGGCAGTATTAACCCCAAAAAGTTCAAGCCGAAACAAAAGTATACCACTGGATAAGTCATAACATCGAGAATTAACATATCAACAGTATTCGCAATTCTCAAACTGGTATCCTGGTTTTACCTCAGGCAAAGCCTACGATAGATGTTTTGGTACCTAAACATGCACCAGGGGCTGCCCCTTGTTGGAAGCAAAGGATGCACTGCTTCACTTGAGATAATGGAAAAATCTAAACATAAGAGACAAACATTATGCATTAAAATATTGCCAGAATATTTTTTAAATAAATTTATAAAATTCAAACAATTTTACTCCTCTGGCAGCACTAGATACAAGTTAAAAATTTGGACAAGATACGCCCAATTTTCTCCTGCAAACTAATACCATTCCATCCAACGCAATGTAATTATGTCGCTACCAATATACTGTATGAAACGCTGACGCTGACAGAATGTACCGTTTTCTCCACCCAACACCTAACCATCGAACCGGCTCGCCCAGATAATTATATAATTTTCGAGTGGTACGGAAGGAAAGGCTTTCAAATAAAACTTTCCGTAGTACACTGAGATTTGAGTGATGCTGAAATCTCTACACCGTCTTTGCAACAACAAAGCCAATGTCAAAAATTTATACACATTTAACCTACTGGGCACAAGGGTTTGCGTACACATTGTTATAGTGCGTTGAACGTAACGTAGCGTTTCACAATTGATTTGCATCCCCTTATAGCACTTTCATTGTATAAATTCTGAAGTATATGCAGGTGGGGCTGCTGCTCCCGATTTATTTAAATCTTTCCAGAAGCTAATAGTTTCGCAGCTTTTTTAATTAATTTAAATAACCTTTATCCATTTACTAACCCTCGACTAAATAACTTTGTGCTTAAGGACGATGCCCGTGACTAAAATGTTAAATCTTAGGAATAGTTTTATAGTTAAAAACGTTGATGGATTTAAATGGGATTTTTTGATTTAGAATTAGTGAATGGGCAGCTTTTCGATTGGCTTTTGTGGCCATGGCGTAGGGGTTGTGTGTTATATCAACTCAAAGGTCTTGCTATATGCTCTCAAATGGCATATTTTATTTTCCTCTGTAATAAGCTTTATAACAGACTTTTTTCAAACGATATCGTTAATATTCGTGACTTCGGAATTTATGTACAGATGGCGTGTAGGTTGGCGCGAGGGTTGCTTTTCTCCTACACACTTTAGAATAATGTTTTACATACAGGGCTTTCCTCTATGGTGGTCCATAGAGCGGAAGGTGATAGTATTCACCCATTGTCCCATCTTCGAACTTAATGTTACTTTTTTTTTTAAGTCAGTGTGCATAATTTTAGCTATCTAAGTACAGGCGTTCCCCATTTACCGTGAGGATGGGCGAACAGACATGCAAGAATCAAAATAGCTTCTAATATTGTGCATAGGTGTCCAATCCATTTTGCTCTACCATCATTATTTCTAGGTGCTGCTACAAACTGAATAAAAACCTTAATCAATGATTTCATCTATGGTATAAAAGGAGGTAAAAAAAAGTTTGAGAATCCGAAATTTTTAGTTTAGATAACCAAAACTCCTGAGATCAGAGGAGCATGGGGCTGGTTGAGCTTGAAGAAACCATAAATTTCTGCATGCAATCAGCTCTTGACGGTTATCGTACAACCCTAACTTTTGCAGATATAGGGTGTTCTGTGAAAACGTAGCATATTTTTTTAATCACTTGTAGTGATCTTTAATATCACTTCTGTTTTTGAATTTTAAAGAAACCTAATTTCAATGTTTGAATTCAAAATTCTATCGCCATATTTTGTACTAAATTCGCTGCCAAAGAAATCCACTGAACATTCACAAGCGGATGATCAAAGGCCGAGTCATGTGACCCAGAAGCATACACACACAGTAGTAATGCCCTTATCAAGACTAGTCTCTGAGTTTATCGCTGTCGAGTTAGTCACTGCCAGTGAGCGCTGTCCGGTATCTAGAAAAGTCTTAATTGAAATTAAAATTGTCAATGTAAAGAAGTTTTGCTTTAAGTTATATTTCTTAAGTATTGTTCATCTGAATTATTAATAAATTAAGTTTGTTTTAACCGCTGCGTTATAATTTGGGCTGAGCCCCAACACACTCTGTAACCCCAAAACAGCTGATATGTCCCCCCTGCAACACAATTTTTTCTTCCAGTTGAGTACTAACACCTGCTGGTCTATGGATCACCATAGAGGAAACACCTTGTATTTTATGGGAACATTTCAATTTTGACCATTATATGAGTTTTAAATTTTAATGTGAAATAAGGCTTTCAAGTTTTCTCATGTAATGTTTTTTTTTTAAATATATTGTTAAGCCAAGCTCAGGGGTAGTCAACTACACCAGTACATTAACACGTTTACATGACTGGGGAAAGCAAAAGGATGTGAGACATGTGTTAAAAATATGCAGAAGATATGGGCAGACGATTGGTAGAAGATGTTTATAAAACGATGATACAATTTGTCTGAACCCACTGCCATCATTTCTTCCATGGTAACTGAGCGAAATGCAAGGTGCGGTGTGTCAAAATTTAGGCCAGGATAAATAAGTCTCTAGTATGATGGGTTGAGAGCGTGGAAACATCAGAAGAAATAACTGAGTTACCTTGGTTAGAAATAAAAAAGTTTTTGGGCTCATCTGCACTAAAGTCGCATTCAGAGTTGCTTTTTTTCATAGACTCCGGCAACTTTCAGATTTTTCCACACGATCTTAGATAGTAGATTAGGCTTTAACTTTCACTCAAAATAGTGTCGCTTAGCATTGCGAATAGCATAGGTAAAGTTGTTACAAGCCTTTTTATACAGCGTAAGCGATTAAATTGAATTCAGTATTTTGTACTGGCATACGAGGAAATCACGCTCATTTATCAGAATTCTAATCTTCCCCGAGTACCGTGGACAGACACCATTGCTCACCTTTCTAATACGAAAAGGAACACATTTGTCGAAAAGTTAATTTGATAACCGGTAAAATAAATCTAATTGCTCATCAAGCGTTGCTGCCATAACGATCTTTATCCAAGGAAGAACTGCAGCCTCTTCAGACAGGGCTTCCAGCGGTATACTCCTAAATTCTCAAAACATAGAATTGTGCTCATTTGTAGTCTGCATTTCAAATCGTAGGACAACAACAAAATATCTTAATTTATAGTGCTTATGGGATCAAGCTGACTAAGAAACAGAGCACGACTTGGTTTCGATGTTAGTAAACAGTCAAGTAGAGATGGATTAGATGTAAAGAAATAAGTTGGCTCTGAGTTGACTAAGCTGAAGTAAATGGATAATATGAATAAGAGGAAGCTACCCTGGGATAATATATTTATATTAAAATCACCACCAACAATTAAATTGGAGTATCGATGTGACAGTTCAGTGAGAGTATTTCCAAATTCATCAGCATCGCTAAGATTAAACACATTAGGAAGACAATATGCAGAGCATATAAGGCATTTACTGCCCCTGTATTTAGCTTCAAACAGAAAAATTCGATAGATCCGATTGTAGAGTAATGTATTAACTTGGAACCAATACAGTCTCTGGCGAATATAGCAACACCACTACCCTCTCTCTCATCACGTACATTTCTAAACAATCTGTAACCCGGGATGATCACGGGAGAAGAAGGGATTGAATAGTGAAGCTAAGTTTCACTAGCAAGTAGAACATGTACATCAGAGCCCACGAAGATCAGCCGCAATTCATCGACTTTATTCCGGATACACCTAGCATTTAGTACACAAATATTCCGACCACTAAAGCGTTAACATATAATGTTCAGAAGAACTCCCGGATCGCACGTAATACCATTACGATGGTCCATATTAATATTCATCGTGGGCAGAAGTGGCATCCGCCAATGCATCCAATCCAAGGCACAATAGTGCAGGTAAATGACGAATACATCCATTGAACTATGTCCAATCTCTAGTACATTATTAAAGTAAAACATAATCATAGAGGCGAAAAAGAGAAATTAAAGTAGAAGAGAAAAAAAATAAAAAAAGGTCTAAAATGGTAAAGTAAACAAATGAAATTTGAGAGTAAGTACCTAATTTGAAAGAAAATGCCTAATTCCTAATGTACCTCCAACCGATCAACTACAAACAACATCACGACACAGCTGACTGTGATCCATTATTTTATCGAGATGCCCATCCATTGTTCGCCTAAGATACCCAAACCCATTTCTAGTCATCACAGAGTGCAGCTTCCCATCTCTTCGCAGACCTTAGTATTGAGTGATTTTTAGGAGTCAGGCTTTCATTAACATACTCTTTTCTATTAGAAGCAAATCCATCCATTTGGCTTAGTTTAATTCCCCGATTTTTTGCAGAGGAAAAGATGAAAGCATGGCATTCAGTTTTCGACGAGAAATGAACCATTTTAGGAGGGGCATAACCAGTCCGATTATTTTTGCTTCAGCCATTACTGCTTAGAGCTTTAAATTGAATTCTAAGCACATTTACATATGGAGTAGGATTGTGCTGAACTCGGGTTGCAATGTTTTTACAGATATTCATTTCGCCGGGATCCTCAGGGATTTCCCTCATCACAGCATCAGATAATTGCCGGTCACATCGAAGTTCTCCATATCATTTTTGAGCAACACACATTCACTTTCATATTCTTTCATTTCCTGTTCGCAAGCAATCAGCTCCTGAGATAAGAGTCGCACAATGGCATTTTCATACTATTAAGAGACCTATTGAAACCCACTGGTGCTCTATATCAGAATTTGTCCCGCTCGAAGTTCAGAGAATGAATTGAATATAATAACTCAACGCAATTAATCTATTCTATTTAGAAATATAACAGGCGCTCCGGGCAATCACTGTAACTATTTCACAAAATATAATTATGCGGAAATAAAAGAACCATAGAATACTTTCAGTACAAACGCAATCGAGTTGGAGCTTGCCAAAAACACGTCTACTCACTAGTATGCATTCTACCAAGTGAAAATTCGCAATAAGGAGTGGGGGAGGCTATGAATTAATATTTCTATGTATGTTATTATGTGATTAAAAACCAACATATACAAATTTTTATAAAATAATATTTATATAGCGATAGAAACTTGGATGAGTCAAATGTACATATTCTGCCAAATTACAACTCGTTCGGATTACAAGACTCGACCCTAACATGTGAAGTTAATAATAAAGGTTTCTAAATTGTAGTAAAAAGTCCGTAAGCTCCAACCGAAAACCTTCCAATATAACGAAAAATGGCTGAGTTTGTCTGCCGTTTTAAATTTACAAATTTTACAATAACCTTTTAATCCGATACCCCCAAAGCTCATCAATTTTAGTCGAATTTTAGTGGAATTGGTCCGTATATCAAAGTTCGTCCCTATCTTGCATTTATCTCAATTCTGACCACAGATTCGTACTTTTGCAACCACGAAAACCCGAATTATGTTTTTTCGAAGTTTCGAAAATCAACTGCTATTGTCTCTAAAGGTATTACATCAGATTAACAAAAATCGAATTTGCGAAAAGCAAATTTTGATTAGTTTCACACTAAATTTTGTTTCATATTCACTAATAATTAATTTATTGAGACCAAAATTTCGTCTGACTCTCCTGACAAATTGCTTATTTTAAAAAGTTACGTTTGGGGTTGCAATGAAATCAATATTGAGTAATCAAAGCCGTCAACCAGCCCAAAGAAACACACACGCTTGATTACACTAATGTTGGCCTTAACCATCATTGGAATACTTTGAAATAAATATCTCAGGAAAAAAAACATCGTAATTAAAATATCATAAACAGACAAATATATCATCGTAACGATGTAAAAGCATGGTAGCTGGTTATTTCATTATGACTATATCCAATGTTAAGGACTTAAGCTAATTTTTGTTGTCCTTCTACTTAACTTTGTAATAAACAGAAATTTTCGAAAAAATTGATCTGAGTTTGTCTATAAAGGGAACACTGTGTATACAAATTTTTAGTTCCAATTTACATTTGCAGCGTACTGGCTCCAAAAATGGCCCTGCTCCGTGATATACTTATAAGTTTTTACAAATATCAAAAATACTTCTTTATATTTACCGGTTTATGGCCTATAAATTTCGAGTCATCACTACCAAGGGTTTTATACAATGCGGTCTTTTTGCAATTTTTCATTTTTTGGACGCTATTGTTCGTGTTTTGTATGCTGATACAATTTTTGTATGATATCGGAGATTTTGATAAATTAATGCAAAATCTTTTTATGCGCAGTACCGAAATTGCAGGATGTACAAAAATTTTGGAACTGAAACTGGGAAGTCATATTCACAAGAACTTTAGTGATGATATTCAAAGCGAAAAATTTTGTCCGCGATATGATCTTGAACAACTGATCATTTCAAAGACTGCATCATTTTTGCTATATCCGTAAGTGGCGTATTACTAGGACCATTAACTTATCGAACTATTGAACTACCAGTGAGGGCCTACTATCCAGTAGATATGGAAAATTCGTACAAGTTTATTCTTTTGTACATTTATCAGTTCTGTGGACTACAACTGCATTGCATGCTGAGTGTCTATGACACTTGGATTGCATCTCTAGATTTTTTTGTTTGCTCCCAACTAGACATTCTTGCATCTAGATTACGTCTTTGTGAAAATTCAATCGCAAATCAAGACTTCTCTGAAGAAAAATCGGGCCAAAATCAGCACTCGTGCGAATATAGTCTAAAGGAATGCATGCTTTTCCACAGAGATATTTTGGACTTAATAACTTCAATTGAAAGTGTGACAAAATTTCCATTCACGGTTCAGATGATCATCTCATTAGTGGTTATATACGTAAATTTTTACGCATTATCTTTTGTACGTTAATTGAAAAAAAAATACGAAGATGAAAATGTATACATAAGTGTCATATGACTTGCATCCGCAGTTGTCACCTATGAAGAATGCTGTAAGGTTTGGATCAATCCTGATCTATCTTGTTGCCCTTACTTTCCAAATTTTTCTCATGTGCTACACCAGTAATGAGATATCGGTCAAAAGTGTGAATTTAGCAAACTCATTGTATGAAGCCAATTGGTTTTAATGGAATATTAGGAACAGAAAAATTACGCTAATCATGCTGCAAAGATTACAGAACCCAGTGAAGATATGTATGTTGATGATGTACGTTCTTGCTTTTAAAATGTTTACAGCGGTAGGAATTTTAACAAATTATAAAATTAAAAGTTAGCTAGTTTCGATTTCATTGCTGATTATTAACTCGTCCTACTCATACTTTGCTATTCTGAGAAAGATGAACAGCTAGGCAGAAACTATGCAATTTTAAATTTTTTTGGAGTGTTAATTAAAATTCTTTATAGTTTTCTAAATAATCTTCACTTTGCACTATTTAATTTAATATTTTTAGAATTGTTTATTGTGTCGTGGTCTCAATTTTTAATTTAAAATTTATTTACGTATTATGCGAGTTCTTCTGTTTTTATATCTACGTCGAGAGATTTAATCGTGATAAAATTCTTGCCATTTTTCACAGTCACTCTCATTATTTTATTTCAGGCCGTATGGTTTTATATGGTTCACCTTATCGTCCCTACACTTCCATTTCTGCTGCAGTAATACTTTTCTAAAAGATAATATCAGTCACTATTTGTCGTGCAAATATAGAATTTTATCAGATACAAAATTTAGATCATTATCCGCATACTTATCACAAAGTCAGGATAATAATTGGCTCTCATACTGACGATATACTAGACAAATTGTATTATACGTAGCAAAGTAAAAATGTTGTTAGTATTTTCATTAAATAAAAAAAACATATGAAGCGCTTTCATTAATTTAGGCTAAGACCGGAGCAAAAATATAAAAAAAAATTTATTCGTTGTTTTCACTATACCTGCATGTTGCAAAAGTAAAAAATTCGAAAAATTATATTTTAGAAAAAAGCACATGTTATTTTGTAGGAAAAAATTTGAACTTCTTAAATTTTATTATAAAAAATATTAAAAAATCTTTTAAAACAAGAAAATTTTTATTGCAAAATATGAAATGCTAGAACTCAGACTAAATCTTAATAGTTTAGACATCCAATACTCTTCCTAACTGAAACTCATGTCCAAACTATTATGATTTAATCTGATTTCCAGCATATTAAGTTTTGCAATAACAATTTTCTTGTGCCTATCACGGAGAAAAAAAAATATGTTTTACGTTTATTACGTATAGAGAAGGTTAAAGATTAACTCGCAATTATCACCTTGAAAATATTTTCAAAAACTACTCCGTTTATTCATCAACCACTTTCCATGCCCGATAGCGATCTAAACCTGTGTCACAACGGTATCTAGGTAAGAACCAGACATTCTGCTCATTTATCCTTCATTCACTCAAACCTCAGCTACTCCCTAATTATGCCGGCAATAAACCTGAAAGATTCATACTTCCGAAAACATTCCTCGAACATAAAACACCCTTTTAATCCCTTTGAGACACCGCTTTTATTGCTCATAGAAAGTGGAAGACGGCACCAGGCGTTGCCTGTCTTGATATTCTAACATCCTACCTCTGTTGAGGGGTTTTTCCCAACATTTGTTTCCTAGAATTGAAACGTAAACCAGATTTAACCTTGATCGATATGCTCAAATGGATATTTACCATATGTACGCTACAGCTCGGCCAACCTATTTGTCACTGTCCTCAATGACGCAAGGCCAGCCCTCACGTCAAACGAGCAATTGACATATACAAATCAGGTAAATTACAATTTTCGACACTCAGTCTCACTTGCTGTTGCAATTTCGACACTCAGTCTCGCTTGATATTGCAATTTCGACACTCAGTCTCGCTTGATGTTACAATTTCGACACTCAGTCCCAGCTAACATAAGCTCCAATTTCGACACTCAGTACCACTTCTCCGATTATTTTGCTGTGTATCTCTCTAAAAAAAGATAAATGTTCCACCCATCCGCAGAATGTACAGATTTTCGCCGTAAATTCCTAAAGGGATAGAATGTAAACCTGACGTCACAACCCTCACTTCATGTCAATGCCCAATTTTACATCAAATCAACTAGCATTTCCTTCACAAAATCAGAAGTTTCGCTCCGTAATATTTATTTGTACCTTCTTGTTTTTAAATACATATAAATATATATATTTTCTTTTTACATGAGCGCGTATGATTACTTAATAGCATACCGCTCTGTCTCTGAGTTCTCATCGAAATCGATATCCTCTAATGTACACCATAGTTTTAGTCTTTACAATAATCGACACAATTAATTGTATTCACTTTTGAAGTGTATTTATTTTTACATTCCTTGGCTAGGTGTCCCGTCTGTAAACAGTTAAAGCACTTCCTTGTACTGTTAGCTAAAGGGCATGCATCAGCATAGTGTCCAAATTCATTACACCGGAAACACTTCTTGTTATTATTAATGTTGTTGCGCCTAGTGTCCGTGTTATGGTTGTTACCTTGGTTCTCTCTCCTACTCAAATTTCTTCTCTCAACTGTTCTAAAAATCTGACCTTCACTTTCGTATGGGTGCACCTTACTCTGTCTCGAGAATCTACCTGGATTAATGTTATGATTAAAACCAAATTTTTGTTTCTTCGCCCCTGCAGCATCATTTCTTCGAACCTTTTAATTTTTCGCAAAAGACCAGGTAAATTTTTGCATTCGGATGCCATAAGGATGTTAATAAGGTCTTGGTTTGTTAGTCCACCAATTATGTGGTTAATTATAGTCATGTCATCTAAGTCGATCTTCCTACCCAAAGCAACTATATCGTAAAAATAGTCCTCTATGTTTTCTTCATCTTGCTTCTTTCTAGTCATTATTTCGTACAGAACACTGGCATCATCTCTTCAAGTGGGAAAGCTCTGTTTGAGTTCGTCCCTAAAAATAGCCCAGCTCTTAATGGAGCCTTGTCTGCTATCGAACCAGCGTTTGGTAGCACCTTTTAATCGTAAGGACGCATAAAGCAAAGTTTCTTCCTCTGTCCACCCATATACCAGTTTCAGCCCATCAACGTTTTTAGTCCACAATGCTGCATGGGGTTTGTTGTTTAGAGAAGGGTTAAACTCTGCTATTGTTTCGCTTATTTCGTGAAAGACAACCTTTAAACTTCTTTGTGGATTACCTATTTCGCTCTGCCTACTTGAACTAGGAACTGGCGATTTTCTATTTAATAAAATTTCTCTTTCTCGCCGCAATAAATCTACTTCCCACTTGAGGAGATCTACTTCACTTAAATTTCCACCTACATTTCCAGGAGCGCTTACCACAGAATCTCCCGGTTCCTGATCCATTCTGAAGTCCTCCTGACTTGCTGGCTGACTGTCCATCTGAGTCACCATATTGTGATTTTCCGTCACGGACATACTATTTTTTTTTATATATATATATGTGCGTACTAAATGAATTTTTTTTATATATAATGTAGAGTATGTACTTTGATATTACCCGAAGTCTATGTATTGTCACAAGAAAAATTTCTAGCTCACTCTATTCTCCACAGTCTTTAGTTCAGTCTTTAATTCACAGTTTTTAATTCACTAAACGTTATCAGTCCACAATATATACCTACGCGCCAATATTCACTGATATCACTTAATCTCACAAACTTCAAAATTTAAAACTATCTCGAGACGCGAACGTTTTCGCAATTCACTAAACAGTATATATCTACGCTTATATTCACAGATATTATTGAATCTCACAAACTTTCAAAATTTCAAAATTATCTCGCGACGCGAACTCTTTCGACCCCACACTTGAGATATTACGTATAGAGAAGGTTAAAGATTAACTCGCAATTATCATCTTGAAAATATTTTCAAAAACTACTCCGTTTATTCATCAACCACTTTCCATGCCCGATAGCGATCTAAACCTGTGCCTCAACGGTATCTAGGTAAGAACCAGACATTCTGCTCATTTATCCTTCATTCACTCAAACCTCAGCTACTCCCTAATTATGCCGGCAATAAACCTGAAAGATTCATACTTCCGAAAACATTCCTCGAACATAAAACACCCTTTTAATCCCTTTGAGACACCGCTTTTATTGCTCATAGAAAGTGGAAGACGGCACCAGGCGTTGCCTGTCTTGATATTCTAACATCCTACCTCTGTTGAGGGGTTTTTCCCAACATTTGTTTCCTAGAATTGAAACGTAAACCAGATTTAACCTTGATCAATATGCTCAAGTGGATATTTACCATATGTACGCTACACGTTTTAGTACAATTTTTTTTCTACTTTTTAGTCATTACATTTTCGCTAAAAACTCATATAACGGTACATAATCTATCTGACATATGCAAATTAATTTGCATCTACATTCTCTTGTGAAAGTTGTGGCGTTGTTACATATCCATTCAATATAGCAATATTGTATAATACCTTCCAACCTGAGAAATGACAAGTCTTCGGATATTTTGGAAAATTTAAATGTTCCCTTTATATATGTAAAATATTAGGCTAAAGCTTTTAAAAGAAAAATCAGCCCCCTCGCACCAAGCTACACCCTTTTGTATACAATTTAGTGAATCACGAATTTTTAAGATATTCGGGTGAGAAAAGTCTGCTATAAAATGTCTTACAGAAGAAAAGAAGATATCCCATTTAACCGGGCTCAGCATGAGCTATAATTTGAAATCATACACGGCCCAAATTGGACAACCCCAAGGGCGGTAGTTATTACCCCCAAGTTCCAAAACCTCCAAAAACGTCAATTTTTCTACCTCATCGGAAAGCTCTATATTCAATGATTCTAAATAAAAAAAACCCATGTAAATCCATCCACGTTTACTATCCTAAAACTTTTCCGTCGCGAATGGCACTCTCAGGCGCTCAGGCACATAGTTTTTTAGTCAGGGGTTTGTGAGTAGATAAAAGTTATTTAAAACAAAGGGAGTTTTATTTTAAAAATTGAGTACGAATACCGGAATAATTATTTTGAAGTTTTAACAAGAAATATAAATCATGTAAAGAAGTGCGTTATAGCATACGAGATCAGACGACCTTTTAGACACCCATCGCTCGTAGTCCATTGTCTAATACACCATCTCCATTGTCTCAAACACAATCAAAGAAACATATCTCGTGAATAAAATTAATTACACCATGACTTACATATGTAAGATGTAAAAAGTTTTACACTTTTCACACAGCAATACCGCTCCGAATTCTTATTATTTACTTACGTAGGTGACATTAAGTATGATTTACGTTTTTAATTTGCATTCCGGATATTTTCAGTTTAATTTTTGCTATCCCTGTTGTGGTCTCGGATACAGATCAACTGCTGACAAAATAAAAAAAAGGAAGAAATATCTAGGTTTTAAATAACATCATGTGCCTATACGTTCGTGTAGTCAATTTATTTGTATCTATTTTCTCTTTCCTTTAATTACAAAAATAATAATACAATAATTTACTTTAATTTAGCTAACTTAATTCGTTCTTATAACTTAATTAATACAATGAATCATCAATCACAATTCACTTTAATTTTATTGCTTATTTTATTATTTGAACATAATTTCTTAAATCTTTGGCTAGCAGATTATATTCATTTAACGTTTCAACCATCAAATCATATCAATCCTGTAGATTTATGTAAAAATTCTAACCTTGGTCTTGATAGCTGCTGCTGTTGTTGATTCAAAATTAAAAATTTAAAAGAGAGCGAGCTAAAGCGTGCTCTGGCCTTTATTGATTTGCTCTAGCTAATTCATTAGACAATGCCAAGTCTTTTATAATGGCCCCTTACATGTAATAAGAAATGCAGATAAATAAATATGAAAAGTAAAATGTAAAAAAATATACTTTTAAGTAAATATTTTTGCATTCATCCAAGGATATTTGCAGCAATTTCCAAATTCCAAAAGAGCTCTTCTTGTTATGGTAATACGTGAATACAAAAAATTGCATTCTACTCGAACTTATATGTGGCCTTACTATTTTATTGATGTACTAACTTATTTTCGCAAATAAATCTATATTTATCTCTTGTTAACATTACCCGTCTCTTCTAACTAACTATTAGTTAAACATTTTAATAATTTCAACTTTTCTCGTTATTATGTTCGAATTCAGCATAAAAAAATTCTTATACGGAACATAACTACTTTGCTCGAACTGTCAATAAAGTTCTATCTATTAATTATCCTTGAAGTGTCGCGCTCGGAGCAGTTTGCTTTTATTGTGAAATTATAATTCATTTGTGGAGAGACTACCAATAAGCTGTGCTAGTTAGTTTATTTTAATAGATTAAAATTAAAATACCATTTCGTTTTGTATTTATAAATTCAATTCAACGCAATTATCTTAATTACTGTCCTTCTATTTTAGATTCTGACGTCTTTGGAGGCGGCTTCATCATCCAAAATCATTCTCCACTTTGAAATGTGTCTGAATGAAAGTAGCAGGGACTCACGTAATACATGGATCAATAAACTTGAATAGGCATTATTTTAGGTATGTTTACTTATTTCAATATGAAATTAATTACAATTTAATTTAATTTTTAGTATTAATGGAAATGCTTCTGGTGTGGAAGTATGTATAACACCTGCATCATTTCCCGATTCTCCATCATACCTATAATATTAAATTATATATAATATGAGAGTGGAAATTTAGATATGCTTGACATTT
This sequence comes from Dioctria linearis, assembly GCA_963930735.1. Taxonomy (NCBI): domain Eukaryota; kingdom Metazoa; phylum Arthropoda; class Insecta; order Diptera; family Asilidae; genus Dioctria; species Dioctria linearis. Next base: position 250,699,049 of record OZ005741.1, read on the forward strand.
TATTGAAAACTGACCAGCCTTTCTTGATTTTTTCACCCTGTATGAAAGCATAGGGCTCCTTAAGATTTCCTTTCATTTGGTACATCAAAATTAACACACATTAATAATATAAAAAAAAAGTTATTTTTACATGACTCTCCGGCTATCTTTCCGTCGTGTCTGCTTTGGTGAAGTTAATCTACTTTGCAAGAAAAATAATGCTAGTTTCCACTCGACCTAAGGGTATCGCTTTCACAGCATTAACCGATTTTAAAGTAATCGGTTTCCCTAAAAGAACGTTATAAGACTCAATGAGGAACAAATAAGAAAACAAAAGCCAATCGAATATTGACGATAAATGTCAACCCGCAGAAATTATTTTACGCCTATACTATTTACTTACGAAAATAAATAACCTCTTGTTGATAACAAAAATTTAACAATAATTCTGAATAACGAACCAATATTCTACATAAAAATAAACAAAACTTCTTATATAAAAACCATGTCAACATATTAATAAGCAAACGAATATAAAGGTAACTCAAGTTAGAAATATCCTCATGTCGGTTCTCTAAAAAATAGAATGTTAAAATTGTCATTTTATTAGCTTTTATGTGTACCTACATACTCTAAAATATATGCACAGGTTGTGCGCGCCTCTATTTTTCAGTTGTGCAAACAGATCAATCACATTTCCATTAAAATTTGGAAAATTTTAAATAATTTCTTTACATTCAGATAAAACTGCTGACGAATTGAAACGATTTTGACCTATTGTATTCCATTTACAAGTTTTAGAATTTTGTAGAGCGTTAAAACACCTTTCGGATTCTATTCTTGTAACTGAAGTTATGTCAAAACAATTTCTATTATTTTGGAAGTTTGTTCAAAAGATAAAATCAAGTTATTATCTCTGAAAACACTGCACAAATTCTACCACGGAAGAAGTATTCTGAAATAAATTATATATAATTAATTTTATAATATTTCAGCATCGAAAGATGAAAAAAAAAGCAAAAAAAATTTATCATTATTTTAATACTACTGGAGTATATTTAAGGATCTCGCGTTTACTACTCCCTTTTGTTCATGGATAAGTACCCGGGTATTTTTTTGACTTTTATTTTTTAGATATTTGCATGTTCCAGTTAACTTAACTGGATGTGCTTCCGTTAAATCCTAAAACTATTCAATGCAAGCATATTTCGACTGATAACATGTTAAAACTATATTTAGACATACCAATCTTTCAGCCCTACATTTATACTATGGATAGGTACCTGGGTACCTAATATACTTTATATGGGAATAGAGGTTGATAATGATTTCATCTGAAAATATGTTAGTAGAAGATCTTGATATGAAAGGATAAAGAAAACAAAATAAACTTTTTAGATTAAAATTAATTAACAATAAAGTCGAATTAAAATATATTTATATGTAAACTAGAACATAGCACAAGTACTGCATTTCGTATTAATCTCGGAATGCTCACTGCATACAGGATAATTATAAGCTCAGGACGATTTTCTTGTTTTGTGCTGCCATTTAGTTATAGCTCATTCCGTTGAGCATAGATTCTAGTGGCCTTTCTGTTATTTTCTCTCAATATTATGTCACGCATTTGATTTGTGAAAATGCGCTTGAATGTATTGAGCACAGACAGGGTCCTTGTTGAATTTACTCGTCCAGATATCTGACGTAGAATATTGTGCCTTGGAGTGCGAGTACTAGTAAGGGGGGTTAGTCCCCATACACTATTATCCCTGGCACTTAAAACTTGTCCATCGGCTGTACTGTCCTGATCAGCATTACTTTCCTCGTCTTCTTCATCACAGTCGTTGTCCTCTAGTTCAACAGCTAATTCAATATCGCCAAGAGTATCTTCGATATCTGAAAATTCTGCATCCATTTGCGGAGCGTTTTCTCTGCGTGTTTTAGGTAGAATCCACTCATCTTCAGAGCTGTATTCGTGATCCTCATGATCACTATCCGAATCATCTGATACAAGTCTTCGCAAGTACTTTATGAGGAGCAAATAGAGTAGGACATTCTAAGGTAAAATCAAACACAAAGTAGTATTACAAATGATCAATTTGGAGGATTCCAAACTAAATTAGTAGATAACGCAAATACCTTTTCAACGAATTTCATGTAAAAATTTTTTACCTATTGAATGCCTCATTAGAACAATATTCATCACCCATATATAAAAAAAATTCTAAACACTTATCAAAAAGATATCACAATATAAATTTAAATAAATCAACTTTTTCTTCAGCATAGAATTTTAAACTGTACCGAATTGCAAATATACATAACACTTAAATACTATTGGCTTGATATTCATGTGCATTTGTTTTACTCATATATCTATTTAGGGATTTTCAATTCCTTGGGAAAATTTTTGGGGTTTTGTAGATAGAGTCAATGCTATCAGATTCAGGTAAATCTAAATCATGCATTGGTACCTACCTATATAAGTTGATTTTATTTTAAGATCTCCTTTTTCTCAGTTTGTGGTATGTAAGAAACTGTGACTCAACCATCAGGTACTGTCATATGGCGACCGTACTAAAACGTACCATGACGCATTCACTTTATTACTCCCCGGGAATCCTAACCGCAGTCAGGTTACTCAACTTTCTTACGTATGGTTAAGTACTTAACTCCTGCTTATATATACGTACGCACACACATGTATATGCCAACATTAATACACACTAAAGTTAACGAAGCCACATATATTAAATCTGAACAGTTATTAAGTTAAATAAATCATTATTTACCTGTTATTCCATAAAAATAATAAAATTTCCATACAAAATATATGATGGTACCTGGGTTAATGAAGTTAACGGTGAAAAAATCTATATGAACACAAGGGTTAAGAGCTAATATGTATGTGATGACATTTTTCAAATCGAGTTCTCACTCATTGTGTGACAATAATATGAGAAACATCTTTTTGTATCGAATGGCGACTATGCATAGAATTACGTATTCTTTTTGTCGTATTTTAGGTACACTCGTCCAAATTAAAAAAGTTAAATTATTTCTAATTGCGTTAATAGAGTTGCAAAATGTTACCACAGCTTGTAAAGCTAAAACGCCATTATATATAGAAATTTCAGTTTGGGGTTGCCAATTCAGCCCGAGCAATATTTTGTAATTTTTCCATTTCAATTAAGTTATTTTATTGATTTTCTACAAGGTCAAATAAACTTCATCCGACCTAACATGTTTTACGTTGTGTTACTTAAGCTAGAGAGTTTCTTTACATATAAATTTGTATATTTTCATCAGTTATATACCGATATTCTTACTGTACATCTGGAAATATAGGTCAGGTCTTTGATTCCAAAAAAATCCCTGATTGAACTTTATCCACTATTCTATGCTGAAAATTCTTGGGATTTTATAGATGAAGCTCATTGATTTAAAATTTGTTTTTGAGAAATCGTAATGATTTTTCTTTAAAATATTTCTGTAGGTCTTTAAAGAAATCCACAAATAATAGAAGTATTTAATAAATATAAATAAAAATTTTCATATTCAAAATTAAAGCTTTCCAATAAGGTGGAAACGCTTTTGTTTACACAGAAGTATTTTAGGATATTTGAACTGTCACTCATTATGCACTTTTATTTGAGACACAAGCCAAAAACCAGTTCGAAGTTTTTCATGTTGCCGCATCAAAATAATTTATATTCATTCTGGTCGTTAAGTAGAATTACACAAACTTCTAGTTTTGAGACGAAATTTCTTTATAATAAATATTTTGTTTTTTGCAAGAATGAAAGAAAAGTAAATATTATGAAGTTATTAATATTTTTTTAAATTACAAGAAAATACAATAGTAATTCAAAAATATCAAAAATAAATTATTTTTACTGGCAATGCTTCCTTGAAAACTCTTTTACCATTAGGAATATATACAATGATGGCACAAACTTATAAATTTCCCTATGGTGACCTTGATACCTCAGTTTTTCTTAGCGTGGACTGCAACATATTGTAAAGGATCTCAATGTGATAAAATATTTTAGTAAATATTTCTGAGTAACATTGCAAATTATTGTTCTTTAGAAAAATTGAAAGGCCAGTTGCTTCGCGAAGAAGCGTTATTGGATCTCAAGATGGATATCAAATCAATTCCAAACAATAGATAAGGTGCTCTATGCCTTCAAAAATGGACTGTACGGAATGAAAATTCTGGCGAGCTTCGACGGTTCTTAGAAGATTTTTTTTTTTTGCAAACATCTAATAATATATCTTTGCCTTTGACATTGACTTATTAAGTTCAACAACTGGAACTCCCGCGACTTATGTGTTTGGTTCACCACAAGAAATAACTCCCATTCCTTCTCATCTGCACTACGAATCACCACCAGAACCACATCGAAGTTCTCTACAAGTTCTGCAAAAGAAGAGCACCAACCAAGAGCACCTTCATCTGAAACAGCTCTAGCACGAAAATATAGAAAAAATACCAGTGAAGTCAGTTCTGCGCCGTCAAATTCCTACTGCAACTCAAAAACCACAACCTAAGCGTGTTAAGCGCGTCAAGGCTAGTACAGAACAACTTAAGTAAATTTTTGATGATGAATTGGTTCAGTTGCTATGTGACGAAATAAATAAATTGCTGTTTATTCTGGACACCAAAATCCTATTGTTACTCTTAACGAGATGAGAGTATTTCTAGGTATTTTGATCGTTACTGGTTACTCACATAATCCATTTTAAAGAGATTATTGGTCAAATGAAACGGATTTAAGGAACGAGTTGGTCTCAGATGCCATGCGTCGAAATGGATTTGATACAATTTTCCGTTAAGTTCATTTTATAGATAACAGTAAACAGCAGGTAGATGATAAAATTTAGAAGCTTAGACCCTTGACGGATGCTCTAAAAAAACGATTCGCAAAGCATTTCCACCCGGAGCAAGATTTGTCTTATGATGAATATATGATTCAATACTTCGGCCGTCATGGCTGTAAACAATTCATCAAAGGTAAACCGTTACGTTTCGGATATAAAATGTGGTGCCTGAATACTCCTTTGGGTTATTTGGTCAATTTTGAAATGCATCAAGGAAGCAATCCACGAGTCAATCCTGAGTACCCCCGAAATATGCTAAAAATATCGCACCTTTGTTCAACATGCTTCATAAATTTGATGAAAGTTTCAAGCCACTGACATTCCGTTTTTACTTCGACAACCTTTTTACACCACCAGCTGCTTTGATTGGTTTGAGACAGCGTGGTTATCATGAACAGGGACCATTAGAGAAAATATAATTTCAAAGTCCTGCCCACTACCCCCGAAAAAAACTTTGGAAAACGAACAACGTGGACATATTGTCAGCACTAAAATGGATGGAATTGGTATTCGCATAACGAAGTGGCTAGACAATGCGGTCGTTAGTGCAGCATCAACGTTGTATGGGAAGTTACCTGTTGGTAAAGTGGGCAGATATTTCCGGAAGAATAAGAAGCGCATCCAGGTTTCTCTTCAATCGCTCAATACAATAAATGCATGAGGGGTACAGATCGAATGGACCAAAATGCTAACGCATATCATATCGAATTGGTGCCATAGGCAAGAAATGGTAGTATTTCGTCTTCACCTGGCTTGTCGACGTGTCATCCAGAATGCGTGGATATTACATCGGAAAGGAGGGAGTGCAATAACACAGTTAGAGTTTCATTGAAACATAGCGTTTCGATTTTGTCGGACTTATGGCGACATTTGGCCACCTCAAGGCTATCGTCGACCCGAACAATCAGGAGAGTACATAAGCCGCTATCATAATATTGTGAAAATACCCAACGATAAAGGACGGCGCTATGCTGGTCAGAACTGCAATTCCATTGTGAAAAGTATGTGCATCAAATGCGATGTTGGATTATGTTTGAGCTGCAATCATAAGTATCATTTTATTTCAGTCTAAAGTTTATGTTTTTCATTTTAGTTTGTATTTCTACTTTTCAAGATAAATACATTTTATTTTGTCTTTATTTTATAATAAATATAATGTTTGGGCATATTTGAAGCACGTTGTGAACATTTTTCTCATGGAAAGTGAATTTCCATGACTTACCAGTTCTTCATAATGATGACCTGAAAATATGAACATTTTTGTACCATAAACCGACCATTTTTTCATCTTAAGAAGGACTGATTCACTTCTTTCGCAAAACCATTTATCTGTCTGAAAAACCAATTACGTATCTAAATAGGGCTCAAAATGTTAATGCGATTTAATTCTACATAGCAGCTTTAACGTACATATATAAAATTTTTGTAGCATCTGTACTGGAAGACGACCAAATTGACCATTTTCGCGTAATTTAAAATTTTTAACGGGTAACTTGAGACACCAAAATCCCTCTTTCTCTGTAAGTATTTCCATAATTTGTTTTTGTAAACATAGCCAGGATATGAAGCGAATTCATAATTCAATTTGAAAATTCTAGGTTTCTAGGTACCTTCACAAAACACAACAAAAGCAGCCAATACTGTCAGTTGAGAAACAGAAGAATAGAGAGTTTGGTACTTCTCAATACAAATTCCCCGAGTTACAGAATTCCGAGTGGAGAATTAAGTGTCAAAAGAACTCTCATCTCCACAACTCTCCGAGTATCTTCGGGTACTACTCTGAAAGTAAAACAAATTTATAAATTAGTTTAAATTAACTTACTTAACGAAGTTGTAAATTACAAACTATAAAATTAATTAATTTACATGAGAAACGAGTTTCTTTGTAATACAACAACAAAATACATGGAAAAGTAAACATTGGAATTGTGCCTGAAATCCATATATCCTGCAACACTTACAAAGCTTGTAGAGATGTTTAAATATGCGAAATATATGAATTTTCAGCATGCAAATTCAATTTTTCTTAATAAAACTGTCGTCATTATTAACATGTCAAAACTACTTTTTTAACATGAACAATTTAGTATATTTTGCACATATATTAAAAATTGTTCATGCTAGATACATAATTAATTACAAAAAGTATTAAACACTCACCTGGATAATTATTCTATAATTTGGTAGAAATATCACCGTACCGAGGGACAGGGTGATTAGTAAAATATGCTTTTTTTTCATTAAATACCCTATATCTTGAAAAGTGCAAGGTATATACGGTCCATTTTAAGACGGCATTGTATGCAAAGCCTTACGGTCATTCAAATGTTAAACCACCCCCGTAGATCTCACCACTCCAGAGTAATGATGCTTCAAATACAAATATTCGGTTTTTATATTTTTATTTTTTTTTCCGTTACTTTTTTTACATACACATACATATTTGTTAGAAAATTTCGAAAGCCCAGAGTCTCGCCTTTAATTTAACCTATTACATTTATGTTCTACCTGTGACGGTTGACGAGTTATTAGCTCTTGTAATATTCCTAATTGCAATATCTTGCAATACCTTGCAAAATACCAAAATATTAAAAATGCATGCCTGGGTGCAAAGACCTAGTGACGAAAGTTACAAACAGCAGGAAAGTGCAACGCATCATTCTTTATGTATACAAATGCGGTCAGTGACATTATGCTTTGGTAAACAAAGCATAGCTTCAGGTCAAACATTTCTTCACGAAGTGAAAATGCAAGGTGGCGGGCATAATGCAACATCTGTAGGAATATGCACCCTAGTATTAATTATTGATTAAGCAAATCAATTGTATAAATAGAATGAAGAAGTAATTAATAAACCCAGTTGTTCTTAGCAGATTCATAGAAACACACAACCCGTCACGTCGGTCTTATTACTGGGAGCTCTGCTGTTGAGCTGCTCCCCATACTATCACTTAGAGTAAGTGCTTTAATAGTCGCCTCATCTTCCTCGCTTAATGCCCCCGGGCTGCTCTTACGATTATTCTATCTGGGACGTAACTGTGTAAAATACCACAGCAAAGAAATAACAATATTACATGGAGACCGTGACAGTCGTCCGTCTATTTTCGATAATATCATCTCTAGAACATGCCGTTTTCTTGTAGACCGTGACTGTGGGCTATCAGCTTTAATCATACGGTCAAAAACAAAAGAAGATGAAGGAAAAAACATTGTCATGAGCTACCATACACCAGAGCTTAAATGAAAGATCATATCGGCAGAGCATTTGATAAAATCTGCGCGTACATTGAGAAGTATAGGTGACCGGAAGCAAATATGGACAACTTAACGTTATACCGCCCGGACAAAATAATAGAGCCATATATACCGAAACCAGTAAGAAAGTCAACTAAAGAAGTACCAGAATACAAAGCAGGGCCAAGAAGTTTAATAATAGAAGAATATAAGCTGCGGCAAGCAAAATTAAAAAAAAAAAAAACACCGTCGAAACCAGTCCGATGACAATGACGAGTGTTTCTTAACGAAGAAATAAGGAAATACAAACAATTGATACAAATTGCAGTACCGAGAAAGAAAAATATGAAATCCCATTAGGAGGCCTTAAAAAGCTTATTAACCTGAAGAGAGAGAAGAAATAGAAAAAAAACTCTACATCATAGCTTTAACTTAAAAAAAATATATATATCATTATAGCGAAATGCAATTTCTAAATAGCTTCGCTTAAGTTTATAGTAGATAGAGGAAATTTTTTTATTCAAGTACAATTATTATTGTTCTTTTTAATAAAAATACTTCAAAATAATAATCTAATTCCACCAGAAATGCTTGTAGTTGGTCTACACTAAGCACTGCTCGTCCAATCGTTACCTATAGGATATGTTTGACAGTCTTAATGAGACGTTCCTAGAAGCTTCCCCACCATGCAGCTCTTTCAACTATGCATACACAAGCAACACCTTAGTTTGCAATATAATCTTGTACCTCTTCGGAACAAACACTGGTAGCACTAAGCTGCCTGAATTCTAAACTAGCTCATTAAATGTTTTAGCGTTATCAGATATTATGGTTTTTGGTATCCCCCGACAACTAAGAAATCGTCGCAGAGCTAAAATGCAAGAAGGAGTACTCAGATCAGCCAACAATTCCAAGTGGACTGCTCGAGCTACTGCACAAGTAAATAAAAGAATGTAAACCTTCTTTGTTTTGACTTCATCTGACGAAACCCGAACGTAGAGTGGGCCAGCAAAATCAATGCCCGTGGTTTTGAAAGTTCTAGTAGTAGTCAGTCTGTTCCTGCGAGATAGGTTTACCACGAAGACGTTTACATATTATACAAATTTTTATAACAGCCTTACTTTTTTAACAACCCCTTATAATCCAGAATATGTCTCGTAATCGTGTTAAAAAATTCGACTTGGTAGTTGTATCCCTTCCTCATCCATTACCGGGTTTAATGTTAAAATCTTAGATGGTTGAGGCACAGTTTCCTTCCTTCGTAGTACTGCAGATTTTTCAGGATATCCTTGACTCTGAATATACTTCATCCATAGATTTTCAGGCCTCTCAAGTTCCCTCGCTATAAGAAATTTGTTTGGAGCGGGTTTTTATTTTCAAAGAGTTTGTGAAACGTAGAACGTATGCTGTTACTCGAAGGAGTCTTCTGTAGTTACTGAAATCCTCTATCCTTAGTATCGAAGAAGTTGAAGCTGATGCTTGCAAGCATAAAGAATCTTGGCGACAATTATCGTCAAAGCTAAACTTAGGCCAAGTGTCGTAATGATGAGATAACCAGCTAGGTCCTTCCATCCACATTGACGAGCTAACCAAATTTCTTCCAGTTATTCCCGGGTTTTGCCACCAAAATGTTATAATTATTAAAATAACTGGATCACCAGGAGTTAGATAGGCGTTTGAATTAAGAGACGAACGTTAATTTTATATAACTTTATTCTATTCTCACTAAAATTTTAGTTCAGGGCTCTGCGCGATTCAAATCAGTTAAGCCTATGAGGCTACTACAAAATATGTGTTGAAGAGAAGTAATGCATACAGACATAGTAATTAGTGCAATAACAGAAACTATAAACGACTGCTGAATTTCAGTATGCTCTTCTTTTTTAACAATTCCTATTTAGAAAAAAAATTAACAAATTTATTGATGATATGGCACATATATTAGCTGGATTGCAATAAAAATATTTCTGTACGTTTGCAATTATCACGCGTGTCGTATCCCTGCACGAAAGTACAACAGTATATAGAGAAATCCTTCGTAGTATAATAAAATCGGTTAAAATTATTTTAATTAACTTACGTTCACTTTAACAATCCTCTTTTAGAATCTTATCGCGGAAGTTTATCCAGGGAGGAATTTAAGGCTCAACTATGGAAAGACATTTTATTGGCACACAATCGCTAAAGCAAGGTATTACTATTTTATCTTTATTGTTTTAATTTTTTTTTTCTATTTATATGAATTTGAATTTTTGTTTGTTCTTTTTTCCATTAATATTGAGTTTTCTTTTTTTCTATACAATAAATCGTACATACAGGGTGTCCCGTAAGTCGACGTCAAGCCGGAAGCGGGTGATAGACCAAATCATAAGAGTTACCAGAAAAATATAAAATAAATCTAAGTCATGTATTTTTTAAAATTATAGACAAGATCTGATAAGAAGATGTCGAACTTGTATTGCAGCTGAAGGAAGGCAGTTTGAACATCTTTTGTAAACAATAAATGTTACCATCCAAATAATTGGTGTTAAATTTTAAACTTAAGGAAAATTTGTCCTAAATTCAACAAAAAGTTAGGATCTCTAACTTGAAAGCGTCACTATTTGTCTCACTCACACTTCATGTAATGACTCTCCATCTCACTCAAACTAGAATCTTAAAGCTACGGTCCTACGGCAAGCTTTGGGTACACTAGAATCATTTGTAGTAGGTGAAAAGAAATTTTTCCAAACTGGGTTTCTTGAAGAAAATTGTTTTTTTCCGTTATCTAAAAAATAATGTCGCAAGTGTTATACCAGTTTAGAATCCTTATTAAATGCGTAAAGTTTTAAAGTTACTTGCCAAACTGGCGTAGTACATTTTTTTTTGCATTACAGTCAGTTAAAGTTGAGTGAAATATTAATTTTCTATTCTTGGTTCAGCAAAATGTGACATTTTCTTCCAAACTGGAACAGTTGGCTTAGAATTTAAAGCAACAGGTTACAAAAGCACAATTCGGGATTACATAAGAAAAATAAAATTGAAAAAAGTAAAGATTTGTAGCAACAGGAGCTAAAAAACCATCGCAGGGTTCATATTTTCTCGAAATCAAAAGAAATGTCTATGATTTGAAAAATATATGACTTAGATTTTTTTTTTATATTTTTCTGGTAACTGTTATGATTTGGTCATCGCCCGATTCCGGCTTGACGTCGACTTACAGGACACCCTTATATGAGTACCTTAAATGCAAATCTGAATACCTCCGTAAGGAAACAATTCGAGAAAATAGCCAAGGTTTATTTGGAATATAAATTTAACATATACATAAATGGTAACTTTACTATTTTGAAGTATTTTAGGTAGTCTTTTGTTTTGGAAAATACGACGTGAAAAATATTGATAGCATTCAGATTATAGAAGTATTAAATACAGAGATATGCACTTCTACTCTGAACTTTTGGATATATACACTTATTCAGCGAAGTCTGAATAAATTAATCTAATTTCGTGAATAGAATTCGGTTGTTGTTAGCAAATCGACATTTACCTTAATTATTAAAACACATTTTTTTTTTAGATCAAATTGAATATTTTATTTTATATGCGAATAAAGAAATCATCATCTTCAGGGTCGGATATTTCTCTTCACAGAGGTTTTCATGGGCAATAATATTTTTGAAAGAATTGGTGTGGGCTCTTTGGCGCCAATCTTTTGCGAAATGCTTCTCCGATAGCTTTTCCACATCGATTAACTTTCGCATCACTAACAGCAGCACAACTCTACCATCGCACGCAGGCTTTATATCTTTAGCACTCTATTTAATCTTGCAGATAGACCTTCGCACCCCAATATTCGTGCGGTAGAAAGGTTCGCCGTAGAAATATGTTTGTCTTTTTAATTTTTCAATTATGACTCGCTTACTTTCTTTTAATTTAAAGTGCCAGGACGTGCTAATCCTTATAGCTGAATAGGAAGTATCCTTCTAGTTTCTTACTTCGAGATCTTCTCCCATATGAAAGGTTGTGCCAAATGTTTGAAACACGTTTACATACTCCACAGGATGTATAATAGTTTAACAATTTTTTTACATTCTTCTCGATGAGACCAAAAACACGGTAAAACAGAATGGCTGATGTTAGAAAATATTATTTAAATTTTTCTAAAATTTTAAGGGGCTCAAACTAACCAGTGATAACATATCCCAATTATGGCTGTGTTTTTCTTCTGTTCACTGCATCCATATGCGAACAGTCTTATAGTATTAATATCATTTCTATTTTGATATGAAGTGAGTATATAAAATACTATGGACGTCACTTGATTTGATCTGCATATGGGGAGTCGAAGCTAATATTATATTTCGTAAGAAAGTATGATTCTGTGACATTTAGATATCTTGTACTTCATACTTATTTTGATACATAGTCCATACTTCTCTTAGATTTAGTTCTGATTGAAGATAAAAGCGACCTGATCTCACTCTACAATAATGAGACTCCACCGTCTTAAAGAAACTAATAAACTCCATTAGTTTAGTCTGCTTATGTATGTTGCGCTGAGAAATTCTGTCACCACCACGGTTTCTGCAGGTACTTCGTCGATTTGTCCATCATTTTTAGCAATTGCGATTATCTTGTTTTTGGAGACATGTAAAATACATATACGAATACTTCCTTACAAACAGGTGTAAATAACTTAGCTGCAGTTCTCTCTGGATTTTTCTTATAGGCGAGTAAGATTATTGGCGTATAAAAGCGTGGGAATTCTTTAGCATTATAATGGTGGCGTACTACAAATTTAAAAGAAAAAAAGTATCCTTAAAACAGATTCAAACACCAATGGAATCCTTATTTAAATTTGGAAAATTCTGCTCAAAAGTTATAATAAAGCACAACATTTCACGGAGGATATATGCAGTTTTGCATCAAAATCGATTGTGATGGAGATATCAAACTTTGAACTGAACTGTCCAGCGGATTTATTTGGTTTTACTTCTAACTGTATAATTCACTCCCTTTATTAACGCATTTATCTTAAGATTTGCAGCAAAATCTAAAATAGAAATAGAAGTACTCGTCTTAGGGAGTAGATCGCCATTTCTATCTAATTTTTTAATTAATCATATATTCATTTCCTCCACTTTCCCAGCTATGTGGAAACATACCCTTGTTATTCCCATTACAAAAAAGCCCTGTCCTTCTACCCCCTCTGACTTTAGACCTATCAGCATATTATATTACCTTTGAAAAGTTTTGGAAAAACTTTTAAGTAATCAACTTCTCAGTTATTTGAATCAGCACTCATACCTTACACAATGGCAGTCGGGATATCGCCGAAATCATTCATGCGAGACTGCTCTATTAAAAGTCACTACAGATTTGAGATTCCCTTTGGACCGAAAAGAGATTTGTTACCTAGTTCTCCTTGATTTTTCTAAAGCTTTCGATAGCCTTAATCACGAAATGCTGCTAGATAAATTATATTCTAAATTTGGTATGTCATCATCTGATATCAGGCTCATTCGTAGTTTTCTTTCTGACAGTACACAGCAAGTAAAATCTGATGGCCGATTATCAAAGACTGCCAGAATACTATTTGCGGTGTTCCCCTGGGTTCGATTTTAGGACCATTGTTATTTGGATTCTACATTATTGACTTGTCTTCTATAGTAAGACACTCTTATATCCACCTAGTTATATGCTGATGATTGTCAACATTATATTAGCCCACCAACTAGCTTTATCAATACATATGTAAATAAACTAAATAGTTACTTAGCTCGCATTTATAAGTGGTCAATTGATAATTCTCTATCTCTTAATCCATCAAAATTTGTATTTACCTTCAGTTTACCTCAATAATTTAACCCTAATTCGTGTTGATAAAGCTACAAATTTGAGTGTTGTTCTTAATATTAAAATGACCTGCTGTGATCATGTCAACTTATCTCTGGCAAAGATTTATGCAACTTTAAGAAGGCTCACGATAACTGCGCCTCTTCTATCAACTACACACGTATAAGGTTAATTAAGGCACTTATCTTTCCATTTTTTTGTACGGTCTCGTAATTTTCCCTGTCTTGACTCATTGTGTGCTAGTAAAATAAATGCTGCTTTTAATGACTGTGTTCGTTTTATGCATGCTTACGTCGTCATGATCATGTATCGTCGTATATATCCCCCATATTTGGTTGCTCCCTTAAAATGTGTTTCGATGTTAAATTATTGTGTTTCTCCATAAAATAATTTATTGTAATGGTCCTGAATATCTGTCGTCGTCTCTCACATTCCTTCGCTCGCAACGGTGAATTAATATACTTACACCCAAATTTAATACTCTGATTGGTGAACGCTCTTTTTTGGTTCAAGTTGTTCGACTTTGGAACAAACTTCCTAGTCATATTCAAAGGTTGAATTCTCTTGGAGCCTTGAGTTGCTGTACTACATTTATGATTTTTAATTTTTTAATTTTTGTTTCTTTCTCTTATTATACTTAGAGTAGTTTATTTTTCTTGTATACTCTTATTATTTCTCTTATTATTTCTCTTATTATTTATTCTCTTATACTCCTTTTTTTATATTTTTCTTTTTTTTAATTTGTTCCGTTGCTTTAGGTTCAAAACAAAAACATGTAATTCTTGTTGCACCAAATCTAATTAATAAATGAAATGAAAGTCGTTGCTTTAGGTTCAAAACAAAAACATGTAATTCTTGTTGCACCAAATCATAATTAATAAATGAAATGAAATGAAAGTGAAATATCAAGTTTTGCATTTCAGGTGCTCATCTATTATATGTGCTTATTTTTCTTGATTTTGTTTATATTCTGAATTACAAAATTTCATCACCCCTGATAATCATGATTATGCTCAACTATGAGGTATTTTATTAACTCATCAGTGCTAATCATAATTATGCTCAGCGATGAGAAATTTGACTTAACTCATCAGTGATAATGAAGATTACGCTCAGCGATGAGGGATTTGATTTATTCACAAGGGTAATCATTGTATAGCTCATGATATAAATGAGTTTAGTCCCGGTGTAAGAACAAAAATCAGCATTACTTTCATCCATCCAATAATCATGAGCTCATCGGTGCGCTCATGATGAGTGGGCTACCAGGGTAAAGTTTCAATGCTTCCATTGCACAATTGTTCTTGTATTGTCTTGAATAAAACTCAATTTTATTTATTTTATTTCCTTTTTATTTGATCTCCCATGGTCTACCTGTGACTGACTGAAACCTGATTGCTAACTCCTAACCTGTTTATTGCGCATCCTTTTTGTGCATTTTTCATAATAGGTATTGAGATGCATACTTTACAATCCTGTCAGCAACACAAAATTTATAAATTTTATAGAATTCAAGCTGGATATATATTTTTAAAATTCTTTAAACTCTATCTGTATTTTAATTATTAATTATATTAATAATGGAATACTTGAATAAGGTTCAGAGTAGGTATAATTTGCAATTTTAGTAATATCTGAAACGGATTCCTAACATTTCCAAGTATAACAATCAAAAAAAGAATTACAGACAATTTCAGCTAAACAATTTTTATGATGTTAAAGCACTGGAACTGTGCTCACAGAGTTTTGATTGAACAACCTAGTTCCACAGTTTTGAAATGGACGGATCAGGCTCAGCTGGTTTAATTAATCCTTAACTAGGTGCATGTGGTCAAAGCAATTTTAACCACGAAAAAAATTTAGAACGCATTCTCACTCGATCTTGCGTCTTCCAGTAGCTTTTTATATTAGAACACTATTTTGAAAATCGTCGCACTCGACCCATTGCAACCTACGCATGCTTTTGTACTTAACTAAGTGTGTCCGTAAATTTTTCGTGAGGTAAGTTTTGTTAGGTAAATTTTCACATTTTATAATATTTTTGAAAGAGTTCTAGCGAAAATAAATAAAACGTATGTTGAGCTTATAGTTTTGAGTGAATAGTGTAGCTGTTCTACTCTACGCCGAAAATTGGTTCTCATTTTTTTTCTTTTCTATAAAGACTGGCAAGAAGTTCCGCAGTATGTAGTATAAAATAATTGTTATTTTATTTTTGTGTTCACTTAAAGAGAAGTTCTTTTTTTTTTTTTTTTTTTTAAAGCAATAAGATTTAGTTATCGAACTGCATTATTTTTGAACATTTTGTGGTTTACTAAAATTTCTAGAAATAAATTGGAGTTACTGCTGACACCATGCACCCACTTGTGTGATTTTGCTAGTGCGCGTACTTAAGGGTTATATTAGTAAACGGTTTGACTTTCTAAAACTTTTGTAATTTTTATATGAAATATGAAATTAGTTATTTGTTTTGTGCTTATACTTAACCATTAGGCAATTGGTCGTTTAATAAGCGAGATGATTTTCCAAAGCCTGTCACGTTTGTATGGAGCTAGTAAAATCATTAGACCGAAAAAACCTTCTATCTAGTATTATACAAAGATATTTAACAAATACAAAACCAAACAGTGTCGCATCTGTTCTAAATTTGTAATAAGTCTTTATAAATGCAAGACTTTTTACGAGTGTGACATCATACAGAAAGTATTGCCACACATTTTTTAACGTTTACAATGAATAATTCGTAGATATATATTATTCCGCTAGCAATTCCAAGCCATGATTTGCTGGAAGGGCAGAACATCAATCACTGACGGAGGTCAAATCAATGAATGTATGCAAATGGTTACACCTGTTGCATTGTAAATTGCCCGAATAACTCATGTTGTTCTGTGAATGCATTACGACGTTTACGACACGGCTCATTTTATAAAGCACACATATGAGGACTAGGTTGATAAGTGGGGATCGACTTATCAAAATACTGAATATGAGGAAATGGAGGAAATTTTGTTCAACGATTGAATGAAAATACCTGAGTCTGCGAAAATTTATTCATTATTTTATTGCAATGGGAAAACTAGTTTGTTATTCGAAAACAAAGTTTGCGCTGAGATTAGTCAATTTAATTACTAGGTAACCATTTGACTAAAGATGAAAAATAATTTAAATTTTGCTTTAAACGAATTTTATTGGAGTTTCAGGATTTGTACAAATTATCGTTCGTTGCGTATGTTAAAGTTTCTCTTGAAATCAAAAACTATGTCCTTCATGACGGGTCAACATTTATTTAGGCCACAAAATTCATCTATCAAATTGTACTTAGTCTTTTTCTTGCTGAATGCAATCATAATGTAGGTCTTATAAGATCCTTTTGACAATTAGCGCGTTTTGTATAGTTTGTGTATAAATGTAATCTAAGCGACTAGGAGAGGTCTTGTCTTCCATTTTCTACTTCTGCAAAATTTAATAACCTAGAATTGTTAAAATTCAATTAAGATGGAGTGGAAAGACTAGTCCAAGATACGATTCCTTTTAATTGTGTGACTTTGAGTACCTACAGTCAAAGTTATTATTTATCCAATAATTAGGAAACTGCAACGTGCAAAAAGCGATTTTTGAATAGTTTCTAGCTTAATTTATTTTGTTACTAGTAATTAATTTGCTGAGTAGGATTTTTCGTTTGTCTTTGCTGAAAAATTTTCCATTTTGGCTTGAATTGGCTCAATATTTAGCAATCAAAGCCTTCAGCCAGCATAAATGTACGTTGCTATAAATTGCATTGAAGTATTTATACGTCAGTTTCCACTTTATCTCGATTCAAAGTTGCGTCGTTTAAGAATTTATACCGGGAACCGTTTTACGTTAAAGTGAATTCCATGTTACGTCATTTTTGCATTTTGTTCTATCGAACGATACCGCTCAAAAATCAATTTTAATAAAAATAAAGCCATTAAATGAAATAGAAAAGTCTATAGAAAAAAGAGATTAGAGAAAAGCAATGTGCAAAATAGTTTAAAATAGACATGAATTTAATTAGTACTTTCCCGGAAACAATCACCTCAATTATGACTGAATAACAAACTTAATTTGTTATCTATGCGTATTTACGATAAGAAGTTTTCAAAAAATGTCTTTCTCTTCTTATTTTGTAGTATTAGGAAGTACGTATCTATTTGGTTTGAATAATTTACAGCTCACGGGTTTTCAGCTTGCCTACACCGATCGCTGAGAAATATTTTTTTTTTTTATTTCATTGCTCGACGTTTCGGGTCCAATTGCAGCCCTTCTTCAGGAGCTATATACACATAAAATAAGTTCAAGTTTTTTGAAAATTCTAAATATGAACAAATATTTTAAATTACTTTGTCTCTCTGCGGTGTGAGTAAATGTTTTTTTGAAGATAATAATAAATAATAAAATAAATTACAAATTAAATAAAAATGCATTATTAATAATTTACCATCATTATTTCTATGTGTTACAAGCGGATTGATACACTAAATAAACATAAAAATAAATTACTTCTCAGATCGAATCTCCTAAATCCACGGCTCTAAATCACCTGTCCATGAAAAGAAACGTATTAGATAATTATTCGCCACATATGGCTTTGCGAATCAAATAATAATTTATAGAATTGTATTGGAAATGCTCTGTAAAGCCAGGGCACCCCAGCATCCATAAGACGGGTGTAATCGAAAAGTATTTGTATATACAACAGAATTTAATATTTCCAAATTATTTCAGGTCCAATGGGAATTATTTCCACAATTATCTCTGGTGTTTCTAGACTTTTTTTAGTTTTTTTTAACAGTCTGAACCTCGAAAGGGAGTAAATGCAACGGGGACTCACAAAAGATCTTTCAGGTAGCAGTGATAGCTAGGCTAATGCCTACACACCCCTTTTCTGGTGCTTGATGCCCGTATTATTATCACGACATCCAGTACACCTCGTTTTCGGCTAGTACGGCCACAACTGAGTTATCTCACCATTTTACCGAGAATAATTTAACCACGAGCATTTAATAGAGGCGACCATGTGACATGATGGTACTCAAATATTTCAAGCTCCTTTAAAACTGCTGGCTATAGGTCTTTGGATGGGCGTAGGTATAAGAATAGGTACCCAATTTGAAAGGAATTTAAGTAAACATTGATTTACAACCATCACCTCTTCTCATGGATCTTCACTAAATCAACAACTGAGAATATCGAAGCCAAAATATAACCCGTCACCAAATAAGCAAAATCGAATTTCGCACCAGAACCACTTCAAATGGACGGACGGATGGACAGACGGACATGCAAAAATCATATTAATTTTTACTTTCATGCGTGAGTGTCCAACCCTTTTCATACCCTAGATGAAATCATATGATACACCAAGTTTTCCATTCCGTTTGTAGCATCTACAAATAGTGATGGAAGAGCAAAATATATAAGACATATTTTTTGCATGTCCATCCGTCCGTCCGTATGTCCGTCTCCTCGTCCATCCGGCGATACGTTCGTTCTCTGGCAAATTCAAGAACGCGTGCACATAGCTGAAAATTTTCTAAAAAAAGTAAAATTGAGTTCGAAAATGGGACAAATCGGGTAATTCCTGCGTAGGGTTGGTATACAAAAATTTCGTTTTTCGCTATATACTTGGACATTGCCTGGGAACGCGTTACCGTAGATAACTGAAATTTTGTACAAAGTATTTTTATAAAAATTCTGATTCTTGGTGTTGCCATATAAGAAAATAGAATTTTCACGTATATTGTGAAAACGAGCAGTCCTAGACGTTTTTATTGGACTGAAAATTTCTTCAGAATATGAAATCCTACGAAATTGGTTATAATCTTTTTACTGCCCGCAGAACAGTTCTAGTAATATATGCGAAAAACCACTCCCAGGGAACATCGTTAAGACTTGAAGTGCTAAAAATCTGGAATGTTTCCTATATGGCTCCTATATAAATCTCGATCAATATTTAAGTTCTTACATAGATCTTGTAATTCTTAAAGGAATAACTAGAGTGTTATATCTACATTTGTATTTTTATATGAGTCTAAGGAGTATAAGTCCTATATGAAGAATTTACTACTTGAATATAAGTGCTATAAACGTGAGTATATGGAACTACAATTCCCAGAGAATTGTAATCCTATATAATAATCCTATATCAGTATTGAAGAATTTCAATATGGGAGTACAGTTCTTGGGAAGAATGTTCATATATCAAGCTTCATATCAAAAATCAATCTTCAATCAACCCTTATATAAGACTGCGGGGCATAAGTAATTTCAGTAAGAATTCATTTTCGATATCAACACTCATATAAGGAATCACTATTTTGTGAACTTTTATATAGGATCAAGGGGATCATTTGCAAATTGTGTTCCTATACCAAAGCTCATAGGAGATGCTAAAGAGCGAGGAAAAGTTTAATATACTACCCTCTTTTGCATGCGCAGTTGGTTAAGAACAGTGAAATTAGAATAGAAATAGGATATAGGTCTGAGTCCTGGTACAAGATTCGCCAAGTTGAAGTATTCGAAAGGCCGAGATCTTGTGTACGGCGAGGAATTGACTGCCTCGGGTTCTCCTGCATACTTTCACGGGCAGCCGCGATGATCTCTGCCGGTCTGGCATTCGCTTGACGTACAGATGTTGGCTGATTGTTTACCGAACGGGTCGGCTCGAATTTGGTTACCAAACGTTGGATAGTCGGCATTGAAGGGCCACTGCGTCTGCCGTAAAATGGCCGCAACACGCGCAACGTTTGCACTAATGAACGCTCATTTTAATAGTAAAGTTTTATCATTTGGACGTGCTGCTCAATCGTGTAACTGACTCGAAAAATTGTTTGTAGTGGAGGGAGTATTTCTCAATACCTTGCTGTAGTAGGTCGGGTAAGATGCCGTCCCCTCCAGCAGATTAAAATGGCTTACATGTGCCAATGGCCCATCTAATCTTGTTAGGAGTGAAGATTCTGCCCGCAAAGCTCGTGCTCTTTTAGAGACCCTGTACTTGTCCACCTCAATTGGGTCTGGGCAACTATTCCTTGATCGGAAGTTAGAAAGTCGGGAAAGTGGGTTTCTAATAACAGCCTGACTATTTCCTCGCACCTCTCGGTGTAGTTCCCATCTTCTTTTTGAAGTGAGCCTAAAACAATTGTGTGACCCTTCGACAGTACCTTATGGAGCCTGGTAGCTGCGGGCAAATTTATGCCATCGGAGAAGGTCCGCCTGGCTTTTCTATTGGATCTCCTTAATTCTGTATTGTATTCCGGAAGAACTTTTTATATTTCTCCCAGAAGCCAAAGAGTTTAGTTCTGTTGAATAGTTTCCTGACCTCTTTTCTTTTCACGCTCTCTTCTCTATTCCACCAAGATACCTGCCGATTGCAGGTCTTTTGCTTCAGAAGTCCGGTAAGCCATGATGGGCCTAAAGCTGGGCCATACCCTCGATATATACATACATATATACATAGCCGCTTGTCGCTGCCCCATTTACAAATCGCCTGAATCGCGTAAGGCCTTTGCTGCCAGCGTTGGAGCAAATTCAGGATGATATACAAATTTCCTGGCTTACATCCATTTCCACAGCCTCTTCATTAAAATCGGAATAAAATCACGTCCCAAATTTCAGAATTTCACCCAAGCTATGTATAAACAAAACTCAATTCTCAAACATCATTCCACACTTCTTCTTGTTGCTTTTAACAAAATTGAGGGAAAACCGTTGGTGTACTATTTCAGAGTTTTTGATATTTCCCCGTGCAACTTCACTAAGTTTTCACACAGAAAGGTTTTGCACGCATAGTACACGTGCAGAGCTATAAAAAAAACAAAATATTTAAATCGATTCTTTTGAAATGAACTAAAGTAAAATGAAACAACATCGTACGTCATTGCAGCAACTTCATTATATTATAATTATTTTATTATTTTCAGTCATTGTGAGGGTAATTTCTAGATGTGATGAACACATAAACAATACTTAAAACATTAGTGCTAATTCAAGAGACTATAAAGAACTTTAATGAATACTCCAAAATCTTAAAAATGCATAGTTTCTGCTTTGCTGTTCATCTTTCTCAAAATAGCAAAGTACGAGTAAGCCGAATTGATAATCTGCAATGAAATCGAAATTAGCTAACTTTTGAATTTTATATATTGTTAAAATTCCTACCGTTGTAAACAATTTCAAATCAAGAACGTACATCTTCAACATACATATCTTTACCGGGCTCTGGAATCTTTGCAACATGATTAGCATAATTTTTCTATTCCTAATATTCCATTCAAACCAATTGGCTTCATACAATGAGTTTGCTAAATTCATACTTTTGACCGATATCTCATTACTGGTGTAGCACATGAGAAAAATTTGGAAAGTAACGGAAACAAGATAGATCAGGATTAATCCAAATCTTACAGGTTCCTTTATAGGTGACAACTGCGGATACAAATTATATGACACTTAAACTTTTTCATCCTCGTATGGTTTTTTCAATTAACTTACAAAAGATAATGCGTAAAAATTAACGCATATAACCACTAATGAGATGATCATTTGAACAGTGAATGGAACCTTTATCACACTTTCAATTGAAGTTATTAAGTCCAAAATTCTTCTGTGGAACAACATGCATTCCTTTAGATTATCTTCGCACGAGTGCTGATTTTGGGCCGATCTTTCTTCAGAGAAGTCTTGATTCACGATTGAATTTCCACAGAGACGTAATCTAGAGGCAAGAATGTCTAGTTGGGAGCAAACAAAAAAATTTAGAGATGCAATCCAAGTGTCGTAGGAGACACTAATCATGCAATGCATTAGTAGTCCACAGAACTGATAAATATACAAAAGAGTAAAATTGTACGAATTTCCCATATCTACTGGATAGTAGGCCCTCACTGGTAGTTCAATGGTTCGATATGTCAATGGTCCTAATAATAGGACACTTACGGATACAGCACAAATTATCACGTATATGTTTCGAATAAGTTTCATATGCGATGCAATCTTGGAAACGATCTGTTGTTCAAGTTCATCTCGCGGGATAAATTTGTCGCTTAGAATTTCATCACTGAGGTTCTTGTGAATGTGATTTTCTAGTTTTAGTTCCAAAGCTTTTGAACACACAGCAATTTCGGTACTGAGCATAAAAAGAGTTTGCATTAATTTATCCAAATCTCCAATATCTCTTAGAAATTGGATCAGCATACAACTCACGGACAACATTGTCCAAAAAATGAAAAATTGCAAAAAGACCGCTTTGTATAAGACCCTTGGTAGTGATGATTTGAAATTGATAAGCCACGAACCGGTAAATATAAAGATGTATTTTTCATATTGGTAAAAACTTTTACTTATACCACGGAACTGAACTGTCTTTGGAGCCATTATGCTAGAAATGTAAATTGTAACTAAGAATTTGTATACACTGTTTTCCCTTTATAGATAAACTCAAATCGATTTTTTGGTTAATGAATGGAGAGAAGGAGAATTGTATTTGGAAAATTTTGGTTAATTTCAAAGTCAAGTAGAAGGACAATAAAAATTAGCTTAATTCCTTAACCTTGGATTTAGTCATAATGAGATAACCATTTACCATTACTATAATATATTTGTCAGTTTACGATATTTTAATTGCAATGCTGTTTCGTTCCCAGATATTTAATTTCAAATATTCCAATGATGGTTGATGCAATGTGTAAGTACATAACAATATTAGTGTATTAAAGCGTGTGAATTTCTTGGACCTGCCTGATAGTTTTGATTACTCAATATTGATTTTTGTAAAAGAATTAGGGTATCGATGGTCTCGTGATCATCAGATTGGGCTAAATTTGTCTATATTATGTTACGGTTCAAAACTGAAGCATTTACCCTTGAATATTTCTTTTAAAATTATTTGTATTCGATGTTTTCATCACTTTACCCAATATAGCTTTAAATTTTTAAACCTTCTCAAATGAGTAAAACAATCATTGAATTACCACCAACGTCCTTATATACGGTCTTGCCCCGGTTAATTTTCAAACACTCAAAGATAAATTTAGTATGCAAAATCAAAAAAAAAAACTGCAATGGGACCATAATCTAATAAAACAACTGAGTTGGAAAGCAGAACGGTTATACACTTCTTTACGTAGAATGTCGGTCCCTAAGGTAAAACGGAAAAATTCTTAACATGCATCACACAATTTTAAGCCAATTTTATGAGGAAAATTTTAGCCAGCTTAAAAGTCGAATTTTATCAATCATACCTCCATAAAATAACCGTATTTTGTTGTTGGGCCAGTGTTATGCCTCTTAAAATTTGTATTCTTAAAACCCTTATCTTTGTGAGCTTGCCATGTGGCACAGAGCCCGGAAACAAACTAATAAATTGTCGAATTATAAATCGAGTGCAAAAACTCTTTATTTATTTATTTATTTAAGAAGTTCAAAAGATATTATACAGGCAGAGTCCAATAAAATAATATCTTATTAGTTAATACGGTAAGTCATAATAAAGAAAAATTATAAAAACAAGAAAGATAGAGTATAAACTAAGTCTAAAAAATGAAGACCAACACAAAAAATAAAATAAAATTATAACATAAAGATTAAAAGGTATGAAAGAATATAAACAAAGCCAATGTGGAGAATGAAAATTAAAATTAAAAGTTCCAAAAACTACATAAGGCATAGGGTAGTAAAAAAAATAAGATAAAACAAGATTTCAAGTTATAACTAAACTACAAAAGAGAGAATCCAAGTACAAAAAAATAGAAATGTGAACACCGCCAAGACAACATGGCGGCCACAGCCTGTCAACATCGACCCGTCCCTATTGGAAAGCCCTATATAACAACCGGAGAAAGGATATGGCGACAAGAATTTTTATTTCCTTGCCACCGAATACCGAGATGTAAGGAAACAAGAAACTAAAAGTATGTGGAGAGAGCTTCAGCAGGTTCTACTACAATTTCTGAAAGACGAAAGACATTTCAAATTGCATTTTACGATTTTACAAAAAAAAACATCTGTTTTATATGTCAAAAATATGTTTGTGGAAAATATTCACGGGAGAGACCTTCCATCTGTAAAAAGTGCTACGATGAATAAATTTAATTTTAATTTTAATAACCATATTTATGTAAATTACTGAAGTAAAATATAATTTTCTAGCCTTCTTTCTAAAAATGTACCTATAATGCCTAAAATCCGAAAAAATAAATGTTTTCTAATTAATACATAACAATCGGTTTGTGTTTTATTGTCGCTGCTAAATTCTGTATTATTTATAATCAATTCGAAAAAATTACATTCATTTGACCGCCATCCGTATATATAAAATGTCGGTAGGCTTAGAGCAACACAGTTGTGACAAACTGGTTGGTGATCCAAGTCGCAAACTGGTTAGTAACTGATGATTCGCACACGGAGCTACATAAATGATGGAACTCGAATCACTTTGCTTCAGTAGCAAGCCAAGTCTCAAGTGTTTGACGTGTTCATTTCCTCATTTCCAAAA
Organism: Dioctria linearis; assembly: GCA_963930735.1. Taxonomy (NCBI): domain Eukaryota; kingdom Metazoa; phylum Arthropoda; class Insecta; order Diptera; family Asilidae; genus Dioctria; species Dioctria linearis. The sequence continues at coordinate 250,724,496 of OZ005741.1, forward strand.
AATTGGGAAAGGAAAAACGAAACTGGTTTGCAACTGATAGCCTGGAGATCAGCACGACGTGTCGAAAGAGACTAATCACAAACGCGTTGCAAATTGATTACCAACTAGTAGCTCCGTGAGCGGACTTGCATTGAAATGCATAGGCGGCGACGCACAAGTTACTAGTAAGCACAAGCTACTAGTAAAATAAATTTTCATCACTTTACAGTATTTTTTGAGTTGTTCCGTGTGCGGAGGGCCTTAGTGTTAAAGGCCTTCAAAGTCAGAAAATTTCAACTGGAATCACAAAATATCAAGTGTTTACTCATTTTGTACGGAAACTAAGTCTTTGACGTCCAATTTCTTTTTTTTTTTAATTATTTAGAAACCCTGTTGATGACCTTCATATTGATACCTAGCACTTGTACCATTTGAAAATGCTTACTCTATCTAATTTTTTTTATGTTTAATTCTGAAATTTTTATATACATAATCAATAATCTTAAATCATAAAACCAAACAAATTATCCACATTATTATAAGTGTTAGTCGTTTTGAGTATGTTATGTGTTTAAGACTACTTGAAATATTAATGTACATCAAATTGCAGGCCAGTCCTACAAACCGGGCATTTTCTAGTTAACAAATTGATTTTAAACTACCAAAGCCAAACAGACTTTTCTGAATATTTTTACCTAGGAACTAAGTTTTTTTTTTTTTTTTAATATGAAGACTGAGGAAAAAAACGTGCCACTACATTTGCTTTATAAACTGATGCATTTAAATGTAAGAAAATATGTGAAAATATTCAATAAGTCGTTTTCTAATATTTTGTATTATAAAAAGAAACAATATCTTCAACGACAAATATTTTCCATAGCTTGAGGATAGAATCCCCTTTCTATCAGGCGATTTTGCCGGCCTCAATGCCCCAAGCAGCAAAAGTCAAGAAATACGTTCCTGTACGGCGAGCCTTGTTAACAGATTTTACCACGTATAAATGGAAAGAATACAGCTATATAAAGGTTCAACCAAATAAAAGGTTGCATTAATTTACATTCTTCTCAAGGTATATTTGCTTTTTCTGCTAGGACAGACCATAATTTGAAAACCCTCTTCATCCTAAATAAAAGGAGTGTACAGAGCACAATATCAAGGGGTCGGTTTAGTACAAATTTGTGGGCGACAAACTGTCGTTTGGGCCCAATCGTAAATAATTCTTTGTTTTCCTTTGGCCTTTCAATTTTCTTTCACATTTACAATGAAAGTCACTTCTTGTCACGTTTTACTGAGCTCAATATATTCCAAGTCATTTTATCTGACGTCGGAGAAGACAAAAAACTTAATAATGTACGACATCTACTAAATCTTATTTCTTTCAAGTGTATATAGGTTTCAATTCACTAAGACTTTCTTGTCATTTTGTCATCCCTAATTTACTAACTTTTGCCTTTGTTTTTGGAATCCAACTTTAATAAAAAAACCGGTTGATAACCTTTCTTTAATTTAATTTAATATAATTTGAAATCAAAATGCTCAATAACTTGCTATAGTATTATATAAGGGTTGATGGCGTCTGATTTAGGTGAGTGAAAAATTAAAATGGTAAACTCATTGTCTAAGCGCCCAAGAAATTCATGTTTCGATTAATTATTTTATTTGTTTTATTTAAAATATACCTCAATATGTAATTAGACTCACAAGAAATAAGATTCTAAGACATTGCTAACACATGGAAAAACCAAAACTTATGAGGGTGGTGTTTATATTGCATTATTTATAAAATATATCTGAAATTTAGAGTTACACCGTTCAAAAAACATTGTCTTTACTAAAATCGAATTGTGGGCTGCACTACTGGTGGCTAAACTGCTCAAACCGTCTTAAGCCACGTATGAAATAATTCCAATTTGAGTCTGAAGAAGTATTACTAAAGTGAAGTTATGGCTAACCTTAGAATTGGAACCGATAGAAAAGTTCAATCGAGATCGAGTTGAGATTTAATTATGTTGTATTGAAAATCGAAATATATCGTTTTGACAATTGATATTGAATTTGATCTCAATCATTCAAAAATGAAAAAGCAGTAACATGTTCAATAAATTACTCGACTTTTCGATTCATTTGGATACGATTCAATGAGCAAATGATTATAGCTGATCATATATGTATACATAATATGCATATAAATTATTTTCAAAGGTTTTGTCATATAACCTATGTAGGTGATGAAATTATAGGGTATGCATAGGAAATATAATGGTAGAGTAAAATGAATTGGACACCCACGGATAATATTAAAAGTTATTTTGATTTCTGAATTTCCCTCTGTCCATCCTCACGATAACTCGAGAATGCATGTAATTAGAGAACGGAAATTTTGCAGATAGCTTTCTAAAAACAAAGTTTTAAAGTACGAAAATAAGACCAATCGGTAGATCCTTCGTAGGGTTGCCATACAAAAATTACGTTTTTCACTATATATTAGGGCACTGCCTGCAGAGTAAAAAAATTGCAAAAATTGTTGCCGCAAAGCTTAGGTATTTTTCGATAAGATTAGGGAGTATTCCTTAAAATGTAGGTTTTTTTTCCTAAATTTTAGGAAGTTTCCTTACATTTTATCGAATTGTTCTAATATTTTTAACAGTGTGAAAACGCGTCAACGTAGAGAGCTGAAATTTTGCACAGAGCGTTTTCATAAAAAACAGGAAATATAATCTTAAATCTAAAACTTACAACGCTTTCTTGGTGTTGCCATATAAAAATTAGGTTTTTTACATATATTGTAAAAACGAGCAGTTCGAGACGTTTTTATTGTACTGAAAAGCTGTTCAGAATATTAAATTTTATAAAATTGCTTATAATCTTTTTTACGGCTCGCCGAACCGTTCTAGAAATATATGCGAAAAACCGCTTCAATGATCAAACTTGCACAAATGGGTGATCATACGAAATTACATAAGGGCATTCATTTAGGGTATCATAAGAACTGGTCTGATTTCAATTTTACCTTTTTTATTTGTTTTTTATTCTTGTCAAGCTTTCAATAATTGGGGGCATTCATATACATTTTCCATATTGTCATACTGAAGTATAGTAAAGTAACATTAGAAATGCATGAATAATTTACTTATGTTGTGAAAGTTTAAGTTGACGAGTAATAGAGAAATCCCAATCCTATCCTTATCGCGATATCAATTTCAATTACTTTGCCAGATAACTCATTGCATTCCTGTGAGGCGTTAATAATTGGTTTGAATTAACTTAACAGCTGATTGGTCTAACACTCAGTTCCTTGTGTTTTTCTTTCTACTGAGATAAGAGTAATTCGGTTTCGTTGACTAGCAAATGGCATGAACCTGCTTCTGTTTAAGCGCGTTTAGACCACCACGATTATTGGATTGGTATGAAGTGCAGAAGAAGGATATTAAGCTGAACTGATTTTATTGCGATTCTTCCATGGAGCCAAGTTTTTTTTTCTGTTTTTGTTCCCAATAGAACAATTTTGCTTGATTGGTGACGGGTTATATTTTGGCTTCGAGGTTGTCAGTTGTTGATTTAGTGAAGATCCCTGAAAAGCGGTGATGATTATAAATCTATGTTTATTTAAATCCCTTTCAAATTGGGTACTGATTCTTATACCTACGCCCATCCAACTACCTATAGCCAGCAGTTTTAAAGGAGGTTGACATATTTGAGTACCATCATGTCACATGGTCGCCTCTATTAAATGCTCGTGGTTAAATTATTCTCGGTAAAATGGTGAGGTAACTCAGTTGTGGCCGTACTAGCCAAAAACGAGGCGAACTGGATGTCGTGATAATAATACGGGCATCAAACACCAGAGATAGATTTAGATTTGTGAAGGGGTGTGTAGGCGTTAGCTTCGCTATCACTGCGACCTGAAAGATCTATTGTGAGTCCCCGTTGCATTTGCTCCCTTTCTAGGTTCAGACTGTTAATAAAATCTAGAGAAAGTCTAGAAACAAAAGAAAAGTACTCTTCACTAATACCAGCCCTTGGCTCCCTGTGAAGATGCCCAAAAAAAAATCAAAAAATAATATTGAATAGTGAGACTAGAGAGATGGAGAGAGTGGTGGAAAGGAGGATAGCTCTGTAAAATCAATTTTAATTACGTTTTCACTCACACAATCGCTAAAACAACACCGGAGTTGTTTTCGTAAATTCAAATTAATTGAGAAATGTCAGCCTATCCTGTTTGTTATATGATCTAAGGTTTCACCACTGACTTATAACAATGGACTGAGTATTGCCATTTTCCTATAGGAAGGAATGGCACACGTTTTATAGCTTTCTCTTTCACCCTATGGCAGAGTTGCAGCTACCAACATCATTTGATATTTTATGTTGGCTGCAGATGCAATCAACATAGGAAGAATAACAGATTTGTGGCCTCGGTAGCTCTATTGGTAAGCGCGCTGGCTACCATCCCTGGGGTCGTGGGCTCGATTCCCACCTCGATTTGGTCCTGTGCTTCTCCTTCCACCTAGTTTCCTTCCATTTTTCTGCATCATTCCTTAACCCTTGTTATTAATTAATTCTTCAATCAACATTTAATTGTGTTTTCTAAGGATATATTCGATATAACTTTGTAAATTGACATGTGTCTAGGTATATTTCTAAGGAAAAACTTAGCTATTAATTAATGTATCTATAATAATTTCTATAATTAATGATTCCTCAAGTATAATGATGTCTAATTATGTTAATAATGATATATAATGATTTTTGCTAATGCAGTTACATAGCTTATATGTAAATATGTAATATTTCCTGTCTGTAAGATTGTTAAAATCGGTAGACTAAATAAATAAATAGATAGTGTTTACCATACTCCGTCTCTCTTGCCCATATGCAGGATTCAAGTAAAAATAACCTTTTGAAAGTTAAAGTCGCAATGAGTTTAATTTCTTATAAGAGTTCTTATAAGCGATTAAAATAGCACTTGAACACAAAATATGTACTTTTTTAATTTAACTCGATTTCGGGTGTAAAACTTCATCTGATTTGTGTTGAGTTTTACACGATTTTTATGAACTAAATGTTTTAAGGGTGCTCTAACCCTGTTATACAGAAATCGTATTTATGCCACATGAAATAGCAAAACGCTCAGTCCATTGTTATAAGTCAGCGGCGTCGGCGTAGAGAGGTGACTTTTCAAATTTCGCTGGTTACGTACATTCGATTATCGATTTTTATTTTATTTTTTGGTGTTGGTACACTCGTCTCGAACATATGTTCACAGTTTTAACAGTATAGCATTATTTGTTTGTTTCCGAGAGGCATAAAGGTTAGAAGTTTTTGGTGTGCTCGGCGATTTTCTGATGCCGAAAAAATATGGACCAAAGAATTTGCATCAAATTGTGTGTAAAAAATAAAATTAAGTGCTTCAAAATACTCGAAATGTTGAAAGTGGCATACGGTGAATATACTTTGAGTAAAAAAAATGTATAAGTGGTACAAGGTCATCCAGGACGGCCGAGAAGATGCCAATAACGAACTTTGCTCTAAACGCCCCAGCTCGTCAACAACTGATGAAAACGTTGAAGAAATGAAGAAGATGGTGCTGGTAAATTTTCGAATCACCAGTAGAGAAGTTGCTAATGATGATGTCGGCATCTTGTTGTCGGAATTGTTGGGTATGGTATGAGACGTGTGTCAGCGAAGTTTGTCCTGAAATTGCTTACTTTTGACCAGACGATTGAGGAGATAAGAACTGCATCGCTGGAAGAGCTCAAGGCTGCACCAAAAAGTGATTATCAGAACTGCTTCGAGGATTGGGAAAAGCGTTGGTACAAGTATATTATATCTGACGGGGATTACTTTGAAGGGGACACCATTAATATTGATGAGTAAATAAAAAGTTTCTGATAAAAATATAAATTCACTTTTCTTTTTGAACAAACCTCGTATAGTGTTATTATAGCAATAGTAAATAAAATTTTAAAAATTGACTAAATCGGGCAGCCCCTTCTTAGTTTTCCATATAAAACTTCATATTTTTGACGTATACTGCAAAAACCACCAGTCCAAGACGTTTCAAATGTGCTAAAGAGTTCTTCAGAATTTGAAATCCTACAAATTTCTTTCTGTCCGAACAACCGTTCTAGAAATAGTTATATGCTAAAGAGTACTTCAAAAATCAAACTTGTACAGATTGGTGATCATACGAAATGACATACGGCCATTCATCTGGGGTATCATAAGAATTGGTCTTAGACAAACTCTAGCCTTTCTCGCTGCGAGCTCTTCTTTTTTGTTTTTAAAATAAATTTAACTTATTTCAAGCAAAAGATAATGTTGTGTTTTGCAGGTAATATATTGCTAAACCTTTTGAAAAGTTAACGGTAAAAGTTCAAAACGCTAAGCAGGAGCTAACCGGGTTGCCCATAGCTACATCTAACTGTTTAAAACATAAAATTAACTTGATTGTCGTGGCAACTAGGTATGTACATGGCATATATGTCCACCTGGAAATAACTAATCAAGATATAGGTCATATTCGACTTGTTTTTTTTTGTTTTATTTCATTGGCGACAACAATAACAATTTTGGAAGATAACTCTGCGCATGTGAGTGACAGCAGTAAAGCTTCCGAAGTATGAGTGATATTGAACAATGGAAAATATACGAATGATATTTGGACAGCTTTTTACCATCCTGACAACGTGTCTTAAAAATGTTTTAATGATCTATTAGCAATTGGACAGGCAACTTAACTCTAATCCCGAGCCAAATGTCATTCATCAGAAATTGTTGTTACTAAATATTATTGACGGAGTCTGTATATTCTTCAGATAAATTTTCAGAAAACGTCCTTCAATTCCAAAGATTGGTCCACAACGTGAGCTACTGGAAAGAACTCTAGTTGTGGCTCTTTCAAGAACGAGAATTACGAGTTTGAGTTGTTAAAAATAAAACGAAGAAGGCATCATTTGACTCGGAATCAAAAAGATGCAGATACTAATGTAGTATCATATCTTCATATCATTATATCGGCTTTATTCTCCTCTATGTACTATATACTACCGTGGTAACTCCGGTTTCATCCACATTGAATATTGTTGATGAATGAAATTTTTTCTCGTCGTAAATTTTCTTGTAGATTGCAAAAATGCCGTGATTATAGGTTATTTGAAAAGCTGAGCCGTTGTCGTGTTCAATGTTTGCTCGGAAAAGAGCCATTGCAAAAAAGGATTTGCCTAATTGTATGTCTGATTTTCGACCCAGAAGCCAGCTGTGCTTTTTATGGAAAGCTTTGGAGAAACTTTTTGGTGATCAAATGCTTGACTATATTGATGGTAATGCCTTATTATCAACGTAGCAATCCTGATTTCGATGCAGCCACTGCTGCCAAACGGCTTTGTTAAGGGTTATCACGGATATTCAGGAAGCATTTGATAGAGATAACTTGGGTATCCTTGTCTTCTCGCTCTATCAGTCGTGAAATGAACGCAGCAAATGAAAAATAGCAACCTTCTCTCTGACTACTTATATCTGTCTCGTGATGTACCACAAGGCTCTATCCTTGGACCAATTCTATTCAGACTCTATATTAAGGACTTACCGGATGTAATACGCAAAGCCAACATACATATCTATGCAGACGATGTTCAAATTTTTCTGTGCAACCCCTGTTGGTCTATCCGAAATCAAAATCAACAATGATGTGGAGCGCATCCACATGATTTGTGCCTCACTTGGAGCGAGTTAGAAATCTTGGGGTCATGCTCAACTCTCGCCTGGCCTGTTGCGATTATGTTAATAGCATCCTGGGTACGGTTTGTGGTACACTTCGCAAATTTTGGTGCGCAGCGGGTTTTCTTTCAATAGCTACCAAAAACTCAAAGTAGTCACAGCTTTAGTTGTTCCATTTTACATCTATGGAAACTTCTATCCTAGCCTGGATTCTGGTTGCTCGAGGAATTTGGAGGTGGCATTTAACAACTATATTAGATTCGTGTTTGGACTTTGGCGCTTTGACCACATATCCCAATACAGAAACTCAATACTTGGCTGCCCCCTTAAAACTTACCTTCTGTACCAATCACTAACCTTTCTACATCGTCTTATTTACACTAACTTTCCCTCATATTTGAGCAGCAGTATAAGCCTTTTGCGTAGCTCTTGACATGTCCGTATTCTAATCCCCCGTTACCTTACAGTCACGGGCCAATGTTCCTACTTTGTTCAGATATCTAGTAAGTGGAATTCACTTCCAGTTGATATACGCCCTTCTTAAAGATATCAATTTCAAGTAAATTTTCCTGAAGCTTTTTTACTGTTATTGATTCTCTCTGTGCACTGACAGGATTACTTTCTAATATCTTCTGCATTAAAAGAATTTTTATCTTGTGAATTCACCGACCCATCATAATTCAATATTTTCAAATTTCATCCGTTCATTCTTGATGAAATCTGTTTCTCAAGAATAAAAGAGTATCCTTTAGTTTTTCAAGCAGGGTTCTGCAAATACTTGAAAATAATATCAAAAGCCGAAGACGACATTAAACTAATACATACGTGCGTATGTACGTAAAACAGGGGAAGCTCTGCAAGCAACCAGAGATAATAGAAAATGAATAAAAATAAACCCATTTAACCTATTTTCTATTTGCAAACAAAACAATATTCAAAGTAATCTTGGATGTCTTATGTTGAGTTAAGGAGATTAAAAGATCTAGTAAGAATGAGGATCGATACAAACATTGAAACGAGCTTTTCTATTGTGCCATTCATAGTAGGGGTTGTCAAAAGCTTTTGAGTAGTACAAAACTTGAATTTAAGACGCAATTGCAAAATAAAAGGATTTTATTAAAATTAAAATATCCTATCACGAATTGTTAGCATTAAAACGAGAAAAGACAATATTCGACGTGGAATCGTAAAAGTTGCAGTATTACCTCCCCTCGCGATTATTCTTATCCATGATAAATAATATCTAATACAATGCGATGTCACGTAACTTGTTTGCATCTTTGTTTTCTACTAAATGGAGTTTAAGTGAAACTAAGACAATTAAAAAGACCAAAACAGAAATGGTGGTAGGAGGCGAAGAACCAGTTATTTCGACGGAAGGAAAACTATTGTAGTTGTGCACCATAAAACAGGTTTATTTAAAAATCATTTGGATTTATTGTACGTACACGTATGAGTATATAATGCGCAAACAACTGAAAGTAAAGATCTTGAGGTTTCCAAATTTTGCTAGAAACTTCCTACCTGTCTACTATACTTAGCACGCATTTCCGCGAAAAACAGTCTTGTCATTTCCTATAGTTGCTGGGACTTTCAGTAAAAAAGTATCAAAACAACTAAGCTTGCGAAAAGTAGCATTTTATACATCTCTCTATAAAAATTTTTGCTTGCCTCGAACTCATTCTGTGAATTCAATCAGAGGTGAAATAACGCTGCACATTTAAAGACCGAGTGGGCGAGGGAAATGTTGCGATTACTTACACGTACCACTCTTCTTTTCAACACAAAGTATTATTATTATTGACTTAATTTCAAGAAAAGAACCAATAGCGATACTATAGCTAAGTTTACCTCTTATTAAGACGTTTTCTAAAATATATACTTTACGCGGCGATTTGTGTGCAACATAGAAGCGATAAATTATGATATTCGGTTATTCTGTACTGAATTAGTAAAATTTATGTGGCGCGGGTATCTTTAAAACTGTTCACAAAAAACCCGAGACTATCTGATTCGTAAAAACCATGCACAAAGCTCTTGCTTCATAGCAGAGAGAAAGGGAGAGTGAGCGAAAGAGAGAGTGAGAGGCAGAGAGAGAGTGAGTGAGGGTCAAGAAAACCAGTCGAAGAATATTTCTTATGAACACAGCTGGGCAATACTTAAGTAAAAATAGACTTAAGTACTACTTAAGGTACATTTTCGTTACTTACGACTTATTACTCAATACTTTTGAAGTGCTCCTACTTAGTACTTGAACATAAGTACTTGTTTCTATTAACTCATACTTAAGACTTAGTTTTGTACTAAACTACCAAGATTGTTCTTAAGTATTTCCGGGTCTATTGTAGGTACTTACAAATATCTAATTCTTCGTAGAAAAGCAAACACAATCTCTAGCGCAACTCCTTTGTTTTTTTTAAGCACGCAAAGAACTGTCAAGGCATGTGCCGCATTCACGCGTCAAGGCAGAACCTTACCCAAACTAATAACATACAAACAAGACTGGGCAAGTACAACAAAAACCAGTAACGTCTCGCTCGAATATAAAATCGACGATGTCTCGACTTGATGATATAACCACTGACATGTATAATATGGACTGACTACATTCATAGAAATACACTGCAGAAAGTAGACTCACTTCTGCATTGTTGACGTATTCGGTCTAAGCACCAACTGAGAGAGTACTGAAAACAACAATTGAATTAGTGAGTTCTTCCAAATACAGGATTTTAAAGTAATCATTTACTGTTATTACTGATAAAAACTGTTTTACCAAAGACAATACATTCAGTATATACGCAGAAGAAGTTCTAAATGTTTTATTAAAATCACTTTCCGAGCTGCGTGTTCACTTCTCGCCGATGATTTTTTCAATATTGGCACCGATGTAAGAACTCTTTTTGACACAAGCAATTGTGCCCACGTGAAATGGAAAAGTAAGCAGTCCATATTATATTCGTCAGTGGACATAACCTCGCCTCGCTCCAATATAAAATCAACTATGCCTCGACCTGATGTAGGGATGATGTACTGCCAACGTAAAAAGATTTAAAAAAAGTACTTTAAAAATTACTTCAAAAAGTACTCAGTACTTTTTATAGACTTAGTACTTAGTTACAAGTACTTTGGATACATGCCGTACGTGTACTTACGCTGAAGTACTCAGGCCTTCGGTAATTGTACTTAAAGGCTTTTTCTTTGGTACTTGCCCAGCTCTGCTTATGTATTATATTTTGGAATGAAAGTGAAGAATCAAAGTATTAACTTCTTTGTCCATGTAAATCTTGTATGACTTGCGATAGAAAATATTACGGAATTGAACAAATGGAGACAAGTATCACTTTTGTTGTTTCTGCCCGTAAGAATTTTCTAGATACAATTCGAGAACGAAATTAAAGCGGCTCACACATGGTACAACTGTCGGTCCAACTGCTGTTGTGCAACCGTTTCACCAAATGTTGTATGGTAATCCACACACGATACAAATGTTGGACCGATTTCTTCCGTACATTAGTCTATCTAGTTTTCACACGGAGTTATTAAAAAACAGAAAATTTGCATTTTTTTCGGCTGTGATAATGTCTTTGAGAAATAATAAAAGTAAAACGAAAAAACGAAAGTAGTGTGGAGATAGTCTGTTAAAAAGGGTAGAATTTCTCAGGTTTGGGAAATATAAATCATCTGCAGAACTGCTCGTTATTTTGAATTTTTAGCTTGTTGAATTTTTCTTTTGAAATCACTCCGCGCATATTTCCAAATTTTTGTCACTGTAATCTCTACTTTTCATGTCCCATACAAAAAACGAAAGTTTGTTTTGTACAAAATAATTATCCACAGAAAAAAAGGGGGCCTCACTCTATGAAAAGTGTAAAGAAAATGAGATCGTATCAACGGTTGTACAAGCACATACAATGGCCGTTTATTGGTCGTATATACAACAGCGGTTCGCCTGCATACAAGTGCGATTATTTCTTGCTTCGAATAACCCATCCAAAGATTGTACGCTAAAGTAATCTAGTACAACAGTTCGACCGACAGTTATATCGTGTATCTGTAAATTGTTACACAAAATATATTCCGACAAAATAAAATAAATCCTTTAAAAATAAAATAATAAAATATGAGTCCACCTACATGTTTAACAGTCATGATGTGAAATAATAGTTTAAACATTAGGGCGAGTAGCATTTAATTCTCAGGCACTCTTCTATGGAATACATTCAATCCAGTACTTGCATAATATGAGACAACCGACTACTTACCTTGGGAAGTATGTCCCGAGGTTTTTGAGTGATATCCTGAAGCAAGCATGATACTGTCTATAATCGTAAGCAGACATGATGCACAAACCCCCCTGTATATATAAAAGCTATTGTTCCATTGGACAGGTTTTGTAGTTTTACAAGTAATAACTTTACCAAAGAGGTGTTATCTGAAGCTCTTAACTCCGTATTTAGTAGCTGCAGCGCAGTCTATTTATGTAGGAGGAAATATCTTTAACATCCAAACTGGGCTTCAACAAAGCGAGATAATTGGAGTTCATATCACTTATGATACATGTAATCCTAATTTTGGGCAGAATCTTCTTTGTATACATACTTGAAAGACTTCTGCTGATGCTCAAAACGTTTGTGAAAGAAAGATCTTTACGTAATTTTGTGATTTGAAAATAATAATTTGTGAAATAATTAACAAAACTAATAATTTTAAAAATTACAAGAAAGGCTGATCTCAAATGATACCTACAACAACGATCTGTTCAACATCCTGAAAACAAAATAAAATCCAAAAGCTTTGATTGATTGATTTTAAAATTTATTTATATCTCAAATGTTCTTTCTTAAATAAATTATGTGATGGTCACTTTTATAGATTTAATTAAAGATTTCTTTTACTTTAAAACTCAAAATTAGATTCTTTTCACATTAAATCCATTCAGAAGAGAATATAAAAGCACCGAACAAAGAAATTCCAAGATTCGTTTGCATGAAGAAATTGCAGTTTGAGCATATTGGAGAAAATGTGGTAGATCCGCATGCACCCTAGGACTGCCTTTTCATAAGGGAAAAAAACTACATAAATAGCCTGGAGGAATCCCAGATATAAAGAGATTTTTCTCAAAGCTCTCTGAATGCAAAGTACTTCCCATGAGATATGAAATTTCTTTCCCTGATTGAATTGAGGTGTGCATCAATTCTTACACTGAGGTCAGACTGGAATGCTGTGCATGCACTAGATTTCTTTTATGTGCCATTGTAGAAGTTTGTGTGAATTTTATATTTCTGCAGAATGCGGATCCATTGTAGATAATTCGGTGCAAATTTGAAGTTTTGATAGATTTATGCCGGATATTGTGTCTGCTGTATATGCCCAAATAACAGATAAAAATCCGACATCCAATATAATAAAGTATACACGTGTAGGAGGGGATGAATATCCCACTTGTTGGAACAATAAATGTAAGTAATTATGTAGGGTAACAACCGCAACAGGTTGGAGTATAATATTATGAAAAAGCCTAAGGGTTGATTGCGGATGAGTATAATGTTTTTAAATTAATGGTAGGTAGTACCCACAACTCTTCAAAGAGAGTCCTACTATAAGGAAAAAATACCAGACCAGGAAACCATTACTAATTAAATAAAGAATCCTCTAAGAAATTAGGTAGATGTATCCGCTGGGCTTACATCTGGTGAGTTAAAAACAGATGATCCGACAGGAATCCAGAGTTCCGCTAAGGACTCAAAAGGATCCATTGGGGGCTAAAATGTATCTGATAAGGATCCAATAGGCCCCACGAAGGATACAAAAAGAAAAAGCCGTAAATTGAGCGGAGCAGCCAAGAAACGGCTTCAGTGGCTGGTGAAACACGGGCACTGCCCACCTGAGGCCCGTGAGCTAGCAATGAAGACAATGCCGAAAAAGGAGACCGTCAAGGGATCCAAACGGAATCGCTCCGAGGACTCTACCCCTAAACTCACACAGGTCAAGAGGTTGAGAACTCAACAGGGTGAAGAAGCAGAAAGGAAACAGGAGCAATCCAAAAAGGAAATAGCTCCCAGGTCCCTCTCCTACAAACAAGTGGTTGTAGGCGTAAAAATGGGAATCCTTTCAGCGAACTTCCCCGAAGAAACTCTGACGGCAGAGCAAATTATATCTGTCCGTAAGGCGATCCTGGGAAAGATTCTGGAGATGGAGAATGAGCAGCTCAAGCCGGCATTCCTCGGATACAGTGCTAGACCAGGATGGATAGTTCTCACCTGCTCTGACAAGGCTACCTCGGAGTGGCTAAAGTAGATAACGGGTGAGATAAAATTATGGGAAAATGCCAATCTAAGGGCTGTAGAGCAAAGTGAAATTCCTCGAGCAAAGATCCTGGTTGGCTACTTCCCTGGAAGTACAGAGATGCCTGCTGACGAATTGTTACGGTTCGTAGGTGCTCAAAACCATGAGGTTAAAGTAGCTGACTGGAAGGTCCTAAGGAAAGTGACTGAAGGGGTTGTCTCACAGGTCACTCTCTCAGTGGACCACTGCTCGGCCGAAAAGCTCAAGAAGTTAAACTTCAAGATTGACTTCCTTTTTGGACAGGTGCAGGTTAGACCGAAAGGAGACCTAAAGCTGCAAAAGGAGCAAAGCAACACAACAGAGGCCAACCCAAAGGCTGGGGCGTCCAAGACTGTACATCGGCCATTAGGCCCAGCAGCTGCGGTCACCTCAACCTCGAGCATAAACCTCGAGAGTAATACTGAGGCTCCTGAGAAAATGGAAGTGGCTGAACCGGAGCCACCAAGGGCGATAAACCAAACGGGAACCCCAAGACAGGTTGAGAAGGTAGCCACAACTACCAGTGGGCCTAACAGGCCGGTAATTGCGACACCCTCAACCTCTAAAAAGAGCAATAGGCTGCCCAGTACTGCTGGGGAGCAGGCAGAGGTTAAATTAAAACCGCCCTGCAAAACCACAGTACCTCCAAGTTTTTATTTAAAAGGCCCAAAACCCTTAAACGAAAACCAGGGGGCGAAAGCCCGTAAAGGCTTGAAAAAGGGAGCTATAAAGAGTCCCAGAAAAGAAGGTCATCCTTAATGACCAGAAGCAGGAGTGATATTAGGCTACTCCAAGTGAATCTTCATCATGCAAAAGCTGCATCAGATGTGCTTAGCAGAAGATTCATTAGGGGTAGTATAGACATAGCATTCCTACAAGTCAAGTAAAAGGGCTTCAAACTAAACAAGGTAAGTTGATCTATGATAGGAACCATGCCACCCCAAGGGTGGCAATGCTTTTTAAACCTTATATCAACTTTCTTCCTATTACAGAACTAATCTCTCGGCACCTAGTGGCTGCCCTAGTAGAGGTGCCAACAGATAAAGGCAAACATGAGGTGGTAATGGCCTCAGCCTACTTCCCGGGTGAGATGGATCCACCTCCTCCAGAGGAAATTACAAAACTGCTGGAGTTCTGCAGAAAAAGGAATAAATCCTTCATCGTTGGGTGTGATGCGAATGCCCATCACATCGTATGGGGAAGCAGTGACACCAACAGGCGAGGTGAGTACCTTTTTGACTACTTAGTTAAAAATAATGTAGACATAGCCAATATAGGGAATGAACCAACATTCTGCAACGCTATTCGCCAAGAGGTGCTGGACTTAACACTCATCAGCCCAAATATGGCGGATGACATTGTGAATTGGCATGTCTCAAGCGAGGCCTCGATGTCGGTCCATAACCATATCAGGTTCGATATTAAGGCTTCCCCTATGCAAAGGGAGGAAACAACAGTTCCACGACTCACTGATTGGAATTCCTACAGGGAATACATCAGAATGGGTCTGGAGGAACTTGATAACGGCCAAATAGAGACCCGTACGGATCTAAACCGTATCTCCTCCCAGTTGCACAGACTGATAATCTGTTGCTATGAATAAAGTTGTCCTGCTAAACAAAGGGAAACAACGCGAGCTGTACCCTGGTGGAACAGGGAACTAGATAGATTAAGAGCCAAGTCCAGAAGGCTCTTCAACAAGGCAAAAACAACTGGTGCTTGGGATGAATAGGGAATAGGGAATCCAAATGAAGAACTTGGAGAAATCTATGCGAGGGTATTTATGATCTACCCACAAGTGCAAGACTTCAAAAGTTCTCTCTAAGGATCACTCCAATAGTATCGGCCTTCTACGGAAAGTCGATGGCAGCTACACGAGTAGCCGGGAAGAAACAGTAATTTTGTCATTACAAACTTATTTTCCTGATTCAAGTGTTATGCAAGATGACGACGGAGCCCCTGAAGAGCTAAGACCTGAATGCAGGCCTTCCAACAGGATTAAAAGTCTCTCTGGCAGAATTTTCACTCAAAAGAAAGTTAAATGGGCCGTCAACTCCTTTAAGCCATTCAAATCGCCTGGAGCTGATGGCATCTTTCCGGCTCTACTTCAACAAGGGCTAGAGGAGATACTGCCAAATCTCATTAAGACCTTTAGAGCAAGCTATGCTCTAGGGTATATACCCAGGACGTGGAGGGAAGTTAAGGTATCATTTATACCTAAAGGGGGAGGGCGTTCACCAGCACTACCCAAATCCTACCGTCCGATCAGTCTAACGTCATTTCTCCTCAAAACAATGGAGAAAGTGTTAGACAATTATATTAGGGGCGGTGCACTTAAGCGATCACCGCTGCACCCAAACCAACATGCTTACCAAGCAGGGAAGTCTACTACAATTTCCATACATAGTCTTGTTCTAAGACTAGAACAGGCGGTAGTGGATAAAGAGACAGCCCTATGTGCATTCCTAGACATCGAAGGAGCATTTGATAATACCTCCTTTGAAGCCATTGAGAACGCAGCTACCAATAAAGGAATCGAACCTTCCTTGATAAAATGGATAATAGCTATGCTTGAAAGCCGGAGAATCACAGCTAACCTGGGGGAGGACTCTAAGACAGTAGTGGCTGCTAAGGGATGTCCCCTCTGCTATGGTCACTGGTTATAGATGACCTTCTACAGAAGCTAACCAACTCCGGCTTTGAAAATCAGGGATATGCAGATGACCTGGTTATTACAATTAGGGGCAAATATTATCAGATAATCTCTGAACTATTGTAGAATGCCCTAAACATAGTCTGCAACTGGTGCCAAACAATGGGACTTCGAGCCAACCCTGGCAAGACAATAGTTTTTCCATTCACAAGAAAAAGGAAGCTTTGTTTGAAAGCACCATCTCTTGAGGGAAGAACAGTGGAATTCTCAAAGGAGGTCAAATATCTGGGTATTACCTAAGATAATAGACTAACCTGGAACTCTCACTTAAAAAGAATACTAGATAAAGCTACAGTGGCAACATGGACATGCCGCAGGCTTTTTGGCAAAACTTGGGGTCTAAAACCAAAAATGACTATGTGGTCATATACATCTATTGTAAGACCCATGGTCACATACGCTTCACTCGTTTGGTGGCCAAAAACAGAACAAAAGACGGCTCAAGCTAGTTTGCAAAAACTACAACGGCTTGCATGTCTAGGAGTAACAGGTGCCATGCGTACCTGCCCAACCACAGCCTTACAGGCTGTGTTAGACCTGCTACCCTTACATTTGCATTTGAGAGGGCAGGCCATACTTAGTACAATAAGACTGCAAAGGGCAAACCTCCAAACCACAAACAGTTTGGCTGCCCACCTGAGAGTCCTCCAGGAATTCGTAGAGGACCAGATGACTAACCCAATTTCAGATGATATGCAAAAACGCCATAACTTTGAAACGCCATTTAAGGTGATCTTGGGGGACCGTCAACAGTGGCACACTGGAGACCTACCCTTTGAAAAAGGATCTCTTAAATGGTACACGGATGGGTCCAAAATGGAAGGTAAAGCAGGCGTGGGCATATATGGGCCAAGGTGCCATCTCGCAAAGGCACTGGGGGCCTCACCAACCATTTTTCAGGCAGAAATACACGCAATAGAACTGTGCGCTCGCGAGATAATCCATAAGAATATGCGTGGAGCAAAAATATACATAATATCAGACAGCCAAGCAGCACTTAAAGCGTTAAACTCGTTTACGTTTGAGTCTAACCTGGTTTGGGACTGTCTTGAAGCAACTGGCTGAGACAAATAGGGTGACACTAATATGGGTACCAGGACATGAAGGCATTAAGGGGAACGAGATTGCGGACCGCCTTGCAAAGGAAGGACCCAAATCTCCGTTTATTAGCCCGGAGCCTGTCTTTGGACACCCAAAGAGTCACCTCTTGGCTCAGATCAGGCTTTGGGAGGACAGAACTAAAAAGGAATACTGGGAAAACACCCCGGGGCTGAGACAAGCGAAAAAATTTATAAAGTCTTCGCAACAGAGGACAAAAGAACTCTTCACACTCAGCAGAAAAGAACTAAGGCTCATAACGGGCCTACTTACTGGGCATTGCCCACTTAGATACCATCTGAAGAAGATGGGTAAGGTCGATGATGAGACCTGTCGATTCTGTATGGAAGACGATGAAACTGCTGAGCATATCCTGTGTGATTGTGAAGCCCTATGCCGCATAAGGCTAAGACATCTAGGAAAGGCATTTCCACTGCCAGAGGATGTTGTTAAAATGGCCCCCAAGGACATTATAGGTTTCATTAAAGACCTTAAGTTCGAATGGGCGCCCTAGGGCGTTTAGGGGTAATGTCACAAAAGATCTCCTAGGTCGCGGTGGCAGGATGAGAGGCGGGAGTCCTGTCTGCATCCCCCGGAATAATAATAATAATAAATCCGCTGGGCTTCGGAAGCGAACCAAGCAATTACGAGATTACTCCGATTTCTATTTTGCAACCTCGGAAGTGCTTAGTCTTCGTCAAACCGAAACCATTGCGGAGTAAAATAAGTTAATTAATTAATATTGACGCTTTTAAATACTGAAGCTAGGCTATTATTCCTAATTCCGTTTGTGCACTGAGATTACAGATGAATTTTTGCACTTCCTTATGCGTTAAAAAATGGCAGACCATATTATAAGTTTGTTAAATTATTTAAAATTTTCCCAAGGAGGTCGAAAAAGTTAGAAATTTGGGATAGGCTTTTTCATTTAATTTAAATATTTTTACTTTAAAATCAATTTTTTTTATAACTGCCACTTTGATTTTTACATTTCGGTTCGTTTCGATTAGGTAACCAAATGAAAAACAATTTGTGTTTACTACCGGCTCTTTTCTTTAAGGAATTTTGTTCTCAAAATTTTCTTGAACTGGTTTAGAATACACCTGAAGCAAAATCGTCAATGTGTGTGTAAGTAATTAAACCCATAACCTGTCCAAGCTTATTTTATTTTTGTTGTGTAGCGTTTCTAAAAGCTTAAGAATACCTGGTAAAAGTAAATAAGTAATAAAAGATTGCAAAAGAGCCCTTATCCTAATGCAGTACAGGATGTCCAGGTATGGACATAAGGTAGACGTTCCGTACTGGATCAAGTTTTGTGCTTTCAGTTATCAGAATTGCTCTTCTCCAAGTACCAAGAAGTATTCTTGCTCGATTAGTATTTGTGAATTTCTGTCCAGAACCCAATACGTAATCTAGTGTGGTGTGATTGCCTCACGATACCGCACCTCCGGTAGAATAATGAGCTAAGTGCAAAAAGCACATTTTCCAGAAATAGCCTTTAAAGTTTTCTAAAAGTTATAAGTTATGTTTTGTATTGTTATTAACATTGTGGTTCTTATGCAAAGTGACATTTCGTAGTTTTAGCTATTTGGTTATTACTTTGTTTC